>SWKT01000032.1:0-505214 GCA_011058875.1 Neopestalotiopsis sp. 37M | reverse complement strand
AAAAAAAAAAAAACCATACTTCTCCCTGTGGGCCCGGCCCACGTACAAGAAGCGAGCAACCAGGTCGCCGTCATCAGAAGCACAGCAGCCATATATTCGGGGACTTGGCACCTCCCAGCGGCTGGCTGCGTTGTCTTGCTTCGTTTCCGGATGCCTGGTGGTCGCCTCGGTCCTGTGCAACTTTGCCACGCCATTGATGACGCTCCCGACCTACCTGATGTTGCTCAGTGCATAGCACCCGGGACAAGTCTGGAGTATGGATGGCCTGGACGCTGGATGAAGCGGTTCCGGGTCCAATCTTTCAGAGCTCTCGAGGCAACGTCGCTAGCCGAACAACAAAGCCTATAGGCACAAGCATACATCTGTTTTTGCGAATCGTAAATTGTCATTCCTGCCAGAGGAGCAATTCCCACGGACGCCCGGCGTTGTTGCAGGGGTTTCGACAGGGTCTGTGATGCAGGGAGCATGTCAATACCTTGCTCTCTCTTGCGCCATCGAGATGCGGACAGGCCTAAAGATTGTGAGCCAGGTGCACCAAGGGGAGATCTGCAAGATGGTAACCCTAGTTCCCGGTCGACTATTCACTCGGAACCACTACCATTACCATATCATGGCTTGCCCATAGGCTACCGATGCTCAAGTCTGCTTCTAGCCGAGCAGGGTCTCATCTCTTGATCTATTCATCCTGAGCATTTACTGCAGGAGCAAAAAAAGACCCCTACGCTTCTAGTATACTGCACTCACCATTTGCCTAGTTGGTCTGGTTGGATACAGTATGTACGGCAGAGTTGACGATACAGTGGGAAGGATTCAGCAGCATGCACAAGCATCCGAGCCATCCTCCCGTCGACCTATCCGCATTAGTGTATCTAGCATTGGCCCTGTCACGTTGACCGACTTCTCGAGAAACAGCTTCACGAAACACCATTTCTTTGAAGGAACAACAAGTTCAAGGTACTTTTCGACACGAATTTGTGCGCTTGACCAATATGTGAAAGAGCTTCTACATGACACCAAACATAGAGCTCCGCACTATATGGGAACGGGACCGCTATTGCTTATGCTGCAAAAGCATTTCCGCACCGGCTCACATGCAAATATATATCCACCAGTCCGAGCCACAGTTGACACTCCGATCCCGAAGCCACGAGTGCTCAGCTGGTCTCCGTGGCCCAGGCGGAAGCAGCGCGTCGAAACATGATATACGCCACACCTCCAAAGCCACGAGAATACGCTCCGAAATCTTCTGACAGAATATTACCTGTCATTCTGGTGCTTCCTTTGCCAGAGCTGATTTTGCGCTAATTGTTAGAGCAAAAGTACGTGCATAGATTTCAAATGGCTTGCATTTCTTTTCGTTCTGTCGAAACAAAAAGTCTAAACAAATGGTCACAACGCTATCTGCGAGATTAAGGATGTGGAACGCTAAGAGCCACCATTTATGGTGCTGCGCCTATACTTGCTCAACTCTGATGCCACATTGGAAGCTGTCAGGCAGTTCGCTAATCCCTAAATCTCTACAGTAGTCCAGGGTCTTCAAAATGGGCCCATATTCTGGCGGGATGCACGGTCTGTGATGTTGAAGTGTCAATAAGCCTGCCAGGCTGCCTGGGAATGCAATCGTTCGGCTCCGGTCGCTGTCAAGCAAATCCTCGGTTGAGACCTCGAAATCCATGGGACATTAGCTCATCTGGACCATATTCGACTGTGGTACGCTACGATTGAACCCTGTCACAAGAGAGACTATGTCATTCCACATGCTGTCTCAGATAATATTCCGGCCTATTATACCCCAGACTGAGCCTCTCAAGTCTGGTACCGTAATACCCACTGCGTGGAGTCGCGCCGTTCCTTGACTGCCAACGGTTTGTCCCTCGAAACAGCCCATGGGCGTCAAAATGACTGCAACCACGGCAGATGCTTTGATAGCTGCGAGCCCCTCGCTTGTATGAATGTCACCTAGACTGATCCCATGGCAGGGTTGGAACACGACGACATTAGAAAAAGCTTCTCGTCGTGGTTGTGTTGGTGGTGTTGCACAATACATGGAGCAGAAACTTTATAATGGCAAAGCACCATTAAGAATGCTTCCATGGAATTAGGTCATCCGACAGCGCACGTCAAGCGCCTGAGAACAGAGGAGCAACCGTCTTACTCGAGGATGACTGATCATTTTTTGCCAACGAAGATCATACGACAATCTGCTGTATATGTGCAAATCGCTGAAGTTCGCACTCCGGCGGAGTCGTATTAGCGCTTGCCGCGGCACTTATTACAAGACTTGCACAAGACAAACATGATGTTGAATGACTTGCCGAGGACCTCCTTCAACTCCTTGCGGCACACTCTCCCACCGCCCACTTCTGCCCTTGTCGGCTGTCGAGGACCCCTGTACATCCCTAGTCCAGCTAGCCACGAGGATTCTGCGTTGGGCGCTGAGTCGAAGCAGGTAGGGACTCGACATCCCAGTCGACTGACAGGACTGACTGCAAGGTGTTCTATATCTACCTGTCATCGATTAAACCTTATCCCACAATTCGATGTGCACCAACATGCAGACACTCAATTGATCGTCGAATGCCTGCTTCTCGTCTTCTCTCGAAACCAGCATGATGAATACCCGGAAGCCGACAATGACTTGAGGCACTTCGGAACGACGAATGGGGAAACATTTGGGAAGAAAAGGCCTGTTTCCACTGCGCACCTGGCATTACAGAAGAAAGGAGCAAGAACAGAAAGATTTGTAACAGCGGACAAGTCTATTCGCTACAATCACGCGACTTTCTTCATCTGCAGGTCCTCCGAAATCTTGTGTTACGTTCCTGCCACTTGTCAGAAGAAGCAGAAAAAGCGTTGTGATGGCCAGGGAAAGAAACCAAACATACTCCCCAAGGCATGTCAAAACGTCACTCTTATGTCCTCGATGCCACGCAACCTACACTGCCAACCACCGTTTCGTCGAGATGCTTCCTGTCATCAAAATAGACCAGTGCTTGGCACAGCTTCCAGGGTCTCGTACTGGAAGGGCTGTCTTGGGTAGCAGCCGAAAACATTTGCCCTTTTGATGGATGCCATCCTATTTGACATCGCCCCTTCTTGAAGGGCCTTGATTCTGGTCGGGTGTCATCCCCTTGCTATGTCTGGCATAATTCAACGGCACTTGACTCAAGGGGTGAGCGGCTATCTGTTCCTTGTTCTCGGTTTTTTTGGGCGGAAACGAAGCCGGGTAAAGTGGGCAACAGATAGGCTGCTCTGGGCTTATTCCCCCGACACCAATCCTGCGCATGGGTAATGTAGTGGTGGTGTTCGAGATTGAGTTGAAACCAGTGCCGAACTTGGCCTTTTTCTGGTTTATTTCTTCCATGAACCAGTCGAAGGGGAAAGCCAACGCGACTCTATTTCTGGTTCTGTTCCCCCACTAACCTTAGGCTCCTAACATCCCCCTCCCTCCATCCATCCTTTCGGAGGGTTTTCTGGCCTGTCGGCATCTTTAGTATTGCAACGGTGGCCGAACGGGGGTGGTAGCCCGCTTCGATCCTTACGTTCTTCGCTTGTTCAGACGTGTCCCGTTTCCGGGAAATGATAACGTTACTGGATAGAGTTGCATCTGAGCTTAATAGATATTGCCCCCACCACTTTCAACGCGATGCGAGAACCGAAAAATGTGCCAAGTTTTCATATTGGGCCATATGAAAATACTGTCTGGCATCAAATGATAGATGATCTTGGTTTTTCCCCTACTAATTAGTGGTAATGCCTACCCGGCTAAGAAGGCTACGATCCGCATCTTCTCGCATCGCTTCCAGCAAGCATACCTTTTACACGTGATATTGCATCTGTTCGTGGTTCCAAACCATGCGATAAGCTGCTTATACTACTTGTCCCATGGATGAATCAGTCTGAGTAGGGTGCCTTTGTAATACCATGCTGTGAGTGTCTTCATTCTGAGGATCAATTAAAAACTACATGTTACACCTTCGGCACGCATCCTCTTCAAGTCGTAGTCATAATCATACACCACTTGTGGCTCCATGGAGAATAAAATAGGCTCGCCTGGCTGTATCCATCTTTCGGCCTTCACAAACTGTTCCCTCTCAAAGAGTTCTGAAGTTGTACATTTGTGGTATCTACTTACCCATGAAAACAAATGACCGTAATGTTTGGCCCCGAGTTCGTCTACGGTTCACAGAGATCCCGGGATCGCGACACGGCTGTTTTTAGGCATCTAGATCTGGGATAAGGTAAGATACAAGTGAAGCTCGGGTGGGTTTCTTGTTGACGTGGGTAAGCGCCGAAGGCATGATCTTGATATTCCAGTTTACCCAGCATGAAGTTTGCTGCAAGGTTCTTTGCTATCGGACGAGAAGCAACACTGACCAGGCGAGCGTGCTTTTCGGATCTCTCTCTTGATTCATTCATGCAGGTTAAGTGATGACGTGGGATATTTGTAGTTGCAATTGCATGATCATCAATATGCACATCGTTCATCTAGTCAGAGATCGCATAAATGATCTATATTGAGTGTTGGGAGAATCGGCATTGAGTTGTGCAGCTTTCAACAAGTATATTACACATGCGAGTGATGATAATGGTTATCCGTATTCTTCTGCTAGATAGCTCAAAGATGTTGGCTTCGGCTGAATATGTTATTTCAATATGTGCATCTTAGACAGGCAGCCGACCCAGAATAGTGGTGAATAGTCCATCACTGCCGTGATAGACAAACGTCCCCATGTGGAAAATATCTTCGTAAATGCTATGGCTAACACGATTTATTTCGCTTCAATCTGAGTTCAGTCTCAAAACTAAATAAAGTTTGCCGTGATGACAAGGCTGCCACATATATGTAGAGGGATAGGCGATTCAATACAACCCTCCTAATTTGGCACGTTAAGGTGACACCTAGACTCTGGTCCCAAGTATCCGTGGGTACTGGACTCTAGAGCGCACAATATACTTCTCTGGAGAGAATTTCACTGTCCGCAGCGATGAGCAGAGTCTCAGCGTGGTGATGACACAAAGATGGGTCCATTTGTGGTCCCATTACAGGAGCTGGCTGTCAAGGTATTGATCCATGAATTTCGTGTTTTGGAAGCTGCTTCCGGAGTGGCACAAAAGAGTGTGCTCATGAATACGTATACTAACATTGGATCATGGCACGACAGCAACCAAGCCGTTCCTTGCGTCCAATCTGTTAAATTGTTCTAGTCACGGGTCGATACGTTGGTGCTACAAATATCTCGAACTTCACCGAAGACTTTGTCCATACATAACGAGCAACGCTGCCCAGATAGGTGGGCACGGCTCGCCGCAGCGCTCTCAGAGCAGGAAGTTGACAATGTTTGTGTCACGAATATTGTTCTAAAGGGTTGGGGCCAGATCTTGCCAATCTCTGTATGACCCGACTTGGGACGTTCTATTGGGGTGACAACGGCAGTGCCAAAAGAGAGTCGAGCAAACTTCTCGTGTGTTTGATAGTACACTGTCGGACTGGCTGACGACGCCCTCAATGAAAATTTCCACTCTTCGAAACGTAAAAAAGGGACATGATATATATGAACAAGATGTCACAGATGTGAATCAATGGAGAGGGCGTCAGATACGACAAGTTCCAAGTCCTCCGAGTCTAGGAAAGGTTGCAAGACCTGAAGCCGCTTTATCATACCGATTCAACCGCTAAATATAGTCTCGAGTTCATCTGGTCTTGTCACAAAAGATGCTGTCCCAGTCGCCCCTTTTCGCATTCGTCCTCCTCTTATCCGTCCTGGCTCCCGGCGCCGTAGCCTCGACAACACTGGAAAAAGTCATCTTGCATCAAAGGAACCGCGAGCACATTGGCATCGGCGCGCAGCCCAACGACAATCCACCGCCGCCCCTGACCACCACCACTACATCTCCTCAAGCCACGGCACCGCCGCCTGATCCCATCCCCCACCCGCCCGTCTCGTCCTTTACCGCGAGCTGCGACGACAAGTACTGCAAGGACGGGTCCCGGTACTGCTACTACTGGGCCGGACAGACGAGCTACGAGTTCGGGGTCGGCCCCGTTCCGGGAGAGACCTTTACTGTGCTCGGGGCGTGCACCCCCGTCACGACCACCCTGCCGGCGTCTGTCGTCACGCAGACGATTACGGACGCGGCGGGCGCTGTGGCTACCGTGGCTAGTACGGTGCCGGCTACGGTCAAGGTTGTGGAGGTGTGGGAATGAGTTACGCTGGTGATGATTTATTGTGTTGATTTCCTTTTTTTTTTACCTTGTGGTAGGAGAGTTTATGGCAGATTGGTGGATGATAGCTTGTATTGTCAATAGACACTTGGCTATGGAGTAATGAGATTTGAAATTTCAAGCCCACCACTCTGACCAGATGTACTTTGTTTTCGACTTTTGTTTCACTTCAATAACGAAAATATGGTGTTGCCATGTACAATATCCCAAGCAGCAGCCCTTAAACACTCACAGAGCTGCTCGTCCATACAGCGCCTCCCTCCTTTGTGTTGTATAGACCTAGGCAGCTGGTCCATTAACCGAAGTGGTCATGGAGCCACTCTCAATGTAGACACCAGAAAAGTAGAAATCCTCATTGGTGTCACTGTATCCTGAGCGAGGGAGCTCCAGGACGCCTAGGTGCCAGTCTGCCCCGTTGGACGACGTGGACGCCGACTGCGGCGCCACCAGCTGCGTGAGCGGCGCGCCGCCCTCGGAATGCCAGAAACCAACCGTGTTCTTGGAGAAGTCCTGTGAAGCAAAGCACACAAGTCAGAATGAGTTTCGCGGAACGAAAAGTCATACCCAAACGAAAAAGAGTTTGGAGCATGGTAGGAAAATCCTTACAATCTCAAAGGCGACATTGTGCCAGACGCCAGCCTTCCACTCCGTCTTCCACTTGCTATTCTGGCTAATCATGAACTGCAGGTAAGGATCGCTGGTGCCGCTCTCGCCGCTGATCCAGCCGTACTTGAGCTCGGTAAAGTGGCTCTCGAAGAAGCAGATCTGGTGCTCGCGGCTGACGCTGGGGGCGTTGGTGTCGGACCGGCTAATCGAAAAATGGTACCAGACCTTGCCGCTGTTGATGGCCGCCGTGCTCTGCGGGATCAGCTCGATGCGCCGCATGTTCTGCCCGTTCCAGTACGCCGTCGAGTCGAGCGTGAACTTGGCACCCTGCTTGGACACGGTGTCGTTGGGGTTCTTGAACGAGGTCCCCAGGTTGATGTACTTTTCTACCGTGCCCGAGCCGTGGATGTAATACTGGTAAGGGCCGACTTGGTTTCCCCAGGACCATTTCTGAAGAAGAAGAAGAGATCATATTAGCACCCTTCGCGGGCCGCAAACTCTATCAAGTAAGTGTCTTACGTTTAGGTCAGCGCTGGTGGAAAAGTCATTGAACCGACCGTCCCAAAGCACGGCTGCTTTGGCGAGGGATGCGAGCAAGATCGTTGCCTTCATCTTGAACTGTTGATGGGAAGCTCGATGCAGTTGTAGAGAGACTGGTTGAAAGTCGTTCTCCAGGGATCGGTGGGTGCTAGATATAGATATAGTAGTTCCAGCAGGCAATGAGCCTGAGATCCCTTTCCACCATATAAAGTAACATCTTGGCACAAATGTGAAGCTATAGACGCACCGTGGACTCGCTTACCACTTGCTCGGAAAACCCGCAAAATCTAGCCCAGCTGATCTCTTTCGTTGCAACGCTCGAGGGCGACAAGAATAACTCGAATCAATCAAAGAGAGGCTAGGCGGACCGCATAGAATGGCATACACTGCGATGGTTGGACAGATTCGTCCTGGCGCACCGCGGACATGAGGCTCCGTGCCTTGGGCGAAGATTGTTTCTATATTACTCCCGCACCAAAGGTTACAGCCAGCAATTAGCCGGTTATACGCCAAGCTCATTTGAGAGAGCGAGCCCTACCCTTCAGTTGTAGTTGATAGTGTGAGGCAAAAAAGACACTTTGTCAAAACTTCATGGACACTGATCCATATCAATACGTAACCAAAGAGCAACGGAGGTCCGCGTCGTGTGAAATCATATCACGTGATCATCCAGTATCATTATCGTTCCCGACCTAGCGATGATGAACGTCATTCTGATATTTCATTGAATTTATTTAATGTTCTAATTCCTCTGCGAAATCAACAGAAGTCACATATTCCCAAGCAGTCATCCATGAAAGGTATCATTCTCTTGAGCCCATGCGCCTTTGATTATGCAAATTGCCCTCCCAAAGCGCCTACAAGTTCGTTCGGTCATATGCACGTTATGGTTTGTACCTGTGAAGACTCAGTATTCCAGTCCTGCGCCAAAACTAGAGCTCCTAGCAAGTGCCGCACGTTTCATCGTGGCTTGGGCAGTGCTTCTCCTTCTGAGCATGCCTGGGCGAGTGGCTGGAGACTCGCCCTCTTCGGCCGCAATCACTTCCTCGGCGGGAATATCGTCTTGGATGCGGTATATGAAAATGACCGACGCCAAGACAAATATACCACCCAGCGCAAATACTATGCCAATACTGTGATCACCTGGTGTTCCTCTGGGCTTCTGGAAGATGCGAAAGATGATACTTGAGCCCACAGTTGCCAACATTTGGGGCGATGCAATGGCCATATTGTGAATACCGAGAATCACACCAGCCTTGTCAACCTCTTCTTCGTCGTGCAACCGTCGTTCCTGGTCAAGGAGGGCTTCTGTGCTCTCGCTGCCCCCCAGTGCCTGTGCTTGCGCCTGCTGCACTTGACGTCGGCTTCGCAACAGAGCATCCCGACGACTAATCTCTGCACTGATGATTGCCCAAGGCGCCCAAAGCGTCAGGGCCCAGGTGATGCCGACGAGGCCAATGAGAATAGTTGCAGCCTCAACAGTACGGACAAAGACTGCGCAAAACATGGCAACGGAAAAGATGACCTGAGACAGCATCCATGCACGTCGAAGGGTGAAACCAGGAATGACCAGATAGTCTAGCCACTTCTTCTTGTCGTCGCCATGCGGGAGTGCACCGGGCGCCTCACCAGGTGCAGTTTGGGTCACCGGTCCATCATAGGTCGGAGCCACAAAGAATGGGAGAAAAACGTTTGTTGCAAGACTCGTAACAGCAAAGATGAGCAAGGCGAACGTACCAACGCGGGTGCCTTTCTCATAGAGCTTGTCCAGCTCGGCAGGCGTCATGTGTGGATTGGCCTCCAAGTAAGGCTCGATGTAGATCTCGCTGATATATTCCGACGTGTAAAACAGCATGGGAAAGAAGCCGATCCATGCACAGAATTGTACGGCACAGACCTTTGAAACCTGTGGGGGAAGACGCTTGATAGAGGTGAAAATGGTGCGGAAAAAGGTGAAGGCACCCGGTTGGTTTTTTGGCGGAGGACCATCCAGGTTTGGATCTCTCTCGGGGATGAACACGACGCTGACCAGAACTAGACCGCAAAGGGCGATGCTCGCTATTGCGCAGAGGATCTTGAACTGAGTATCACCGAGCCACCACATGTATTTTGGAAGGTTGACGTAGCCAGCCATGTAGCCAACAATATTGCCGACACCCACAATTCTGCTTGCCATTGAATTGGCTTGTTCTATAATGACAATATAAGCCTGGGGTACCGCCCAACGAGCTGGATCAAAACTTACCCTGCTGATGAACGGGAGCACAATCAACGATAAAGGCTCGAATAGCCGCTTGCACTATAAAGTTGTTAGCTGAGTCGATCGGTGCGCCGGTATAGTCAACGAGAAACATACCCGTGTTGATGGCAAAGTCCAATACGTAGACCCAGAGTATAGCCACGACCAGTATTGTAGTCTTGACGCCGTGACTCTCGGGGTCGGCACCAAACAGACTGAGTAGACCTCCTACCGTCTCCTTGGCCCAGCCGAGCAGCATGAGTGATATCGACGTTGCAATAGCACCTCCGAGCATGAACGGCTTGCGCCTTCCCCATGAGATCCTGCAATTGTCGCTCAGCATGCCAACATACGGCTGAACAAGAGTACCGCTTAGGGGACCAGCAATCCAGACCAGGGCCATGAGCGATTTGCTCAACCCGAGGGACAGCAGATATGGCGAGCCGTTGGACAGCTCAACCGACCAGGCAATCTGCAAACCACCAATGCTCACTGTCAACAACAGAATGTACCACAGACTCTTGTGCGCCTGGCCATCATCGTCGCGCTGCGGCCGGGGCGCGGCATCTTGTTCTCTCGGGCTCGTGGAGAGCAGAGGTGTCTGCTCGCTCGACTTGGGCGGCTTGGGCGGCTTCGTCGGCTTTAGGATGCCTCGTGGAGGTTTGGCTTTCGCATTGTGCCGGACGGGCGAAGGCGCACGGCTAGAGGACGAGCTCGACGACGACGACGACAATGACGACGCCATACAAAGAGATCCGGACTCTGCAGGGTTTCGAGACGCGGCGTTTTCTCGATGGCAGTCGGGAAACCCGGTATGTAAGTTTACTAGGCGCGCCTCTGCAGTGCGGTGCTGTACCTGCTTTGGGGCCGTTGAGTATGACGTTTATACTACGAAACTCGACTAGAGAGTGCTATGGCGATACGACGCAGAGAGAAGGGAAGAGGAGGAGCAGCAAGAGCAAGTTGAGCAGTCGGACCCAAGATCTTATCTCTTTCTGTAGTAACAATGTTTCGGGTTGGTTGGGAGCGAGCAGCAGTAAGAACAAGGTATTCCGTTGAGGCTTAACTTTATGTGTTAACCGAGTGCCTGTGCTGTGCTTCTGCCGGTCAAGGTCGAGTATCGTTCGGGTCTAGCCAAACCTTGGTTGTGACGATGGAAATGGCACGGTCTCAGAGCTAGATCGGCACGCCAATCCCAGAAGATATATAATGTGTCTAATAGCCCAGACAAAAGCCTGAATACTTAAATATTCCAATAGGTTCCAAGTTATCGAGTTGGTCGATGCACGGATGGGGAAGAACTTAAGAAGGTAAAGCTGTCAGGCGGTCAAGCTAGAGGATGCCACGCGACCATCCGCCGACGAGCTATGGTAAAACGACTTTTGGGGTATGATCATAATAACATCGTGGGGAGAGCTCGGGTGAACGTGGCTTCTTACACCATCACAGATGACCGCTCATGGTGCAACTCTGGCCGGTGCTACTGATATTTGAGACATAGACACCTCAATTGGCAGACTGAATAGCCTGTAGGATGCGCTCGCTTTCTTCTGACCTCGAGTGTTGTTCTTTGGAAGGAATGGATGGAAGCAAATAGAGGCAGCTAATGATACATGCAGTAGCCATCATGAGGATTGGCTGTCAATGCCAATTACATCAACATGATCGGGCATTGCAGGGGGCTAAGCCGCCGACACCCGCCGACCGTTGCTGGATCGTGGGGGAGAGGTCAAGTGGAGAGAGGGGCCCAGGCGAGAGGCTTGAGAGGCTTTTCGAGGCAGCTGTTTTTGGAGGGGCAGTCTTGCAGGTCGATATGAAGCCAAGGCAGATCATTTCTCTAGAAGAATCTCGATGTATCATGTTCGCAACTATCGGCAAACCACATCCATCCCCGTCCCAAGTTTTGTGAAATTGGACATTGTACGCATATTTCAAGTCTGATTTATGAATAATCTCAGGGGCATAAGACACAGACACGCTCGACATAATCCAATGCTGATAATTTGTCCTAAACTCTGGCATAGTTACTGAGTGAGGTACATGTACCTAAGCATATGATGGATGAGCTTATGGTTCAAGACGCACGTCTCCCTACCTTAAAGCACATGCATGGCCAGGAGTCTACTGTAGTCTTGTTACTGGAGTCCTTTAATTGTCGATCAGATTTGGGCATTGAATGTATTTGTCAAAGGAATTGTAAACTGTATACATGTAAGCCAAGCTATTCAAATTACACGGTAATATGTACTTGCAGGACACTCCCGAAGACACCCTGTCATATCTTCATGTTCGTCCAAGGTTTTAATTGACCGCCCTGTATCGAGTACGTTTGGTGCGGTACGACTCAAGCTGTCACTAAAATCAGATAATTCTTGTCAGCAACAAATGTTTCAGAACTTATATCAAGCCGCCGTCTGTCTCAGAGGTACCTAGATTGGCAAGTACTTCAATGTTTTCACTGTAGATTTTAGTGCGTATCCAGCACATGGAGCTACCCAAGATTTACATACGTACGCCGTCGCTTCAGGACCCACAGTGAACGGCAACAACTTCCGCTAAAACTTTGGAGACAGAAGCTCGCGCGTCAATGGCTGCGCCTGCCTTGCCTTGCTACCGTCCAGGGGCCCCCAAAAAAGATGATAGCTGGCGACTTTGGAGAAACGGACAACATATCATCAGCCTCATACAATTCATAGACGGGCAGGCTTCCATCGACAGGACGACCTTTCACCACGACATCTCTCCCGTTTCCGCGAGCTCTTCGACGGCAACAAGACAATATCGATTGAAATACCTCCGCTGACCGAACCAACTGCCACCCACGTTTCTGCGACAGGCTGCAACCAAGCTCCCAACATAACGCAGCTACCTAGCGCTCTTTCTGGGACGAATCCTGCCACGAACGCATCAGATGCTCCACGGCCCAGCTTTTCCATCTCGAACTCGAATGACCTTGGCGCATCATCTATTGCGACACTGAAGGCGCATTGTAAAGCTACCCGGGACGGACCAATTCTGCCAAAAGGCCCCGAGAGGGCAGCAAAGCTACCGGCAATATGCTCTCAGGTATGGCCGGCACCGCGCTGAGCCACCTCGTTCGTACGTTTGCGCATCCTCTTCTCTGTCGCGCAGTCAGATGCCAGTTGAATATATATGCTAATCAGCACTGTAGGGAGGGCCAGTGACGAAGAGACCGACCCAGAAGCTGGAGACAATGCCGAACAAGAGGTTATGGCCTCTTGGGCACTATTCATCCTACTTATTCTGCTGATAATATCCTTCTTCGTGAGCTACATGCTTCAGCAGAAGAAGGTCCAAGCTGTCCATGAAACCGTTATCTCCATCTTTGCCGGTAAGAGCCTCACATTCGAATGCGCACCTTAAAGAGCTTTCAAGCCCAGCGACGCAATTTGAGAATATGAATGGCTAACTTAAGGCAACAGGTATGACCGTCGGTTTATTGCTCCGAGTCACCACGGGTTCTTCGCTGCAGCAACTTGTTAGCTTTGACTTTCAAATCTTCTTTAATCTCCTACTGCCGCCGATTATCCTCAACTCTGGCTACGAACTGCATCAGGCGAATTTCTTCCGAAATATCGGCGTCATCTTGACCTTTGCTTTTGCAGGCACCTTTTTGTCCGCCGTTGTCATTGGATTCATCTTGTGGATATATACTCGATTGCCTATTGAGAGATTTGACATGAGCTTTGTTGATGCCATTTCTGTCGGCGCAACACTTTCAGCTACCGATCCAGTTACCATCTTGGCCATCTTCAACACCTACAAGGTCGACCCAAAGCTGTACACAATTATCTTTGGCGAGTCTATCTTGAATGACGCTATCGCTATTGTCATTTTCGAAACCGCTCAGAAATATAAGAGCGGTACCGCGGCATCATACGGCTTCTTCAGTTTCCTCGAGGGTGTGGGAATCTTCTTGCTTTCCTTCTTCGGCAGCTTGCTCATCGGCATATTGGTGGGCGTTTCGACAGCATTGATCTTGAAGTTTACCTACTTGCGGCGTTACCCTCAGATTGAGAGTTGCTTGGTGGTTTTGATCTCTTATGCCACCTATTTCCTTGCTCAGGCACTGCCCAAGATGTCTGGTATGTGCTATACGCTTCGTATATTTATGTATATATGTGGCTTATACTAATGATGATCTATAGGTATCGTGGCATTGCTGTTCTGTGGAATCACGTTGAAGCACTACGCCTACTTCAACATGTCAAGGCGGACTCAGCTCAGTACCAAGTACCTCTTTCAGGTTCTTGCACAACTGTCTGAGAATTTCATCTTCATTTACCTCGGACTTTCACTCTTTACCGACAAAGACTTGAGCTTCCGGCCTCTCTTGATCATCACAACAGTTCTGGCAGTCTGCGCTGCTAGATATGTCGCGGTATTCCCTCTGTCCAGCGCCATCAACTGGTTTATTCGCTACAGGGCAAGACGTCAGGGACGAGATGTTAGTGATGAGTTGCCTCGGAATTACCAGGCAATGCTGTTCTGGGCTGGTCTTCGTGGTGCCGTCGGTGTAGCACTTGCGGCGCTTCTCACTGGCGACAATTCTTATGCCCTCAAAGCAACAGTTCTTGTTGTGGTGGTACTTACGGTGATCATCTTTGGTGGCACTACAGCGCGCATGCTCGAGATCCTTGGTATCAGAACTGGTGTGGTAGAAGAAGTTGACAGCGACGATGAGTTTGACATTGAGGCAGCACCTGGCGGCTCTTATTACAAACGGTCAGGTACCGGTATTGGCTACACACCAAGAGCAAGGAACGGCTCCGTGGGCCTGTCCAACCTGCATAACAAGCGTAGGGATAGTGAACCGAAGCGTAAGAGTTATGCTTCGGGATCACACTCGCCGTCCTATGACGGCTCTGGTCGACCTGATAGTCTGAGTAGAAAGACGTCACGTGTCCAGGTGGCTGAGGATAACGAAAGAGGCGATCTTCTCGGCGGTCGATCAGGCAGCATGACAGATGATTCGGATCTGGGCTCAGACATTGACATTTCTGATCTGCCGCCACCCGCTCGCCGTCCCCCGAGACGGAAAGACAGCAGCCCTGGTATTCTTACGCCAAGCGGCTTATCGGAAGAAGAGACTGGCGTCTTCAATTATCCTACCTCGGGACACCGAGACGCACAGCCGGTCTCAGCGTCCGCTGCTATTCGGCAACTATTCACTTCCCAAGATCCTCAAGCCTTGTTCAGGCAACTAGATGAGGACTTTATCAAGCCAAAACTACTTTTGGATGGACCTGGTGCCCCGGGCCCCAGAAACAATGGCGAGGGAAGCAGCTAGCGCTAGATTTATACTTTTTGCATTTTGAATTCAATTTGATTCGGACCAAGGCCTGATTTTTGACTCGAATGTGACGTTTCATCCCACAATATCGTAATCAGTGCTTAATAAATGCCTTGTAAATCGTTCTGATATGGCTGTTCAAATACCGGGCCTTTTTTGGAATGAGGCCACGGAGCACTGGTGCTCGCTTGCTCTTCTAGATTCTATGTACATATTGTCTTCTGATCTTTTCTCTCTATGGTCCCGCGTAGACTGGCGCGTCATTCAATACCCTGGAATTGCTCGGAGATTATCGACCCCCTTTCCTTGCGTCCGCGGCACCAAGATCGCGTTCAACCATTTCTATGGCACTGAGACTAGGAAATCTCTTGCTAAAGTCCTGGATGTAGTCCTCCTTTTCCTGAGCCGTCATGTCAAGAGTCGGTCGGCCAGACAAGCCAAGGCCGACGAGCTGCTCGGTCGCGCCCGCAACATGGTTTGGTACGGCCGGTGCGGAAGCTCGTTGTTTGGTTGGAGATATCCGGCCGCCTGTGGGAATGCTGTTCAGGTGGGAAGGCTTTGGAGGCGCGCTAGGTTTTGGGGTAGACGGTTTGGCTGGAGGATTCCCAGTAGTCATGCCGACTGGTTTCCGGGGAAGGTCCGGGAGGCTCTTTTCCGTTCGATTCGCTGCTGCCGCTGCGTCCGAGAATCGACCGTATCCCTCGGCTGTCTTTGGTGCGCTGGAAGGTTTTTGGCTCTCTTGCAACAGATTTTGCACTCTGTTCTGGATGCTCACAGCTCGAGACACGCCACCGATGCTCCTGGGAGGTGCAGTTGCCGAGCCGCCGGTATCCCGAGCGGCCATTCGTTGGCGATATTCTGCGGCTGCAGCCTCCACCCTGCGCTCTTCCTCTGCCAATGCTCGGGCCTCGGCGTCTCGTCGCTGCTCCGGCGTCATATCTTCTTGGTCGCCAAGTAGTCTACCATCGTCACTCTTGCTGTCTGTAGCCTCGGAGCCGGCAATGGGAGTCAGCTCGCTGCGATCGAGTTCCTTGTAAGGAGAGGGCGTGCGCGCAGGTTGCGAGTTGCTGCCACCCTCGAATCGCTTGAAAGCATCGCCAAACTTGGTAGCCAGTATGTTCTTTGTTCCAGATAACGAGGTCAAACTGGACCGCTTGCTGTGTTTTGAAGGCTTATCCTTTCTCTTGTTATCGGTCTCCTCCATGGAGCGAAGGAAGTCCACGTTTGACTCAATTACCGTGTCTTCTTGGGGATCCAAAGCAGGCGATGATCTCGACGTGCCAGTCAATTTGGGAGATCTTAGCGGTCGAGGAGCTGCCTCCTTCTCCCGCAGGAAATCCAAGTTGGACTCCAAGTAAGTACTCGTTGGTCGCGGGCGTCCTGACTGAGAAGTGGATTTGGCCAGAGGTTCCATGAGATCTGCACTTGGGCGGCCACCCTCAAGCGATGGTCTCGAGGACGAAGGATGGCGCAAATGAGCACTTTGCGACTGGAAAGATGGAATTCGTTGATTTGCGCCAGGCCTCGGCTGGTTTGCATCTAGCATTAATTGTGGCGAGCCCATTTCTGGCTGACGCGGTAGGCTAGACGAGCGGTGGTGATCCGAAGACGGGAATCGGTAAATCGGAGGATAATCGCGCTTCGGTATCTCCTGAGGTGGTGGTGTGCTGGTCATTGTACCTGTGGAAACCATTGCTGGACGGCTCGGTGACTGGTAGATGGGTTGTGGCGGGGGAGACGCAATGGCCTGCAATTCGGGATTGCTCGAGATGATTGCTGAAGCTCGGCTCATCTGACCACCTCCTTCCGGCTTTGATTGGGGCAATGGTGGTTTGCCGGCTGAGACTGGTGGAGGCGTCGTGGTCGAATTAGCAAGAGACTTTACTCTACTCAAGTCACCCGACAATCTGTTGGACGACTGGGGCACTCCAGACGCCCCCTGGGGCATGGCGAATGCAGCGTCTGCAACGCTTGCTGGCACTCTCTGACTGCCATCAAGTGGTGGTGAGACTGGGCTGTCAAACTCAAACTTGGAGCCTTGGTCATGCAGAATGGCGAACTGATCCAGAGTAGGGAATCTAGATGAAAGCTCGTCTGCTCTGCCAGATTTGGAGCTCGACTTGGAGTCCAGTGCTGCAAAAGGATCGCCATTGGTAACTTTCATGGGGGTTGGACTTGGCTTCGAGGCTTGCGGTTGTGGTGCTGCAGGTTGGGCGGCTGGTTGGGCGGCTGCTGCTGCCGGCAATCGACCACGTCTCATTGGAACAACCTCTGGGATCTTTTGCTTTTCTTCTTGTGGTGGCGCAAACACAGCACCGACGACTGGTGTGCTCTTTCCACTTGGTGGTGCTTGGGCTGCTGAAGAACCGGAACCAGCCCGGTTCGCATAGATCTGATAGACATTAGACTATAGTGGTTATCAGGAGGTCCAGATAAACTTACATCGTGTATCGGGACCTCGCGTCCTTGCAAGAGACATCCTTCCTTAAGCACCTGGTATATATTTGGTCTCTGTCGCTGATCCTCTCGTAACATGGATGCTGTGGTAGAAGTTTAGCGACGCAAGCAGTGGATTGCACAACCGTCTCAACTTACCGATAAGGTGTTTTAACCTGTCAGAGAAGGCTGGATAACTTGGGAACTTGTAGCTGGCATTCAGGATGGCAAGCTGTCCCTGATCCTCGAAAGGGGTCGTGTAGTAGCAGAGCTTGTACAACAACACGCCCAACGCCCATATATCTGACTTTTCGTCTATCGGCAGTTTTCTGTACACGTCTATCATCTCGGGACTGCGGTACTGCATGGTAGTATGCCTCTGCACATCCTCATCCATGAGGCGGCACTCGACGATGCTCTGAGGTGCCGGCTTCGGAGCGGCCGCTGAGCCAAAGTCGCAGAGCTTGAACTTCCTCCTCGATCCGACCATGGTAATTAGAACGTTTTCGACCTTGAGATCTCGATGTAGCAGCGGCGGCTTGAGGTAGTGCATGCAGGCAACACCCTCAGCGATATCCGTAAAGATGTTGAGGATCTCGGGCTCGGTCAGGCGGTGTTGTAGGCGGGTGTTCATAAAGTCAATCAGTCCTCCGCCATTGCAGTACTCCATGAGCAGGAAGACCTCGAAGCCACGGCCGCCCGCCATTTCAGAGGCGTGCGAGTCAATGTATGTGACAATGGGACGGTGGCCCTTGAGGCGCTTCATGGTCTCGACCTCGGTGCGCATGCCGCGCAGAGTCTCCTTGTCCGGCACGGCGACTCTCTTCAGCACGGCCAGGTCGGTGCCGTCGACGGGCTTGGGCAGCTTGACCAGGTAAACGTGTGCGAAACCGCCCTCGGACAGGTACTTTTGGATCACGACTCGATGCTCGCCGACCTGGATCTTGGTGCCAGGGGAGAAGGTGCCGGCGGGCGCATTCGGTGCCTGCATGGGAACGACGGAGTGCTGCTGAGCGTAAGCGACCTGCTGCCCAGCGCGAGGGCCAGCCATCGGCATGGTGCCCCCATACTGTGCCATTGTGACTGAAGCTCTCGCGACTCTCTATCGGTTGAGTTGGGCGAGGTTGAAGGGAAGGAAATGGGAGAGCTTGTTGCTGAAGCCTGGCCGGTTGGGAGGTGGGACGGGGCGACTTGGGACTTGGTACTTGGGTGTGAAGTTGGCGACAAGGGGCTCAGTTCAATCGTCCTAATCGGCGGGCGGAGGCATTGAAGGAGGGACAAGTTTTTGGGTGGCCGCAATCTGGTTTGTGCTCTTTCTTCGTTTTTTCCTTCGTTTTCGCAAATTTGTCTTTTGTTTTCCCTTCTATTCAAAATTGAGATGGACAAGAACAGAAGCCGAGTCGGATTGTGTGAGAAGAGTCACAGAAAAAAAAAAACGAGTAGAGTTTCTAAAAACAACGACAATCGACCTTGCGCTGGTGTTCCTGTTCCATGGTTTGGGGCGCTATTGTTGCTACCTACGGCCAGTGGACGTGGGCTGTGTACTATGTATTGCGAAAGGCGGCGCTGCCGTCCTTCCTGTCCGTCCACCCCCACAAAGGGGCGGAACCAACTGGGTCGACCCGCCGGAACAATGGTCGCGCCTGTTGCCTTGAGTCGTTGCGCTGCACGTTAACTGTGGTAGCGTCACTGAGTTTGGCGGCATGTACGATTTGCTGTCAGGGGAAAGACGCTAAAAATGCCCTCAGGGATAAGGGGTTCAACAACAATCCGCTTCATGGGGACAAGAAAAGGTAAACCTCGGAATCTCGCCCTTTAGGTTTGTGCAATCACAAAGTATCAAATTCTTATACATAGTAAGTAGAAGCATACTCCAATTGGAGGGTCTAATTAGATGTTTCATAATCCCAGTTTCTTGAACGAGAGAACAAGTGAAAGACTTGCATCTCTACCATCACTAACTTCCTGCTAGGCATCCTATTAGTAAGAATTAGAGTCTTGGCCGCAATCGGCAATCGGAACAAGGACTATAATTAGAGTATAACTTCTTGTCCCAACTTGCTGTATTTATTGTGATAAATCTGACATTTCTGTATAAAGAGACTTGTCCTCTCGCACGTACACCCAGTACAGATTGATCAAGTCATGGGCTTGTGAGTTCGGATACCCGACATGACCCGGTGCTTCAAGATTCCTGATGAAATTGAATCTTATGGCTGTCTCTTGGAAAATTGGTTCATCTTGACTACCGAGGGCTGGAATTATCTTATTCTCATGGATACTCTACTAATCACTCAATTGATTGAATTCTGTCCTCAAATTTTCCTAGACCGTCGCCTTGCCGTGTATGCACAGACTGGACGTGCGATTGAACAGAATTCCAGATTGGGCAATATGTAGGCACCAGCATACCATACTATATTTGATCCACTTGTGAACCACCAGACTATACAATCATATTCGCGGGCTCCACCAACATACTCAAATCTTCGGATTGCTACGGAAAATCTGGCTTATTCGCACATGAACAAGAATAAGTCTGACCATAAGATACACATCATAGTGCGCACGATTATAGAGTTGGACCCCACTTTAAGACATTTGGCGCGAGATTACTTCATAGTAGCTTAGAAAGGCAACTTCAAGATTCGAATATGCAAGGAAAATGTAATATGGAGCGTTCCCAGCAGTTTGGGAGCAGAATTGTATTGGGGTTTCCAGGTTATAGGGTATTGGTATCAAAAATAGTTTCGAGCTAGATGACTCTCAACTTCTCGTGCTATCATCTCCAGCACATGCATTCCAAGCAGTTGCAGTAGGACTGCCCGGCACATTTCCAGGTCTATAGTACTATATACCGTCTCCCGCAAGGAGGAGACGCAATGCGAGATGTTCGCCTCTACGAATCGTCTAGACAACAGCACGGACAATGCGCATAGGCAGGTTCTTCCAGGTCTTAACGGGCATCGGCTCGTCCTCGGGAAGCAGTGCACGGAGGCCTGACTTGAGATCCATCTCGTGAACGCGCACAAACAACTTTGTGTCACGGCTGTAGATCTTCCAGCCGATGTAGAACGCAATCACGACGGGGGCAGCCAGGAACAGTTGGAAGAATGTCTCGGCGTCGGGCGTGGCATCGGGGCTCGGCTAATTCGAAAATGTTAATGTTTTCTTCATATATTTTTATGTGGGGACGGAACCAAGAACTTACGTAGAGCGAGGTGTAGAATGTAGCAATGATGGCAAGGCAGTTGAGCAACAGACCGAGCGAACTGCCAATAATGCCACCGGGGGCCTTGTATGGCAATTGGTTCAGGCCGTAACCCTGGTGCTTCCATCCCATTCTGAAGCGAATGTGGGCCAAGCAAATGGAACCCCAGATGAAGAAGGAAGACAGACCCGAAAGGGACAACAGCCAGTTAAAGATGGTACCCTGGTTACCGGCAACACCAATGTAGGCAAGAACACCAAAAGCCAATTGGAGAACGACACACCAGATAGGACGGCCCTTCTTGTCGATGTACGCAAAAGGAGCGGGCCACATGCCGCGCTCAGCCATAGCCTGGAGGGTACGGGTGGAACCGTATGTGCAAGAGTTAGCGACACTAATGACCGAGATGGTAATGACAGCGTTGAAGATGTGAGGCAGAACTTGAACACCGGCATCTTGAATAGCCATGACAAAGGGCGAGAACTTGGTGTTGGCGGTCGAACCCTCGGTCAGGCGCTCATCATTGTAGGGCAGGATGAGACCGAGAATCAACAGGTTAATAACATAGAAGAAGAGGATACGCCAGAACACCTGCTTGGTGGCCTTGGGAATAGCCTTTCGGGGGTTGGCCGACTCGGCAGCAGCAAGACCGCTAAGCTCCGTTCCAGAGAAGGAGAAAGCAGCGGTCGAGAAGACACCGGCAAAACCGTTGAAGCCGTGGTTGAAGGCACCGGGATCGTACCAATATCTTGCGCCGATGTATCCCTGGTCTCCGACACCACCACAGTTGTAGATTATACCGAACAGGATGAAACCGATACAGGCGCAGATCTTAATGATAGACAGGATGAACTCGACTTCACCGTATCCACGGACACCAAAAATCTGAATAACGATGAGCAGGACCAGGAAAACACTGATCCAAATAGCGACATTGAGATCCGGTCTCCAGAAAGAAATGGTCAGGGAGGCAGCTGTGAGCTCAAAAGGCAAGACACAGAGCCAGGAGAGTGCGTAGTCCAGACCGACGGCGAAACCCCACGATGGGTCAACGAAGCGAACGACATAAGTGAAGAAGGCGCCATTGACGGGATAGAGCACAGCCATTTCAGCCAAGGCTTGCATGGTGAAGAGTAACATGAGACCGACGATAATGTAGCAGATAACCTATGGCACCTGGTGTCACAAAATGCAAAGCTTTGATAGACGGTGACTAGGTACTGGACTTACCAGGGAGGCAGGTCCACCGTTTGCCAGAGCACTACCGGAACCAATGAAGAGACCAGCACCGATTGAACCACCTAGGTAACAATATTCATATTAGAGACTGACAGATTCGTAGACGGGTTTCGGTGTAAGGGTAGGCAAGGACGGCCCGTACCGATGGCAATCATCTGCATGTGCCGACTCTGAAGGTCCTTCCTGAGGGCGTCACCCCTCTTGGTGACACCGACTTCCTCGTCGACGGGCTCATTGAGGTAATGCGTCCCGTCGACGGTGTTTTTGGGTTCTTCCTTATACGACATGGTGAAGGTCCTTCTCTCGCACTGGATTCGGGACAAGCCGCGCGGGATGGGGTTGCGTTGGCGGTCGGCAAAGTGTGCGACTCGAGGGCAAACAAATAGGAGAAGAAGAGAGCGGAAGGGGTAGGCAATGGAGGGTGAGGGAATATTCTAGGATATATACTACTACTATTACCACTGCTACCTACGACTCCAGCCGGCTGAGATGGTGCAGCAGTAGCAACATGGTGGGCATAGGAGGATCGCGTGGGATGGGATGGGTATGGGATAGGTATTATTGAGTGAGTGAGAGTATGGCCCTGGTCTGCACCTAGTACTGCCTTCCCTCCTACAAGGCAGTCAGCGCGCAAGAGAGGACGGAGAGATCCTCCTCATCAGTTCTAGCAAGAGGCTAGGTACATTAGAGCCACCGGGGCAACCGCGTCTGGCTCGTCTGGAAGCTTGTCAAGCAGTCGCACGTCGCACAAGAGATGCATCCAATATCAGCCAGGCATGCCAGGGTCCTTTTGGTACCTGTACAAGGGCGTATGGAGGGACCGGGGTATACAAGCTGGGCCTTGGGTGTGAAAACAATATTGCTCGGGCGTAGGTGTCACTTGTAGATAAACGCTCCGAGCACTGGGGCAAGACTTGAGCATTTCCATTGGGAAAGGTGCAAGGCGAGGCCGAGTGAAAGACATTTGGGGGGACCCATCGCTATCAGATTGGCCAGACTAGATTGTAACAATTGTGTATCTCCGTAACTATCTAGGCTCGATCCGCGCCGGGTATCGATGATGTGCGGGAGATAAACCAGTTGATTTGACAATCTGGTAATCGAGTATTTCATAATCGTTTCATTCCCGATGTTGTCGAGGGATTTATCGCAGGTGTTGGTTATCATTCCTCCTGTAGGCTATTTTCGGGGCGAAGTGTAGTAAGTCATTTCATTACATTCATATCCTTATCTGACCAGGCATTTCTTTGATACGCTGCACATGTGGCACATTTCTAAAATCTCTGAGACAATTAACGCAACACAGCTGAGCTCTGTGTAAACAGTAGACTCCTTCTTTCGAGAAAGAAATCCAAATAAGATCGGATCATAATATTGCTCTGTAGTCGTTTGTGTTAGTGCAACCGTCGGAACTTGGCAGGTTGGCCACAAAGTCCACGCATTGTACGCGTCAAGTTCGCAGCCGAGGAACGATGAAAAGCTTAGCTAGAGGTACCAAATGGCAGGTTAATCGCAGACCTACCCTAGAGTCTGTGCCAGTCTTCTACAAGCCTTCCAGCTCTTGGTATCAGGGTCCTTGTTTCGTCTCTCTAGAAGGTGATTGGTCTGCAAACGCCTCCCGAGGACTCGCTCGGGCTAGAGTGCTGCATGGAATATATAGTTGGACAGCTGCTTAAGCTACCCAAGCGTTACTGGCGTGCTAGGCATTCAAAGGGCAGAACAACCCCGGGGCTCTTCCCCCCCTGCTGCCGTTTTAGTGGCTACGGTCATATCTCTAGTATCCTTGCTAGCGGCATCCTCCACTATTCAACCTTGCAGGTTACTGATAAGCCGCCAGACCAATCAGGAAGGTGCGCGGGTGAGGGAAGAGCGGGTGGTGCGCGGACGCTCGTTAAGCCGTGTGTGTGTTACCTGACATTGGCAGTCTCACAGTGGCTTGAGTGGTTGTTCGTCTGCCTGGTGCCATCTTTTGTAAACTCTGTTTGAAAAAATGGTATCGAAATTCATTTGGTTCCGTCTGCTCGTGGTACAGTCTGCTCGTCTTGTGTGCTTTCAAAGATACCCAACAGCTTCCATTCAAGGCGGGTTGAAAGAGTGCCATAAAAGCCCTCTCTCAGCTCATCCGAGGTCGATTGTCATTTGAGTTTGCAGAGAGAATGGCTGACCGTCGCGTGAGCTAACTACAATTGTGGCTGATAGCTTGATGACTTCTTCATCGTTTCCCGCCCCTACGTACATTCAGTCTCGAGGTACTATTACATCCACCGGTATTGAGACGAGGCGCTCGTATGTCAGGTCACCTGCTCGTTCACTCCCCGTTTTCGAGACCGAGTCTCCGCCAGACGAACCAACCAGGCGTTCTTGGCTGGATTGCCAGAAGTCCCCTTGCCTGATTCAACGAGACTTGAACAGGCGATATTCTGGAAATGGTCAGTCTACCACTCGGTTTCCTATCTGGAAATATTGCCCCGACCAATGCTTGGCCGATCCCGACTACTGTCCACCTCGCGCCATACGGTCGGTACCTATAGACTACTAGAGCCAAGCTTCTCGTCCTATGGGGCCTCCCCCATGAGACTTCTCGTTTCAGCACCTTGGTTCTCCCCAATACGCCGGCCGAATATGAAAGCCTACCTACCCAAGATGGAACGTTTTCATATAACCTCTGGTGGACCTTCCACCAGTGGTGAGGTCTTCATTAGAAACGAGCCATCCGGCTCCGACGCGCTCAATGGAATGATCCCCCGCCAATTATATGCCGATAATTAATGACCATCTCGCCAAGACACAGTTGTACTTTGGCCCGCTGCTGTGATAGGTTCTCGCCTTACCACACCACGGTGCTCATGTCAGCCTGTACTGCGACATAGGGAACCGTCAGCTATGGCGACACCTTTCATGCATGCCCTTGGTTAGTCGCCACTGTCTATGCAGACGTGCCCTCCATCAACAAGATGAGCCCATTTGACATTCGGCCAGTCGTATGTCGCCATGGCCCAGGCAAATGCAGCATTGCCTCCACATGAATGTCTTCTATCGCCCTTCTAGTGCTTCTAGAATCCTTCTTTTCGGTCCTGCTCCAAACACACGCTCGCTGCGGCTAGCATCCTGAACCTGATCATTGGATCGTCGAATGCTACAATAATCTGCAGAAGGACACCAACACCAAGTGGCCTGACCCGTGAATGCTACGTAGGAATTTAGGCTGCGTCCCAGAAAGGCAGTAGGTTATATGGAACCCAAGCGTCTGGGTCTACTCAGCATAATTTAAGCGGTCGTTGCATTACCGTCAAGACCGAAGTCTTTATTTCTGTTTGAAAACACCCTGCTTCAATACAACCAGGCAATATTGCGGCTGTTGTCAATGAGAAGCAAGATCCATGATTCGAATCATGTTGGAGGGTATCAAGCTTTCCCAAAGATGGTATCATAGAGTCGGGACCATGAGCTTGTTCAATGTTTGAGGCAAACTTTTGGACCGCTCGGTCCTATCTGAAGGTGATCTACATGGATCGGCCATCCTGATACGACTATTTTTACTTTTCATTTTCCGTCTTTTTGCTTGAAACTAAAATGGCTTACTCATCGGTCGATTGAGCATACATTCTTTTCACTTGCACAAAACAGCAGCTGATAGAAATAACGCGCTACACAATCGTCCTACGCGTATACTTAGCCTCTTATAACAGGATATTATTCGCCGCGAGAATGATTACGCCTAAATCAGCAGGCAGTTGCCCTCGATCGATAATCACACAGGGCAAATGACCAAATAAGTAAAGTCAAGTTCAACGAACAGCTACTGCGTTTGAGGCAATCGCTGGCAGCCTCCGGTAACAGACGCCTCGTAGACATCAGGCATGTCGTCTTCCAGTGTCCGTTTGGGGACTGCTAACCAGGATGAGAATCCTGCGGGAGCTCAGCGGTCTTTGGGTCAGCAAGAGCATGCCCGGCCTTCCTTCGAACGCGGAAGCTGACCATCGCACCATCCCCACGGCGCGCAACCGCGGCGCAGTTGCTTCTCAGACGGTATACGGCTGCCGCAGTAGTAGCACGGAGTAATTGTATGTAGGTAGCCAGGCCAGGGAGGGGTCCTTTAGGCGAACAGTAAGGCGTATCCCGGATTTTTGACGCCATGGCCCTATCGGGGCAAGACGCCCGGTCAAGGTGGCAGTCTGCACAAGACTGTGAGATTACTTCCTACGCACCTGGGTTAGGTGGTCAGCCCGGGTGGTATGCCAATGTTCTGGAGTCGCTTCATAGGATTGCCAAGGGAGCCTGGGCAAATGGATATTCTGCACGTATCATGACAAGGCCACCAATCCGTGTTCGCGCCTGCACTTCCTGGAGTTATTATACGAGATTGCTGCTTGGGTTTTTTTCATCCTGCTACTTCTTATACAGGTCTTGAGGTTCCAAGGTGACCGCCCAGACTTATTCGCTCACGGAAAATCTGTACATGGTACGTGGGCCAAATCGAGAACAGCTTCAAGGCCTTGTATGGCTGATAGGTTCCATCATTTCAGTGTGCATCGCTGTTATTCCCTTTTCCACTCAGCCAATCAATCTGTTGTGGGCATTGGGCCCTTCTGCTTTCCACTGAATAACCGTCATGATCATATCACATGACAAGCGATCTATGTTGTATAGAATGCTCTGCACCTAGCCCACTGTCCAGCAATCGAAGTCAAGCGGTGGCCAATATAGCTTTATGTGGAAAACAAGAAGATCACGTAAAAGTTCGTTGAGATCATTCAATGTGCAATTCGCGAGTCTCAAGCGATGATTTGGCCTGTCAAGATTGTGTCTCGGCAGTCTATCATCATGATCATCAAGCGAACGCTGACAGCTTTGACTCCAGATAAGCCAATACTTCACTTCTGTAAAGCTAATAATCAACTCATTGAGTCCAGAGGGTGAATATGGGAGTCACATGGATCCCGTTGACAGCAAGATCTAGTCTGACAAAGATTCTCGTATCCTCCGATTCGCTACCCACCTATGCCCATATAAGCATCAACCCAACGCCACCCAATCCGGAAGCGCGTCTGTCTGAAATATGTCGAAGTCGTTCAGGAATTCTTGCAGACTGCCATCGTCTTGAATGATGGGCTCTGCAGGTAGATCTCCACCTGGCTTGTCATCTACGGGCTGGACCAAACCTTTCTCTCGCAGGAAGGCCGCCAAAGTCTCCGCACTTTGCTCTTGGACAATTTCTACCAGTCTTTGCCTAGCTTGCCCTGCCATGATGTGGAACTCTTTGTTCAACTGTGTCATGATACGTTGCGGGAGGTGCTGTCGCAAATACGCCTCGTATTCGTCGCAATCAATCAGGCGATCCAGTTGTCTCGTTGCCTCCCTGACATCATGGTCTGTGGGGAGTCAGTTGGCGGGTCCGGACAATTTCCAGAGCCATTGAACTCACATGGACTCGGTATATGATCCTCTTCGATCTCAGGAAACAATACTCGATATATTTCTTTCCACCTCTCCATGTCGGTCATACCATTGCCGCGTATTGCTTGAATATCGCCCCATTGCAGTTGGTTCATGAAACCAAGACGTTGCGCACCGTCATCGACTTCACACGCGTCACGAGCTATGCTGTGCTCATGAAGACTCATTCTCGCTTCGAATTGCCGACCACAGCGGGCGCAACTGAGCTCCTTGTAGTGCCGTCTTTTGAGATGTTCTCTGAGCATTTATTAGTAAGGAGATCGTGGCACGAGTGAATAGAAATGTGTACTTCATTCTACTCATCCCATCAAATCCAGGTCCTGGGCAAGTTCTCCATGTAGAGAACTCAACTGGATGACGTTTCATATAGGGACAAGCGATCTTCGACCCTCCAGAAGTTGTCACCTTGGCACGCTTCTGACTGCTGCCGTTGCCCCTTTGATCATCCCCGGAAGCCCCATCTTGATCTTCTAAATCATCATCACGCTTCCTTTTTAGGCGAGATCTAGACTGCGCGTTGTATGCACAACTCCGTTGCTTGCCAGTTCCATCACCCGTTTGGTCAGAGCTGCTGCTTTGAGAGGATTCTGGGCAC
Source organism: Neopestalotiopsis sp. 37M (assembly GCA_011058875.1). Lineage (NCBI taxonomy): Eukaryota > Fungi > Ascomycota > Sordariomycetes > Amphisphaeriales > Sporocadaceae > Neopestalotiopsis > Neopestalotiopsis sp. 37M. The sequence continues at coordinate 477,351 of SWKT01000032.1, read as the reverse complement.
TGGCGGAACCCAAATCGCCTGAGGATGACCTTTGCGAATATGCTCTCCATCTCACCCATCATTCGCATACCCCATCCACCGATGAAAGAAGCCACAGGTGTCTCATACTCGGGGCTTCCTTCTTTGATAGAAAATTCCTGGGTTGAGACAGGGGACTCCGATGACGGTGGTATAGTACCGGAATTTGACTTATCACTATCCGTATCATCTGATTCAAAACTGTTCGAGCCTGTTGTTGGATAGTACAAAGATGGAGTTCTCGTCAAGAAAGATACACTCAAATCGCTTGATTTTTGAGATTCGTCCTCTTCATGGCAATATTGCACTGTCGCAGACGACAGAGCTTCTTCGGCGCTCTCCACGAACTCCGAATCCTTTGACACCTCAGTGTTCATATTAAAGCCCGGCAAAAGGGGGGAAACGGGATCCTCGGATTCCGAAAGACGGCTATCACCTCTTGATCGGGTATCGGCAGACGTGCCGTCTTTGTGGGCCGGGCTCGCAGCACAGTCGCTGTTGGAGAATGGATTCAGGCTCGACGATGTACTTTCATGAACTTGCAAACCGTAGGCATTGAAGATTCCTTCCCAAGCATCTTCAACATCAAGCCGTTTCTGACAGTCCCCAGTATCAACTGTGAAATGCAGATCAGGAAGGGAAACAACGGGGGAAGGCCCCAGGATAAAGGAAGAGCCTGCAGAGCTAGAACCACACTCCAAAAGGTCGGGAACCAGAGTAATTTCACTCGAAGTTCGACTCAACTCTTCCCCATAATCTGCTTCAAGGAACGCGAATGCCGGGGATCCAGAAGCTTCATCATTACTGGCTGCCTTGCTGCTAAAGTTAGGTCAATATATCATCCATTTCAGAAGAGGTAAAAGGCTTTGCGAACTGAGAAACTCTGTGCTGTGTCAATGATTTCGACTCATGAGCTGGGACCGAGACCGAGGTGGCAGATCCCGATGGACTGTCAAGTTCGCCATTGAAGTTTTTGGTCGAGGCTGCAGAATGAGCGGCGTTTTGATACATTGTTTCTCATGAATTATGGGTGAGTTGTGGATGGCTGATGCGCTACGTATTTTCAGGTAGATTACCGGTGTATACAAAGAATTGAGGGAGCTTATGATGGAAAGTATGTGATTGACTTCGGATTTGAGGTGAAAATTTCCATTACTATTGATTTCAGTGGAAAGGACGAAGTTTCATGCGAGCGGTAAGGCTGCGGGAGAAAGGGGCTATGCGGTCTCCAACGCAATTGCGTAAAGCACCATTCGCGCAATCCACACCGCCGGCCTAGTATTCATGAACAGCCATAGAACGCAATCGAGCTTCCTATGTATACACGGGGGTCTGCGTCTAATTGAATTGTATATTAGTGCATCAACACAATGAACAGACCTCACACGGTCAATATTCTGGGGAGAACAATCGCAGACGTTGACTGGCGTTGTATGATTGAGATCTATAAGCTGCGATGTGTCTGACTGCGCCTCCTTCCCCCTCCCTCTTAGACCCCGAGACGTATCGGCCAAGGACAATATAAGCATGTCAATCGTGCTGGGAAGACGATGTGCCTCAATTAAAACCGCCCGATGTCAAGTAATGGCTACATAAGATTGTTGATGTACTGCATAACGCCTCCGCTTTCATAAGGCCCTGAGCGGGGCGGAAAAAGCAGGATATCCTTGGCAACCTGCATTGGCGAGTGTACCAAGTGTCAAGGACGCAACCGATGTAGTCTTCTCAAGTATTAGGTCCTACGTCTTTGGAAGTAATACGCTATCTACTTGAGAACGGTAAACCACGATAACCTCAACTTTTCAGAATATAATAGAATAGTGTGGTGGGCAGGAAGGAAGGGAGGAAAGATAGGAAAAAATGACTTGGTAGGTCCCTGACTCGAGCAACGATTTCGGTATTTATTTCTCATTGATGATCGTACTACTTGTGTCCTCCAACTTTACAGCTTTGTATCAATGGAAGCCTTCAAATCAAGCCTTTTCATCACGGCAAGGGGACTGCTGTTGTAAATCTATGAAAAAATTATGTCCTGCGAGAACACACGACTCGAAGATTTCGATTCAGGTAGTAAGCCTGGCAGTATCATAAGTTGCAAGATCTGATATGTTGCCTACAAGAGTCATGGTCGAGTGGCTTACAGTGCTTCAGCTATACCTTTTGCATCTCATATGGAACTGTTATGCGTTGGATCATTGTAGGTCAAAAGATGCTGGCGGACAAGATAGACAAGAAAGTTTTTTATGAGATGGAAAATATGCATCAATTATCCACGGCAGAAATTCGACTGAGCACGAAGCGAGGAAAGCAATGGAAATGTCTGAGAAACTGAATAGATATATTGATGCAAGCAACGTAAATTCGGATTGTTGTTTTCGGTGTGAATAGTTTACAAAATGATTGGCTCATACTTGCGTTGACCCCAATATAACAATCCAACAATCGCAGAGCCCAGGGTCTGGGTGGCATCCAGCAACTATAAAGGCCCATACGGTAGATAGTACTTTTAGCGTGTCGGCTGTCCACGCACAGCCGGGCACTTCCTGCGCGCAATCCCTAGCCTCAAAGTTGGACTTTGAAGCAATACATGTGAGTGGACGTTACACATCAATTCAATTGTACCTCGCAACCCACACAATGCGCCGCCTCCAACTTGAACATGCGAACAATCCAAAACTAGAATTCCAGGAGTAGTGGCACGGTATGAGTGGAGAACCTCAGGATGCTCGATCATTAGAGCGATCATCCCTAGGAGGCGCCAGGGACTTCAGAATAAGCAGTAATTAGTAAGCTGAACCATGTTCAGGCACAGACTACGATAGAGAGATGGCGCCTCCCCCTCATTCGGTGAGCTCCAAGGCATGCTGCACAGATCAAAGCACCGCATCTGGACGTGGACGGCGAAATGGCAAAGAATCTGGAATACACAATTGAGTTGTCCTCTCATATAGGTGGTGTTAAATCCACCAGCTTCATCTTTCCTCCACGCTGCAGCTATCGTCCCGCAACTTAGACCAGAGCTTCTCAGATCTGAACCAAAACGAACGCACTTACACACACACATACACACACACATCAACGCACACACACACACACACACACACACACACACACACACACACACAAAAGGAAAAAACTAAAACATTCGTACTTGAAAAGAATTAAAAGAAATAGAGAAGGATCATCAAAACGTTGAAGCGTTGCGCAATCCAGTGCAACACTCCTTGCAGTCCAGAGTGCCGTCCTAGCTACACCAGTATATACCTACTCAAGGGAACACGAAATAGCAAGTTAAGATACAGAGGTCATCGTCAACCGTCAACCGCCAGTCGTCATTCGTCAGGCGTCAATCGTCAATCGGCAAGCGTGGATGAAGACTTCGTCTTAATACTTAATGGTGTACTGGTCCATTCCGACATCAATGGGTTCGTTGTTGTCACAGCGAAATATGACATCAGAGTGATCTGATTTCGGTGAAGATAGGGAATCTTTCAAACAGGTAATGTAAATTGTCTACCCCAAAGAGTTCAGTCAAGAAGCTCACATCGTCCATTCACGGCTAGTGAGTGCGCTGTACCCTGCGCCAGTCTGTACGCTAGAGCCTTTCACACGCCTGACACCAATGTAGTGTCTCCGGCGTGGCTCTATATGAACTAGAAGTCCGGAAGACTGGCCGAGATCCTCGCCGCGTGAACGCCGAGGATCAAGACATCCAAGCTTCAACTCCCGAGACGTTCGGCAGAAAGGTAAAGATCTTGTGGTACTCTTTGAAAACATTTCAACATGACTAACCTGAGTGACAGGCAGCTTCAGTGTCGCAGGCTATAACTTTTGATAAGCCTCATACGATCAAACACTGGTGTCTTATTTGCCAAAAGTCGTTCGTACATGAAAAGGACCTGCTTAGACACCACAACACAATTCATGCTCCGAAGAAGCGACTTAAATGCTCGCACTGCCAAACCTCGTTTTCTCGGAAAGACAACCTGCTCCGGCATGAGCGCGAGAAACACTGAGTGCGCAGTACTCTCAATGGTATGGAAGCTTAGGTTAGACAGATTTAGGGTGTATGGCTAACGGTGAACTAGCATTGTCCAAATCAGCTGGACGAACAGGATTATTTATAATCTATGCTGTTTTCTTGGAATCAAGCCATCAGAGTGCGCTCTTTATGACACAACTGGAAATGATGGTAGATGGAAAGATTGGTTTATTCGAAGGAAAGTGGATAGAACGGCCATATCATCCTGCCTTGCACCATGGCACAGGCGGGCGTTTTCATGGCAAGCTTTCTTGCTGGGTAAGACTTCTCTTGAACCCCCTTTTCGCACTCCTGCAGCCACTAATACACATGAAGGGCAGGGTATAGATGGGGACGGTGTAAGAGGACTCTGATTTGTGTTTGTGGGAAATTATTTTTGGAGAGGACAGGTGGTATGGGGAAGGCACAGTGTGTGAGATGGGACGCTGTATATCAGAACATCAGGCTCTTTTTGTTGAAGGATTATTACGAATGGACCTGTCTTCCCCCAACATACTTTTTTCTTGAATTTCGTGTGATTTTGGTTAAATACATTTATTGTCACACGCACATTTGAGAACTGATCTGTGACCATAATATGTAAAGCCAAATAATTATTTTGCGTCTATGAGATGGGCATAGGCTTGCTTATGCGTAATAAACTCTGAAATTCTGACAGCCAAGTACTTACCGGGGCACTCTTTCACTGTTAGAGGTGGTATGGAGACAAGCAGAAAGTGAGTGACGTGCAGACCTTGTGGTGTCAGAAAAGCTTGCTATCAAGATGTTTTATGGTTCTAATTTTGACACGAGTCAACTGCCGCTCCAAGAAACTTGAAAATGGTCAACGAGTCCGTCACTTCAAGAAAACTCTTAGGTTTATGAACAAAGCCGTGTATGGGCTGCATGTAGTTTCTGCCACTCTTGAAAGGTGAATGTTTTCGACCTACACCAGCCGTGCAGCATAACTGTGCTCCCCTGCTCCGTAACACAAACACGTATGGATGGCCTCAGACAGGCTTGACAGTACTCGTAGGTGTATGTCAGAGAAATGACGAGAATGAGAAGCGATGAGATATATGAATACGTATTCATGTTTTTTTATTTGCTGCATACTTATGTAGTTATGATGGCTGTGCAAATAAGCTTTGACTACCTGCGTGGGTAAGTACACTTCGATAATCCTGCTGACCTTGGCACTCAGTGATCCGATAAGCTGGTGTAGATCAACGGAGGTTAAGGAGTCGCATTCATAAGAGATCAATGAAAGCTTCAGAATATAGGGAGGCGCGTGACGCTCGTTGAATTCATATTCTCGGTGCTGAGCAGATTATCGTGGTGTTCGTTTCATGACTGCCCCTTCCGTACAAAGCTGTTCTTTGCTTTTCCATTCTGTATGTGTAGGTGGGCGTCTCACTCCTTCAGCTCCACCCCGTCCTGCTCCTCATAACTCTCCCACAAATCTGAATAGGGATGGAGATCAGGGTCGGACTCATCATAGTCATAATAAGGAAGCGCACTGGCAAAGGTGCACCGTGCTTCGTGCCATTCCTCCTGCAATTCGACCTTGAGCTTCTCGCCTTCCGTTTTCTCTACTTCGATGGCCTTGCGAACCGCGATCAGGGCTGTCTTGTGCAATTCGTCCACTTCGTCCAAGGCTAACTCCGTCTCGTGGTAAGTCCAGGTCAGGACTATGTTTCCGGCTTCTCGTTTGAGCTTGGTAGCGCGGCGAATCATGGCTTGAATGGCTTTGCGTGCGTCCTTGAACGCGGGATCGTTCTTGGTTTCGACGGAGTTGGTCGTGCCTTTCTCTTCGCCCTGTTTGTTCTCCTGCTGGGGTTCCTCGTTGTTCTTGACTGAAGTATCCGCATTGTCCTGGGATTTACGGTCCTCCGGACCCGTCACATCTCCCATAGTAGCAGCGGAGCTGTGAGTGGACATCGTTGAGATTGGACGTTATTCTGTTTGATTTAGATGATGATTAAGATGGAATCAAGTGAAGTTGCAAGATGACGATGCATCAAAGGTGACCTCTTATTTATGTTGCGAAAGTGACCAGATTCCTGAGGTTTCTTGTGGGACTCGTAGGACAGCAATCATTTCTTTGCTTTACTTGATCAGGCCCTGCGATTCACTTCTTTTACAATAAAGCAGGCAGACACATGGCTGGCCTCAGTGTTTGATACTTACGTTCTTGTTGTCACCACGATAGCAAAGTTTGCTCTCAGAGTATGAGTTGACAAAGAATAAATGAAGACAGGACAAGATCCTCGCGTTTTGATAGCCGTTCCGACAAATGACTCGCAACCACGAATCTCAGATGCCTGATCTGCAAAACGCCATTTTGCGCATTGAAAAGAGCTCCATAGGCATATCAGCATGGTTCAAACACGAGAAAATGGTTCTCAACGTCTATTGTACCGCCAGTCTTATTTCCGGGAGGACAAAACTCGTCGAAATTCATGAGAAACACCTTTGACTCCAGCCAGAGTAACAATGACAGCCACAGGCCATGGGAACTGGGATACGACAAACTGGGACATGACACAGAGAGTCGTTGATCATCTGATTTGAGCTCACGGGCACGTTAGAGAGTCAATGATAGACTCAGTTGGTTGATTTCCTTGGGGAGAGATGTTGTTCAATGGAGAATTACCCAGCATTATACGTTGTACTATTTCATGATTCGAGCCCAAATGTTTGAGAAATCTGAAGCACAACATATGAACAAATTTCTGATGTTGAGGAATAGGAATAACCTCGGGAAGTTGTTATCTTGACACACATCAACCGTTCTATTGGGGGATAAAGCAGAATATAATTACTACCTAGTCAGGCTTTGATTGCGAGATAGAGTGGTCCACGGGTATAAGTGTATGATAATCCACTAGGCAGGCCTAGAGCTTTGAACTATTTGGCGGGGGGCATCAGCAACATCACGCACTTACATTAGTCACATACCTAATGGGTATAGGCCAATATTGAATCATTCCAGGCCCCATTGGGTGCATTTGCCTCCCAGGAACCGAGCAAGCTATGGCAGCTGGAAATCTCAGCTGATTGCTTTAGTGAAACTTGAGCCGCTAGGTGACATTCCCTGCACATTGTGAACTGCCCAATGAAGCGTTGCGGCGGCTTTACTTCTCGGTTGGTCTGTCATGGCGTCTGTTTTGAGTTTCTTCAGCTTCTCAGCTATATACCTGTTTGTCGACAAGATTTGGCTAGCTCATGAATAGTCCCGAAGACGTTTCCACCTATGTACACAATCAGTATCTAGCTGGGATCACCGCCGAATCAAGCTCCCGATGCTGTGCTGATTTAGGAAATATTCAACGGTCCCAGCGATAGTTTTGGGGACTTCTGCGCACAACTTCAGCGCCACGAAATATTCAGCTGCAAACGTATTATGAGAGGCCAGCTGAGATGCGGAGTTCCACACTGTTGGGTATTTGTATTTCTACATATAATATCATAGTAGTGAGTGCGTGTATTTGAGAGGAAGCATCTACCTATGAATACTCGAAACTCTCGAGGTAGATACTCTTCATTCTCAGCTGATCAAATTATTCAACAACAGTAGCCCACGAAGCAAGCTTGGAGCAGACGTTCACAAGTATGCACACCTTCATATCCCCTCATTTGTCTCGTCTGATCTAACTAATCTGCAGTGTCTTTCGTGGACTTCGTTGGGGCTGTTGGGACTGTTTTCCAACACGAGGTCGTCAACCCGGCTCGCCAGGCTGTCGGAACAGTGGTTGAAGTTGCCGGAAAAGTGGGTGAAGTGGCGATTAAATATCTTCCAGTATCTGATGAACCCGAAGGTCCACCTGATGGCGTAGATCTGGAGAGATGGCAATCGGCGCTGGATCCAAACAAGCTGGTTACGCAGATTAGCATTCCGGGAACCCATGATTCGGCGGCGGGACCTAATTTGTTATCCTTCGTACCTCTCGTGCAGACGCAGAAGTGGGATATCGACGAGCAGCTTTGCTACGGCGTCCGTTACTTCGATCTACGCGGTTTCATCAACGAAAACAGTCAAGTGGAAGCATGCCACGGTATACGACTGCTAATTGATTTCCGGACAATCTTCGCAAAGATGTACAACTTTCTCAGAGCGCATCCTACCGAGTTCTTACTTGTCCAGGTTGCGCGCGAGACGGGACCGCAACTTGACAAATCTCCAGATGAATGCTTTGCTGAAAAGTTTTGGGAAACAATCCAACCGCATGTCGAGGAATTCTGGAGTCTGCAAAACACAGTCCCTACAGTCGGGGGACTTCGACGCCGTATTCAACTAGTGCGGCGCTTTAACACACAGAGGCTGAGCAGGACCGGCATCGACGTCAACGGCTTTGGTACTTCAACCACTTCCACAGTGAAGCGAATCATTCAAGACTACTTTGATATGAGTAAAGACGGCGACAACGTAGAACTAAACGTCGGACAGGGAATGGAAGAAAAGACAAGGCTGATCAGGGAACAAATGGTGGAGTCTTCTCACGCCGGTCCGGATGTGCTTTGCCTCAACTTCACCAGCGCGGTGCATGGCATTGGAGATCCCAAAACATATGCACTTATGATGGGGGAAGGGACATTCGGCCTGAATCAGAGATTCAAAGATGCTTTGATACAAGATTTTCAACTCGATGGCAATGGAAGGAGGCCAGGCGGAGAGCCCGTCAAGATCGGTGTGGTCCTGATGGACTATATCAACAAAGACCTTTGTCGACTCATCATAAGGACGAACGGCGTGTACTAGCCATATTCCGATACGAATTCTGATACGATTGAGTGGGGAAGTTATCTTCCCCGAACAACAAGCATGCGGCCGAAGAATGTCATCTTTTGGTTGACTGTCCAGGAAGACGGGTGATCTAGTCCTATACCAGAGGCAGTATCAAGGAAGGAAAGTCATCTGGTTGACCGGGACGCGTTAATTCGCCGGCGTGATGCACCTACGTGTCCAGGTTGACGGAAATGTTGTGTCATATGCGGTGGACGGTAAGGTAACCTGGGGTATTGGGACAAATGAGAAGTAATAGTGCAGATAATATCAAGAACTGAATTTGAACGCTTCCCATCAAATATTTCGAATTTATCGAAGCTATGTAGTTTCCCCATTTACTGCTAATGGGCCATGTAAGTGGTTAGTCCTTAGCCACTCAGGCTTCATATACCAATAACGTTTTTGATGCAACTAACCTTAGCACATTGTATGGCTTCAATCTACATTACGACACCATGCCGCATTTTTTCTTGTCGAATTGCCAATTAAAGTGCTGTCGATGGACCGTTGGATTTCCCATACATCATATTTCAAGCAGGTACCTATGTACCGACCTAACTACAGATTAACGCCTAAGTGCCGACGTCAGAGGCGATAAGCCGATAACGCGGCAACGCTAAAAATTTTGGGGACTCTTCGCGTCTCCCAGAGCAAGTCCATCTGGATGCAATTTAGCCTCAGTCCAGAAGCGAAGCAACCATCAACATCCCAGGTTGATCTCGGACACACCACGAATTTCCGAGCAACATGTTCACCTGCCGAGCCTGTACGCGGCGAGCTCTGACCATTCTTGTGGAGAGCTCGCTGCCTTCAGGCGCGAATCGCATCCCCTTGCGGCAATGTGCTGCATCGACGCAAGCCGCCTCCGTCAGGGCTTACGCGACGACGAATGCTGCTGCGACCGAAGAATCACCATTCGACACTTTCGAAGAGGGAAACAATGGAGACGCTACCGATAAGTCGAAAGGCTACAAAGCAAAGAAGCCCAAGCACAAACTCTCCAAATCAAAGGAGCTCTCGGTGTCCAAGCGATTGCAGTTCATGGACGACCCTTTCCACATTGCAAATGAGGTCCAGAGAATACTGGCGCAGGACAAATTCGACGAGGCGGCGCTCCTGACGAGGGAAGCAAGCAAGAAGTACAAGACGACCGTTGCATGGAATCATTTGATCGACTACCAAATGAAGAACCTCAAACTACATGCCGCCATCAAGACATTCAATGAAATGAAGAAGCGATCTCAACTACCCAACGCACAAACCTATACCATCATATTTAGCGGCTGTGCCCTGTCGCCTCACCCAAAGCTGGCTGTCTCCGAGGCTGTCAAGTTGTACAATAACATGCTGGCTAGCGAGCGCATGCACCCAAACATCAAACACATGAATGCCGTGCTCATGGTGTGCGCAAAGGCGGAAGACATTGACACCATGTTCACCATTATCAAAACTGCGGATGCCCAGGAACGATCTCCCAACAATTTCACCTACACCACCATTCTCAATGCCCTACGCGCCATTGTGGACAAGCCCCAGCGTCGTGACATGCCCGTGCCTGACAGAACCGAAGAGATCCAAGAGACGATCCAGAGAGCCAAGGCAATATGGGAAGAAGTTATGAAAAAGTGGCGCGAAGCCAGTCTTGTTGTCGATCAGGAGCTTGTTTGCGCCATGGGCCGAATTCTGCTCATGGGCAATTATCACGATAATGTTGCCGTCTTTGACCTGATTGAGCAGACCATTGGCATACCCAAGGACCCTGAGAGGCTGAGCGCCATAGCCTGGAAGGCTGTCAAGGAAGAGCGAGAAGTCTTGTCGGATGAACAAGAATTCTCCAAGACTCCTCGTTCCAAACTTGTCACTGTTGACAAGCGCTCGAAATTGAGTCAAGTACAGCCTGGTAATAATACCTTGTCAATGGTCATGACGGCAATCGAAAACAGTGGCAAAACAAATCTCGCCCGCCGCTATTGGATCATCTTTACCAAGATGCATGGCATTACTCCCGATGCCAATGCTTGGTATTCTCTGTTCCGTGCTCTGCGCCGCGGCAAGAGCAGCACCAAGACGGCTGAATACCTGGCTGAGATGCCCAAGGATATGATGTCTGTCAAGCTCTTCCGCACGGCCATGCTCACCTGCGTTCGAGACAACCTCAACAAATCGTCCTTCAACAATGCCACCCAGGTTCTGGAAACCATGATCACCGCCATTCGTATTCCTGATATGATGGTGCTGCGCAACTACTTGCGAGTTGCCTACGCCAATCGACGACTATTCGAGGAACTAGCCGAGCAGAAAGACCCGAATATGGCCAAGCAGGCATGGGGTCGCCAAATGTGTGTTGCTCTTGAGAACCTGTGGGAGCCTTATCAGATCGCGGCCAAGCAGCTCACACATGGCCGTCTGGGACCTGTCAAGGACGAGGCATCGGTCCCGGACACCGAGAAGGAAATCTGGACCAGGGAGTCGGGCCTTAGAACTGAGCTAGCTGCACTAGCCAGGAAGATGATTGCTGCCCACGACAGAATCATTTCTGAATCATTGGTTCCGCCCACGGTAGCCAAACGAATCGAGCCTAGAAGAAATGCCCTGAACCGGTTCGTGGTCAAGTATTTTGAAGACAGAGAAAAATACGAGCCTGGCTGGAACAGAAAGAAGGCGGAACAGGAGGAGAGAGAAGAGAAGGAGGATGACTGGTGAGCAGAGAGCAACCGACGATGTTGTTCGCCACTCTCGATTTGTGTATCATATGCGTGTAAGCACCTCATGACAGCTATTCGCGAAGCTGATGTATCCCCAATCCTGTACAAAAATGAGTCTTAGAGATTACCCTGTACAAATAGAAATTATTCTCAAGCAACCCACGGCCAACATAATCTAAGACACAGTTTATCAGATCTTGCCAACATGATATTGAAACTCACGCACGACGACAATGAGCAGCCGTCGAGGGGGCCATGATACTAACTACGACTTCTTTGGCTCACGAACTACTGCAGTATATGTATAGGTACCTCCACTGAGCACTGGCATGACGATGTCCTCCTTGGCCTCGAAGCCAAACTTTTGGTACAGAGGGAGACCTTTTGGCGACCCAGTTGTCCAGCAAACCAGACCTTCCCGATCCGCCAGCTCCGTCGCCCACTCCAGCATCAGGCTTGCGGCACCGCGTCGTTCATGCGCTGGTACGGTTCCAATCATTTTCAGTTCTAACCGCCTCAAGTTTTACGGTCAGAAGTTGAGGGGTGTCGTCGTTTGCCGATCACTTTTGAGATCAAGACTTACCCAGCATTGGACGGTCGCCGACATACTTTGACTGCGCAGCGTGGCATTTCTCCGTGAATTTGATGGCAAAGGGGTCATCTAGACCTTCTGGCGTCCTCGGCGGTAATGCTACGTATCCTTCAGGAATACCTGCCCGAGCTGTCAGCGAGGCCGTTCTGCTTCTTCTTCTATCGCCTGAGATATCACACTGACCAGTCTGCTTAGGTAGATGGCCGCCCGCTTGTGTATTCGCAAAGGCCCATTTCGAGTAGCTTACTATCTCTCCAGTGTCCGTGTCCACAACCTTTTTGTAATGAGCCCCCAGGGCCCCATAGTTTCGTGACCATCTTGATATAGCACCCTCTAGGAGTTGATCGTAAGACATTCCCGGAAAGAGTGTCTTGTTGAACTCATCATTGTGAAAGGCGTCGATGTACGCGCGTTGCAGGGCGAGACCGTCCGCAAAGTCGACGTGCTGAAGCTCGAGCGGCATGATTAGAAGATAGCTGTGAGCGATTCAGTACGATTTCCAGTAGACTTTGGAAAAGAAGGTTGGTCGTTCTCCGTCGGGGTTATCTAGTGAGTGATATATGCCAACGCCTCCATGGCGGGTCAGTACATAGTAGAGCTCCAAGCATCGTCATGTCAAAATTTTCCGCATCGGGTGTTCCTGTCTCGGTCAGACGTAGCCGAATATTGTTTCCTCGGTCCGACCGGTATTCAGGCTTTGTGGAAAGCTCGCAATGCTGTAGCCTAGAAAGTCCCAGGGGTTCATAGATATCATCAGATCATACCAACTCATTCCTCCTATTGGATGAAGTGCCACGCGGGGTCGATCCGGCCCTTGCATCCAGATAATCCAGACAAGCTTTATACAAGCTTTTAAACCGCAAATACGACGTCAATGAGGCGGGGTTATATCCTATAGTAAGTAGGCCGCGCCACAGCATTGCATACCCAAACGAGGGTAACATCTTTGCAAATTCCAATCAAGCCACCGGTAAGGACATCACAGGCTGCGTATTCGTAAGTGGTTCCAATTGGAAGATTATGCGGATACGTAAACGAGCCGATCAATGTATCCTTTGAGATATGACCTTTTTTATTCAATCGTGAAGTTCAATGCATATATACCTGCCAAGTTTGGCCGGAGGCGGCCTCGCTTACTGACTGGTTTCTTAGACCATTGTCACGTAGTATAGTTGCTGCCTGGCGCTGGGTACGATGCCCATGCCGCACCTCGTAGAATCAAATAACACCCGTCTTTCATGCCTACACTACAAATCCGTAGTCTAGGCTCATAGATCGCGGGAAATGCATGTGACCAGACCAACAATAGTAAATACTATGTGTTTACAAGTCCAATATCAAAAAGGAGGCTAGTGTATCTCCATAATCACCACAAGGGAAAGGATACATCACCTCGTTGCGACGCCAGTCTTCCATGACTATGGATCAGAAGTTTCTGAAATACCGCATGACCACAAGCTTATTGAGTGAAAAGGCATCAGAAAAGTCGCCAAAAGGTTGATCCGAAAGGACCAATGGATCATGGCCAACAGCGCTGCAGTAATGGATGATCAACCAGTCCTCCGAGGGCCAAACGAGGATAACATGATCGGATTACAACAATCCATTTACATGCTGCCACACTGACGACGTGAAAAACAGTTCAATATTTCAGCGTACGAAGCTGCTAAAGTATACAGCAAGAGGATCTTTGGCATTCTCACCACTAATTATTATCACTCCACGTAAACGATGACTCTACACATTTCAGTTCAGTTGAACTTGAAGGTGGTACAGCTCGAAAGTCCCTCAGGAAAGGTCAGTCTGTTTACCAATCTAGCTTCCATTATTCTTATGAGCCATGGCTGTCGACCTAATGATGCCTATTGATTCGATCCCACAGAGTTTAGACACATCATCATTGGTACGGCCAGCATTGTTCCTAGTAAGGATACCATGATAACATGCATCAAGCAAGAAAGCTCCCACATTATACAACAGTTGGGCATTATCTGAACTTGGAACTTTTCTTCAAGTCTACTACAAAGCCACAGGAGCAGAAACGGAATCTCAGCAGGACATGGAGGATCCGGTGCATTTGTAACACTTGCAACGCCGATGCCAAGACCATGGACGAGTCAGACAGTAGCGGAAGGTGAATTCATTAAGTCACAGAGATATTGGTCAATCACGAAGAAAAGAAAAAGCCTACGCGGTGGCGACGATGACTGTCATGAGTCGGCCGCATACCTCGTTCTACTCTATGAGCTTAGGAATTGGCCACTCAGATCAAAAACCCGTATTATCTGGCTGCTTTCGAATGGAACGGAATTGGTTCTCGCATCAAGACATTTAGCTATTCAAGGCTGGTGCTTGTAAATAGTCTACCATACTATGCCCCTCATGGACCGACCGTCGAAAGACTACGCAGAATAATTCAGCATACGAGAGAGCATTGAAGTTCGAGATACTGGCTTCAAAACGAGTCACGTGTAGCTATTAAATGTAATTTGTAGATGTTTGAGATGGTATAGGCCTGGACGAATTCCGGTCATAGTACTCTGGCTGAGTTATGTGATTCACACCATCAGTTCATTGATAAGCGCATCATCTCCAGTGCACCCACGTTTCACTGCATACGTTGCACCAACATTCTATTATAGGACTTTCCAAAATTGGAAATCTCTAATACAACGGTGCAATGTGGTGGCAATAGCAAGTCCCTCGGTGGCAGTAATTCACTCTACGGGGGATGCCAGGCTTTCATGCGGACCTGGCCAACAGGAGAGCGTTGGGTATCTTCCCACATGACCGTTTGCATAGAAAAGAAGCAACCCCGATCAGAGCAGAAAATTAATGACGAGATGATATGCAGGTATTTTTCAGCTTTGCTACTTCTTCAGCGGGTTCGCTTCGCACTTTGGCTACGATAGCGCCCCTCCTTGACAATGTCTCATTCAGCACGTGCAAACCCACCCTTCCTTTCATCTTACACAAAAGCACGCAAGGCGTTTGTTTGATCATCATGAACAAATGGTTCGATGAGTGGACACGATCTCATACCTGAAGAATCGTGTAAATATAGGCAAGACTTGCGAATAAGCAATATCCAACGCCTGTTGACGCTTCGATGGTGGAGCTGAAGAAAGAAAACGTCCAAGCCAAAAGGTCGATCAGGTTCGTTGGACACCGAGAAAATTGTGGTTCTGGTTCTCTATGCATTCGTTTTTTGCTCGATGGCAGCGGAGGGAGCTCCGGCCTTTGAAGGATATCGAGGATATATCCCTACACTATTGTGTGTGTCCGGTCTGAAACCCTGATGGGCGACGAACGTTTATAGAGTGATCAACAATGAATTCTGTTGATCAATGCTCAAGTTGCCACTTTTTTGTCACTATTCCCACTGTCATGGCACCCCGAGGCCAGGGGGACTTTGCAGAGCCACTTCTACGGCAATAAAGAATATTGATACGGGGATTAAAATAATATCCCTACCTGCAAGGCTGGAAAGGAAGCACACCGGGTTCATGATACGATGTCCATTGCCTGTTCATAAGGCAGCCTTACAGATAAGCTGATGGAGAAAAGATGGGCACAGAAGATGCAAAGCAGTGGGTAAACTATTTTCTGAGTAGATAGATCCTTGACTTCAACAGGTGATTGGTGTTTGTCAATTCGTAATGAGCCTTCTCCGCTC
The DNA here is from genome assembly GCA_011058875.1 of Neopestalotiopsis sp. 37M. Lineage (NCBI taxonomy): Eukaryota > Fungi > Ascomycota > Sordariomycetes > Amphisphaeriales > Sporocadaceae > Neopestalotiopsis > Neopestalotiopsis sp. 37M. The sequence goes on along the minus strand of SWKT01000032.1, from coordinate 461,550 downwards.
GCTACCCTTGGGCCGCCAGCCTCGCGATCTACAAATCCGGGTCGTTGGAAATCTAGGGCACACAATCTCCCAAAAAGCCCTTGCCCAATAAACACATCCTTACCCCCATGAAGGGAAGACGGTAGGATCAAGAATGGAGATTGGCGATCGCGAGATCTCAGCTGGGGTCACCCTCCATCATCGTCTCGGGCTTTGCTCTTGGAGAGAAGGATTTGCGCTGTTTCTGTTTTCTGGGATCAAGGGTGAAACGATTAGACCCCGAACAGACGTGCGCATCGTCTTGTATGGGAGAGAGACAAAGAGAGGGAGGGAGTAAGAAGGAAAGAAAGAAGAAAAAAGCAAGGCTTCCAATTCGGGTATGCGGTGAAACCCAGGTGACAACAAAAAGCCAAGAAACGCATATCCAACTTTCCCAAGCAGCAGCCTCCCAAACCTCCCCGGGAATCCGGGGATCAGTGTTCCGGCCTGCCCGGAAAACGTAGATCACCATCGGGGTTGACTGACCAGTGGGGTCTTTCCCTTTCTTTTCTCCCCTTGCACCCTTGGGCCCGAGCTGATTTCTTTGGAGCGATTATACATAGCAGATATTATCATGGGTGGTTGCGTTTGTCAAGATCGCGATGCAAGATGAATGATACTGTAGCAATGGTGCGTCCAAGGAGGGAAATGGGATCGGCCCTTGGTCTCCACAGTCAGCCGTTTGTGGAGTAAGAAATCAATCAATGCTCGTAATTATGATCTTGTATCTCTTTTGCTTTTCTTATTACTCTATTTGTGCATCAACATGAGTCCTTTCTTCCCAAGATTACAACCCAGGTCCTGGGAAGAAACCAGCATATACCCGGCAAAGAACGAAACCCACCAAATTTATATGGGCTTTCTTGCTGGGCTCTTAGGGGCGGGAACTAGTAAACGGGAACGCCAGAAGTTAGGTTAAAATTGGAGCCCATGGAACAGGATCAATAGATACCTGATGTACACCATTCGGGGAGCGCCGCATCCGAAAGCCCCGGTTGCATTCAGGGCTGTGAGCATGGCTTGTAAGTCTCTTTGCCCAAGAAGAGGGCAAAGGCAAACAAGCAGACGCCGAGATGGTCGATCAGGCAGTATCAAAACAATGGCAACCTAGTCTCAGAAATAGAATCATGCCAAAGAATAGACAAAGCGCACATACGCAGTACCTGAGGGAATGTATCACTTGGTGTCGTAAGGTAACAGTAACAGTACGTACTGTGTAATATGTAGATGGGATGAACCAGACGGCAGTGGCCGCAGCCCGCTAATAGTGGGGGACGGGTGGGGAGGGCTCCAGTGTCTCTTTAGTGGTCCTTGCGTTCCTGGTTTGCCGGGTAGGGTACATAGTAGATCTTGAAAGCGAGCACGGGCAGCAGTTTCTCAGATCTTGAGGTCCTGTATAGTCCTTGCATGTATCGGGACTAAGATGAGTATTGGGTAGATCGGAGGAGCCAATGTCGACAATCTCTAGCTCACGACATGTGGCCCGATATCGTACTGATCGTGCTCACTCACCGTGGAGCTCCCCTTTCAGGCCCCAAGTATCGTTTGGCCCCCCACTAACATACATGGTGGGTGGTGCTGGGGTAGCTAGGTATGTAGGTTATGTGCACAAGGGGAGCGAGCTGGGCCAATATGGAGGACTGATCGATCGATATTACCCTGAAGAAAATGCACCTTGCCCTACAATCATCAGTGCGCAAGTACTCAACGTAGGTAGTCCAATATAATAACAGCTCAGAGAGTCCCGGCGACAGTGGAGTGTCAATCTTCTTTTTCAAGGGTCCAATGTTGCTCTTCCTCGTCTTCCTCTTTGTGGACTAAATGCGAATGAATATTAATCAGATCATGCAATCCAGATGAAGAGCTACCTGGCTGCATAGTGGTGCACAGAGGGTGGGTTATTGAGAAAAGGGTACCCGCAACTTGAGAAAAACTGCCGAGCAGGACCCGTTATTACATCCAATCCTTTCGATCTGGGATAAAGAGCAGTAGCAGCAGTGTACCTACGTATACTACAAGACTTTGATGCCCTCAATAAACCCGCTAATCTGGGTCTTCAACGTTTCTTCTCCCAGAGATGTACATATGCACGCCCTAAGAATAATAGTGTAGAATGCACGATGCAAGATGCAAGGCCCGCAAAAACCAAAGCAGAGGGAGAATTCGCAACTGTACCCTTTTTTAGGAAATAATGACCACACGTCTCCAAAAAGCTTAAAGGTAGAGAGATTGAGGCCCCAGTCCTTGATTTTGCCAGTAACTTGTCGTAGTGTAGTCGTATGCAAGATTTTGTGAGTTGTGATAGTTTGACAGATGCAGCTGATGCCAGGGGAGCCAGGCACTCACGGACGGGGAAGTTTGTCAGTTGCAGGGGGGTTTGCTTTGCTTTACTTTGCTTTGCTTTGGTCTGGGTCTGGAGAGAGGGAACCCCTCTCAAATATTGGCACACTATTCCTCTTCTTTGACATTCTAAACCGAACATGGATTAATACATGACAAAACTGGACTGGACTCTCTCGCTCGGTAGCCAAGATGGGCAATGTAACTACATTATAGGTAGGCAGGTGTTTTCTTCCAAGTTGGTACCTCTCTTCTTGCACGAGGCCCCCACACCATCATTCACAATTATATGGGCCTCTGTCGTCTGTTTTATGACAATAATCAGGTAGTATGGAACAAAGACTTGCATGGAACAGCAAGAAAAACAGTGGTCGCCCTTGAGTCTAACCTAGGTAAATGGTGATGTATCTTGCCCATTTCTTATCTCCACAAACCAGATAGTATGCTCACAGCAAGGATAGCGGCAGCCCGTCATGGGTACTAGGCTTGAGCTGATTGACGTCTGTGGCCGTCAGTAAAGTAAATCAATGTAGCTAGACCAGCTCCACGGTAAATCTGTGGGGGTATGTGTGTACAGTATGTGTGTGTGGTTCGTCAGGTTACACAATACCTAGCCAACTTTCGCATGTTTTCCTCTACGTGAGCAGCGGTTGTCTGTATCTTGATAGGCTCGTACGTCGGTAAATGAGTATGCCGTATGCAGCATGATGGCGGTCGTGCGTGATGGCGCATGGAATGGGGCATCTCATGCCTTTCTCTCCGCAGAGCAGACAAATGGACAGACTACTCGCCGCAATGGCTTGTGGGCTGCATCACTGCAGAAGACCCAAGTACGGGACGGCCCTTGTAAAAAGCCGTTGGAACATTTATGACTACTGTTTATGGTAACTGACTGGCAAGATGAGCTCCTCGTATACCCCCTGTTTGATGCACCTAGGATTCGGCGGCCAGACACTGGTTTGGTGCAAGACTGAAGACAGCGAGGGGCATACTGCTGGTGGTTTCTTGCTGGAAAGCCGTTTGGCAGATGCAAATGCTATGCACAAGAGCGTTTTATCAATCACCGTGCATGCGTCTTTCTCCTGTCCAAGCTGTCAGATCGGATGAACCTCCAATGACATTCCAGGAAAGGGAAATCAACAGATGCAACACAGTAGATCCCACCGTGTTCAGCTGTTGCAAAGACATGGTTGTTTCTTGTCTCAATGTGACAAAACGCACTTTCAATTGAGTTATACCTAACAAAGTATGATTTGATATATCTGTTTCAGGTACGTCGGGACCCCTACGTTGACAGGACCAGCCGTGAGGTCTGGACGCCCGTCTTTAGAGGTTTCCCCCCCATGATTGCTTGCTGTAGCAGAAGAAAGACAAAGTTTATCCCAATCTTGTTGTCATTACCCCAGAACCAGTAAGAGCTAGGAAACGACATGGTCATCACACGTGAGTAGTAAAGTAAGAATGAGGCAGGAATTGCGAAAAGAAGAAAGCCGCCCACATACTCCAACACCCGATATAACTCCATCATGAACTAGTAGATAGGATTGTCGTGGCAGCAAAAAAAAAGACAAAATCAACATTCGAGAAAAGGGAGGGATCAAAGAAAAGAAGAAAAACAAGTGCCACCGCCGAACAAGTATGCAACCAGACTTCGAGACCCTTGAAAATAGGATAACGTGTCTTCAAAAAACAATTGAGCCGCCAATATGATAGTTGATCCTTTTCTCTGTCCCCTTGAAATAGAGATTGATTGGAGGAAACTTTGGAAATGCACACATGTGCTGACCACACAAATTCATAACCAGTGATGTGATAGATATGTAGAAGAAGAGAAAAGACGGAAAGTCGGCTCGTCCGTGCGAACCATTGCTTTCCTGTGCAGTTGTGTTGTAGAAATTGCAGATAACACCCCAGGTGATCCTTCAAACGCACATCCGTAGCCCTCATCTTCTACTCCTTGCCGCCATATATCCGATCTATAAGATGCTGACAATACCACCAAAATGATTGTGGGTCATGAGAAAGAGAACGTTCGTAACGAACTCTAGCGATGCACAACTCTCGGTGCTGCGAACTTTGTTGAATCCATGTACCAGTTTTCTTCGTGTACGTTTGCCGCTGTTATATATTCCGAGCACTGCTGCCTTCCGGACGTTGGAAATGTGGCGCTTACCTCAACAAAGTCGTGGATTTGAACGGATTAGTTGATATTCCTAGTGTACGCCTCTTGCTTGACACTTGAATCCTGGAGACTTCGTAGACCTGGTTGTCCATAATCGGGATAACCCGTAGGAGATGGTATTGGACCGCCCATGCGATTAAAAGGTGGGTGGCCCAGATCATGGCTGCGTGGTATGCCATCGTAGAACATGGGATAGCTGTGCGATGCAGTCATGGTCCCGGTGGAATGGCCAACAGCTGTCGAAGGATTTGGTTGATAAGGATGACCAGTCATGGCATACACTGCCGAGGAATTGGCACTCGAGGTATTTCCCCAGTGGTCAAAACTACCTGCCGTCGATGCTGCAGGAAATTCCGACTGTGTCTCAGCGACAGGTCTTCTCGTCGGGTCGGGGCCTGACATGTAGCTCATACTGGCAAATCCCTGCATTGGCGGTCCATGCGAAATCGGAGGAACCTCGCCATATCTTGCTACCTCCTCTTGGAAGTCTGAGCTCTCAAGCGTTGGTGCGTATGGATGACCTCTTATCATCACATCATTCATGTAGGCTCCATTTGCAGACTCATCGGCTTCATCAAGAGGTCCTTGTGTGCTTCCATACGTGGTCAAGTCTGCGGTGATTCCTCCGTGGGGCGTGAGACTTCGTGAGGTCGACTTGCGGTCTTGATCGCCAACTCGCGACGGGCTGGTTTCTTCCGTGTTCGACATATCGCCATCCATAAGCCTATCATCAGTAGATACATGGACTCTTGTGGTTCCGTCTACATCTGGGTCAATACACGCATAAGCCAAGCGATGGTCGTTCATATACGTACCAATTTGTCCATCTCGAAACCTTTCTTCCTGTTTCGCAATCTTGAAAATTTCCTCCAAATATGGCTTCTTTGCCCCATTTGTCGGGCTGTTAGAGTCCTGAAACCAACCCTTCAGTGCCTCCATCGTCACCTCTTCAAGTTTGGCCACACTGAGCCCCAACTTCTTGATGTCGGGGTGTTGGCGGTTGGGTGGCTCCATGATCATCCTGAGAATGTGGCCGAGTAGACGAAGCCTCTCTATAGGAAGAATAGGACATTAACAATTGTTATTTTGCGTCAAAATTCGCTGAAGCCGCGCTCACCTCTCTTGTACAGATGGTCAGGCTCCTTGTGCCTGACCTTTTCGTCCGGACTAGCATTGGGGTGGGCTTTGGGCCACCAATCCGGTGCCTTTCCCTCTTCCCCCGTGTATGGATGATTAGATTGTTTCTTGGGTTCAACAGTCTTGATCCAAATCTTTGCAATAAGCTTGCAAGCAGCTTGTTGACAATTCTTGAAACGTTGCTCGTAAAAGAGCCATAGCTGTGGGGCGTCTTTTACCATAATGGGCTTTGTATACTTAGTTACGGTTCGGGGCTGCACAACATCGTCAAAATGTCCACGTCGCTTTCGGGGGATCTGACTTCCAACACTGAAATTGTCTGATGTTTCCAAGTCGAGGGCTGGCTTCATATCAAAAGCTGGGCGTCGGTATGGAATCTGATCTTCATAGGAAGGCGTCGACACTGCAAATGTCTTGTCAGTAAAGGGCTGAATCAAACTACAATAATGGTGGCACCTACCAGACATTCCATTTGGCGGAAACATGGGCTTGATTTGCTCCGAAAGACTCGTCACGCTCGCCTGTGATAGCGTACCAGGTGTGCAGAAACTGACATCTTTGCCGTCCTCCAAAATGCAAAACATGTAGAAGCATTTCACTGGAAGGTGAGCATGATTGCGTAGGACTTGTTGAATGGGCTCCTGAAGCTAGGTCAGAACTCTAGGCTCTTCAAAATACAAGAGGTTTCTTACCGGTGGTGCCCCGGTCCTGCCCGAGACATGCTGCTGCTCGGTGCATTGGTTGTCGTCTATTGGTGCACCACGAGTATCCCAGGAGGAAGGCCCCAACGCCGGGTAATACTCCCTACTGAATCTGTGTTGTTGACCCATGGTGATGAACGGAAGGCAACTTGAACTCGTCCACCTCCAGGACAAGCCGTCACCACCTGATATATGCCCCAAAGAGGACTCCTATGTAAAGAGAGGAAAAGCGAGACCAGCAAGTTCGAGGGACAAGAAACTAGAATTGAGCCGCAACGGCCCGTTCCTGCCACTGTTAGCTACCACTATCTGACCAAAGCTTCTCACGACATCCTTACCTGCAGCTCTTGTTCGACAACTGGATGACACCTTCGGTGTATGCTCGTATTAAGCAGTCTAGTCTAGTCTGTGTAAGTGAGACAAAGACTTGACTTGCTGTTGAAAGGTTGGAGAGGAAAGAATTTGTTGGTCACCAGGCTGTCGTGATCATGCAATGCCAGTGACTGAGTAGTTGTAGATGAGCGTTGTGTAATGATGACTGTTTGTTGAACCAAGCTGGAAGCATCAACCGCAATGTGACGAAGCGTGAGGTCTGTACAAGGGTGGAAGTATATATTTGAGAGTTGAGTGGTGAGCGGCAAGATGGGTAGAAGTACAGGCTGCTCCGGTGTCTATGGGTCTGACCATATGAAGTAGCCTTATCAGGATAGATTTTCTAGGTGGAGAAACAGAGGGACGGGACATGCACGAGGCCCTTAGGAGTTGAGTGTGTACACAGAGAAGTAAGATGAGACGGGCTGTTTCTTTGTCGATACCTGAGCGGCTGCGGGAGAGACTCCGCCCACGAGGTTGGTGCGAGCGGGTGTATATCAGAGGCGCGAGGGCTACCAAGGCTATAGAGTGCTGCGGCTGTCAAGCTAGGAGGGATCGGGATCCCAGGTGGAGTTTGGCGCGCGTAAGAGCAACAAAGAAGTCAATATCGAAGGTGTCAGAGGCTTGGGCCGCGAGTTGTGTACCTCTATGATCCCAGGAGGCTTGCTGTGGGTCTCGGCTGATATTGAGAACGGATCGCACTCGATGCGCGAAATGGGACCTGAAAGTCCTCTTTGGTTCTTCTGACTATATTCTGAGACATGGGGCAGGAGAGGAAAGCCTCTTGTCAGCACCAGAGGTTCTGTTGCTTTGCGGGGGGCTCCCTAGGAATTCAAGTCTGCTGGAGAAGCAGGAGCTACACAAAAGCCAGAGCCCGAGAAGCTCTGACTCTATGTCGAGCTTGGGGCGGCTGGTTTTAACGAGGAGAGGCAAAGAAAGCCAAACCAAACAGAGTACACATGTAGGTAATAGGTACGTATGTAATAAAGGTAAAATGGAGGGAGATGAGGGCGTCTGTTTGGAGGAACGGGTAGCGGCAGTTGTTACCAGCCAACGGGTTGTTGCAACATGACACGGACGCAAGCCCAGAGGTGTGCTGATGGCAATAATAGGCCAGGTCGGTACCTCAAGTCTCGAAGAATCGAAGATCGAGGGGCCCGATGATGACTGAGCTTGTGATACACAACACCCTTTTCCTTGCGATCAGACGCATACGGGAAACAGAGGTACGAGGATGACGAGAAACAATTGGGGGAAAGTGATTATGACTTTTGGCAATGGGGAAACGCAAGGAGCGAGCAGCAGCAGCAGATCCATCCGTTAAACAGAACGAGGCGACGCAGCAGGTCAAAGACCTGAAACCCCTTCTGGGTGGGCATTAATAAGTTCAAGTGTGAGAAGAAAACAGCCAAAAAAGAAAAAGGAAGAAAAAGCAATTTTTCTTAACAAACACCGACCAGCTAGGTTGACCAGATAGTACATACGGGCGGCCATTTCTGGGCTGGGTGTGGAGAACAAGGAAGAAAAAAAAAAAGAGGTGCTGCATGGTGCTGGTACTGGTGCATCGCATCCTCCTCCAAGTTTGCAGTAGTGGACCATCAGTACATACCTAGGTAGGTCACAGGTAGGTAGGCAGGCGAAGGCTTGCTGCAAGAAAAAGAAACAGCAAGGATAAGGGCAAAAAAAAAGTTATGGAAGCAATTCGATCGGACCCGGCCCCTGCCCTTCTCGGTAAGCCCTGGGTAAGTAAGTGAATGGATGAGGGAATGAATGGATGGATGGTATGGAGAGAGGACCAAGAAGTGCGGCAATATGGCGCAAGGGGCATCCAAGTCTTCCCATAGGGTCTACGAAACACACAACAGGATGCAGAACTGGGGATGTAATGCGAGGTGTCGTAGCAAAGGTAGGTACCAAGGGTAGAAGTTGTACATGGTCCACAGGTAGTGTACCAAAGCATAAGACTAGGTGATGTTGATGAATAATGTAGCATAGACTGGCTCTCTTCGTCTCATTTCTTCTGACTGATGAGTGAATGAACGCCAGACTTGGGTACTGTAGTAGAGGGGGGTCAAGTACATAACATGGTGGCATAGGTGGTCAAGTGGGTGGTGAGTATGCTGGTTAGTACGGAATAGCAAAGTGGCACCGCACCATCTTCCCACTGACCCCAGTCCTCGGAAGGCTGGCGGCAGCGATGCAGCGCAACTACCACTGAAAATGGGTGTCTGATTCGTTTCCTTTCTGAATATGTCGCCGCGAAACAGAGTAACATCAGTCAAGACCATTATGTGACGCGGTTTTTTCCCTCTCCCGCATGTTATTCTCCTTTCAAGACAGCAAATACTGCAGCTTGGGGGTTGCTGAGACTGTAACCACATGTATGTACTGCGTCTAGTTTGCTTTGGCAGCTGCAGAAGACTCCAGTCCTGCTTCCCCGTTGCACTTGCCATGCGCGCGACATGATGAATTGCAAACGGGCGCAGATCCTTACAAGAAATGGATGCGACGGACTGGATAATATGTACATATGTACGTGTCTAAGCAGGTATGTATGCTAAAAGGTAGGCAGGTCCTCAACTGTACCTAACCTGGGTATGTATGTATGCATTGCGTCGACGTGAGTGGGCACTTCTAATTCCACCTATATCGTACCTAATGCTCACTGATGCTGGCCAGTATAATCATGGCCACGTAGGGACCTACCTGCCTGCGTCAAGAAACGCATACATGTACGAAGTACATTGGCGACTTTGCTCACCCAGTAGTCGGCCTTTCAGGTCAGTCAGGGCGCGAGTGGGTGGAAGACTGCAGAGGTATTGGCCAGCAGAAGGATCAAAAAGCAAAAACAGAAGTGAATAAAAAGATGCAATAGGTGTGGAGTGAAGCGTACGATCAATGGGCGGAAAACCCAGGACCCTGTCTGGACAGGGTTTATACATGAGTTAGTACGCGCAAGAAAATGACCATGAAGTGTATGCACAGGTTAGTACAAGTCCACACGACCAGCTACAGGACAGGCACTGCACTGAAATGGGCGGACTAACATTGAGAGCTAGTAGAGGTGGGTTGCGGGCCCAGCTTCCCGGGTACCGGCGGACGCATCTCCAGCAGTCGACTCCAGAGAGGGGGCGAGAGGAAAGAGGTAATAGGATGAAATGGGGAGGGTTGCCAACGAAAAGCATCTGCCCATACAAATTGCACTGAGGACAAACGTACAGAGGAGGCGATCTTTTGATTCTCATTGCCCGTAAGTACGAATGACCTACATGACATTAGTGCAAGCCATTACAGCACGTTTTTGGAGGTTTGCAGCCCGTATCGGTATGTCAGGACAAATGAGAGATACAAAAACATTATACAATATCGAATAAATCATGCTGCCACCAAGTGCGGGAACACACACATTTACAGGGCAATAGGGGCGATGGCGTGTCGAAAAAGACCATTGCTATGGTGGAGGCAGCGCGCAATGAGACTTGTACAATGAGCCAGATTACCCGCTTACGCGACCAAACCTACATCTACCAACCTAATAAGTATAACGGACGGGACTCGCACGGAAAAATTATGTGAAACGTTATAGTCGCTCACTATTCATCTTTTAGCTTTCATCCCGCTTTGCACCAAGTTACCGTGATCCACTCAAAATGCCCCGACCGGTAAACTATCTTATAGCCGTTTCCCACGCTAGGTGCACTTGTGGAAGGAAGGACGTTGACATGAGACCGTGTTATGGTTCGCGAGGTCGCCGTTCATCTATCTGCACACGTTTCGTGTGCTTGGTCCATTTTCATTGCTCTTCTTTTCTTTTTCTGTGGTTCTTTTTTCTTTTGCTGCTCGACAGATTCCTCTCGCCTCTTGCCTGCCTGCCTATCCAGTGCCTGCTCAGTGGTCTTCTCGAACACTGCCCAAGCTGCCCCTCACTCTGACCAGATCTGCTGGCCTAGCGCTGCGCCATCGCCGCCCAGGGGAGCAGGGAAGATGCTGCTATTGTCGGTTGGATTTCCTTTCTACATACTGCTGCGACTACTACTTTGCAGACAGAAGCTCACATCCAAACACAAGCTCACGTTTGTCCACGTCCCCTTCAAACCGCGTACCCGCGACACACACACATGCAACGCACACCCCTAATCATGTCACTGATATGATAGGATTAGCCTTTCCAGCCCCAACCAGACTCGTGGGAGAGAGGATCTGCACGGAACAGGCAGTCCTAACCTAGTCAATTTGTCATTGCCTTTCTCTCACACTTGCCCTCTCGTGATATCCACCCAGGACAACCAGGAACCCGCCAAGGCAAGGGAAGCCCTGTGCTCTTTTTGATGGAGCCCCGTTGCCCACGGACGATCCACGATCTAGATCGGGAACGACTCTGGGGAAATGGGGGGTTTTGCTTTGGGAATCTCTCTTTGGCCTTTGTCACATGTCCCCTTGTTGCGTGTTTCCCGCTCAGTGGCGTAACGTGCACCACAACCAGGAGGACCCCCATTTTCCCAACCCATGTTCACTCTCGGCCGGGACCAGAACACTTAGCAGGCGTCATTCTTTGCCTACCTGCCTGTCGCCCATGTACAGATCTCTTTGCCTACAGCATGTACATACATAGCTACCAGCTTACCTACTATTTCTCGGGTCCAGATTCCCATTTACTGCCCAGCTTCTCGTCTTCTTAGTGGGTATTCTATATGCGGTCAAGAAGGCACACCGCTATCCGCAACAACGTCTGAGCATCGGCCGAGAGTGACATTCCAGAATGTTTTCCCGTGGTCAAGTGGTTCCAAGGATGGTGGTCGAGGTAACGGTTCAATATGTTATACTCTGATCTTGCTTTGCATTGTATCTATCGCTTCCCGGAATATTGTAGAAGCTTGCAGCCTCCATCGGAAACCGACGTCACAGAGTAAAGGGCATGATGGTGTTACGATTCCCCTTCTCCTACAATTTCATTCAATCCTAGTCTTCACGGCACTTCTGCGCTGCATTCAGGTCAAATATGGCCGATCAAGACTGGAGCATATGTCCGGTAGCGGAACCCCAAATCAAAAAGGGTACATACACCACCAAGCGGATAATCATGCACAAGACAGGAAGAATACTACGCCAGGTTGCCAGCAATCAGATACCCCCCGTCTTGGCTGGGTAGGTATAAATATGACCGATCGACAGATGCCTGCAGGCGACGAGATGGAAATGGATCGATGTCATGTTTTTTGTGACCATTTTGACCCTTCTCGGTGGAGATACTTGTCCGAGGGCCGCGAGGGCACCACTCTCTTGCTGTCGGGCAGGCAAGCATGCAGCAGCAAATGGCTGTCAAACGCCCCCAAAATGAGATCTTGCCGAGATCTCCTTGACGGGTGAGGCTGCATTCGCCCCAACTTCAATGCCTGTACCCATGAGTGAAGTGCGGCCGGCGCCCGTTTGCCTCCTCGTTTCGTTTGATGGACTATCAGACAGAACACGATACACGGTACGAAGGGACCAGCCAGAATCAAGGATAATAGCAAAGACTGAGCCAATGTCTACATGTAGAGAATATTCGTAATTGTTGGACCGATTGGCCGCAGGGACAATACCGCTGATGTACTCGGACTGCTCATCTTGACCTACATTTGCATGACCGACTTCTCTGCTTTCTGATGCGGGAATGCTTGCGACCTGAAATCTAAACATGATTTAGGCCTGATTACCTTCTTTGTGGGTATATTTGCATTTTTTAATCCCCGGCAGACTCGAAGCAGCGCCCTGACCTTGACGAGTGGAATTCAAACCTCAACGGGTATCTCAATTTCCGAGTGCATACGTCCACCCAGTTCGACCCACTTCAATTGTGCTGACAAGAGTCCGCAACATGGTCGTCTTGTCTCGAATCTGTAATAGGAATACGATGCTCAAGGTGGCCACAGATTAGAATAGGCGATCACGGTTCCGTACCATTGCCGTAAAATTAAAGGTTTCTCACATCGACTCAAGCCCTCAACCTCCGACCTGTCCTTAGGCCTCGAAGGGGACAGTCTGATGCAGGTCTTTCAATGAAGATGGACCGTGAACACCAAGAAGCCATAGCTTTTCCTTTCGACAAGATATCAGGCTGATCACAGTCAAGTCTTGGCTGCTCGTACCACGTCGTGTTCAGATTTCGACACGCCGTGACTCGAAGTAGATCACCATGGTGGTCTCTCTCTTACTCCTCCCATCCAGATTATTTTCCATTGATAGACCGATGATCAGATGAATCATATCACCATGGATTGACTCAATGTAGGAGTATTTTAGGGTTGGGCACTGAAATATACTCTCCAGATAAATCTGTGACTGTCTTACTATTAGTGGGCAAGCGTTTGCACAATCAGTCCAGAAACCAAGCTGCTCAGCTTCGTACAGATGGAGCGAAATTTCCAATTTTGCCAGAATGTGATCGATGTCTGAAACCAAATCGACAGGATTTTCTGTATTCTGTATGGAGGCTACCTGGATGATGGAATAAATGGAAAGTGCGATCCCGTTGGCGTTGCGCGCGTGACACACAATGCACCTACCACTCGTGCGTCTTCTTCCATTGTGGCGTCACCTTTGCTCTTTCCCTTGTGTTTGACTTGATTTCACTGAACAGCGTCACTTCATCATGTTTTGATCCGACATGATTCCAACAGCACGTGAGATTCTCATGCTCGCTCAACTCTCGGAACACTAATTTATCGGGCTGATGGAGGTCCAGGCCATCGAATGACGTGACATGTCCCCATCCCAATCGGACGCAAACTGTTTTTGAACTCGCACTCCAGAAAAGACGAAAGCTCACAGTCGCTCCAGAATTCACCTTGAAGCGGTCCGGATATCTCCGTGTCTTCCGAGCTAAACACAACAAACGACCAAGTAATCGAGGTGTCTGTGGCTGCCGTGTAGGCACATATCACTTTCGAGAACAAGTCACAGCGAATCTCTGCCACAAGTCCTTGAATGTCATGGAATTGGGTTCGATACGATAAGCCCTAGATTTTGACAGGTATGACAGAGCGATCACCCCGCACAGAGTCGCATCAGCATTTTGAATGAAACAGTTACTGATTTCTCCGGGCAATCCTTGCACTGCGACCGTCAGTCCAAATTTTATTTGCCAGCTCGCCCACGGTCGCAATTAGCAGTCACCACCAGTGGCATCCACAATGACCTGCGAATCCACTCCGTGCAAGTTCTGGAATACCATCAGGAGGTCCGCATGTGCAGAGCTTCCGCCGAATTTGGGTTTTGAGCTCGGCTATTCATGCTGTGTGCGTTTGCCGGGTGGACATGACCGCTGCGTGGTTGTCGCCAGTATGTCATCAAACTACATTCGGATCCTGCTTTGCACCACGGTCATCCAATAACAACATATTGAATTACCAATGTATCGGCCTCGGACGACGGACGAGATATCTCGAATTGGAAAAAGTCACAGTCACACAGCGTAATGCCGCCAAAGCTTTTGTGTTACCAAGATTTCCCGCCCGACCAACTTTTATCGAATCAAGCGAAAGAATTGGCTCAGAGCGATTCATGATTCGCCGGCGCATGCTCGAATCGCTTCCTCGACGGAAACCCATTATCTGCAACACAAACGCCATGTGGTCTTTACCGACACAGAGCACCGATGCCTTTTGACCACTTCACTTGGACTGGTGCGATACCAACGTATCAATTTGGCGCCTGTCACAGCGCCAATACGGGCATGGCAGAACACCCTATTCCGTGTCTTTGGGAACAAACACCCGTCGGTACCAGAAAGTCCCTAGTGATTTCCCTATCGCTTGACAATGCCCCAGGATCCGGGCACTTCCATCCACACGAGATACTGTCAACTCCGTATCAAGGATAATAGTCCCTTACTCGTGCGTAAAAGGAATTCAGCTGTAACTATGATTACTAACCAGTACGGTCAAGCGAAGCCTTGCGAACGACGCGGCAAGCTGCGGCCGTGGACCGAATACCTGAAGTCGAAACTTTGTTTGCTCATTCACAGGCAGGGTGTGTAAAAGTGTGTGTGTGTATGTGTATGTGTGTGTTGGTGTTGCACCTCTGCCCGGTGGTATATCTCTCGTTTGGCCCCCTCACAACCTCCTTTAGCTATGGTGGTTACACCACTTATGCAGTCGTTCTGCCAAGGCTTGAATGGCGCTGACAATCTAGTCCCTTCTCGATCTTCTATGCATAATCCATGTTTAATCGTGGCCCAAGGATCGACAATGTAGCTAGGTTAGCTAGCCTAGCTCGCCCGCAAATCAAGGTATGTAAACGAGCCCTACCAATACATGCCGCCGTCGCCGTGTCCGAGTCTGGCTTTTCAGGCAAGATGCAATGGGTTTTACCGTCTTACGAGAGATGAAAACTCGTGCTGTCGTTACAGCACATCAAGGACGGTCATGAGATCACCGGGAAGAGGCCAGAACAGTTCCTTTAGATGAGGGTTCCCGGTGGAGTTCAATATTTTGCTTCAGAATCTCTCAATCTCAGCTCGGTTGTGCGGTCATGATTGATCCCGTCTCATTTCCCCTCTTCCTCCAACGCAAAACTCGTCGCTGATTCGCTCAAGCATTGCACAATATACTTGGTAACCGTTCTCCAAAGCGCGCTTCTCCAATTACCACGGGGTCGCTCCCACAGAACTTGCGCGCGGCTTTCACATGGCGTAACGTGGTCTACTGCTACCCGGCAGGCAAAAGGGGGAACGCCATCGGGATTTGGCATACTTGGAACCATTCAGACGACGCAAGACACACCGTACTGCCCACCCCCAATCTGCACCAGCCTATAGCGTGGCATACCACCCTCGCGAACTATTGTCTGCATTTGCGATTCAGTTCTTCCAAAGCGAGAGTCGGCAAAGACTAGAAGCCTCTTATTCTGATGGTGAAAGTCACACCAGTATTCAGCCGCGTTAGGTAAGCCTTTCGTCGTTGTACTTTGCACAAAGATAGCTGCCACACCGTTGACGAAAGCGGAACCACGTCGTCCGGGGCCATGTGCTTCAATCTATTTCTAGGCGTAGGTAAACCAAGGTGACGAGAGCTTCCGCTGTGCGTTGTAATACTTTCGGAGTATAGTCCGTCTGGAAACTTTGTATCAGGTGTGCGAGACCGATTGGGCGTGTTCAATCTCAACATCAATATCACATCACCATCACAGTCACAGATGCGTTCGACCATCTAGAATATCAACTTGGCGGTAAAAGTGCGATCTGTTGCTCGGTATCCAACAAATCATACGACCTTATAACTTCAAACTGAGTCGTCAAGAGCAATCTTGCAAGGATCATATCGACAAAACTGTGGAGATTTTCTGTTTTCATGGTAACCTAACCCAGAAACTGGAAGATATTTCCATCGCTGTGTACACTCGTACGTGTGTCACTCGACACAAGCCATCAAAGCGTTGACTCTACTCCCTCTAGCACTCATTTGCTATACCTTAACAGGCGTGCTCTCGTCGTCTAACACGTACTAAACACCTAGACTTATGTCCCTCTTCCTGTTATGACGTTCCATCTCCAGGAACAAGTCATTTACAAGCAGTCATTGAGTATATCACTTCTTACATTAAGCTCGTCGCCCAGAAGTAAACGACCGTTATAGCCTTCCAGGTCAGCATTTCCAGTCGCAGTCCTGCTGGTCTGTCCGCTGACTCGAATACCATCAGCGCCAGAACCAACGATGTCCAGCTCGGGCCGGTGATTCCACGGCAGGCATCGTCATTTCGGCGTGATCCATTAATCATGCGCGTAATACGCCTTTGAATGGAACCCTCCCTCCGGTCGTGATGACTCGGCTGTCATCATCACTAATAATCTATCCGGAGACGGGTCCTATCCAATCATGTGTTTTCTCCGTCTTACCTGTCATCCATGATTTTCCATTGACATGTACACGATACATACGAGGGAATGGTTGAATGCATCATTCATTCAGGACTATCATATACTTCGTACGAAATAGTATGGAAAAGCCGGCGGTGAGTAGCATCCAAAGGCAAACAGGGGCGAAAAGAAAATAGAGATCAAAAAGTCAACACGGTTAACTAGCTTCGCAACTCAAACGCTGTGCAACAATGGCAATAATGTTTACCCAGTATCTCGTTCTCGGTTATGCTACCAGTACATGATCTGGGTTCCAGAACGTCGGGACTCCCGTGTCGTCAAGGGATGGGAGGGGAAAAGGGGGGCGGGAAAAGCTGTCCCATTCTCCCTTTTTCCCATCTTGAGCCTCATCCGCATTCTTGTCCGATCGTACATGGCTCTTTTTTCTTTTGCAAGACACTCCCTCTTCTTTAGATCCGGGACACGAGGTCTCAGTGTATAATGTTTTCACCGCTTCATTTGTGTGGTTCTCGGACCTTCAACAATGACATTTAGTTTGTTAGGCCAATATGACATGTTGCCTTTTTTTTCTCTTGTCCGTATACCTTCGTATTTAGAGTTGCTCCCGTTCCGTGGCGCTACGGCCGAGTCCAGCTGAAAAGTTATAGGCAATTATCGTGAACCTGCCTAAAAAGGGTTTATGCAGGAAACCTTAATGGAAAACGCCAAAGTCCCCAGTCTTTTTTTTTTTTTTTAGAGACGGATCATATTTGTTGTTTGAAAGTCTTGTCGATTGTAATATTGATTTTTGAATATTTTTTGCCACCAATGTTTATGCTATCATATATACATGAAATCACTTTCTTGTGCCTGGCCTCTGTACAATATTTTGAACCATAGTTGAATGTTTTTCAAACGACAAAACACGCGGTTGCGATACTCTGCCCTTTTGAATGACGTCGGTTGTACTTCCTACTCAAGCTCTCCTCGTCACGATAAGCCTAAGCCGTGTCGAGACCTGCTTGCTTGACCAGGCCGTAAAAGATACCCCTCTTCTTGATTAGCTCTTGAGGTGAATCAAACTCCACCACCTCACCCTTGTCAAGCACGACGACGCGATCAGAATCCAGGATAGTGTTGATGCGGTGAGCGACGGTGATGATGGTTCTGTGGGCAAACATGGGGCTGCGCAGTGTAGCCTGTAGCGCAGCATCCGTTTCAACGTCAACAGCAGCAGTGGCCTCATCGAGAACGAGAATATTGGAGGGCGTGAGCATGGCGCGTGCCAAGGAGATAAGTTGTCGCTGTCCCTGTGAAAGATTCGAGCCTATGATTGTCGCATTAGCATTCTTGCCTCGGCCTGATCCAAAGATTATTTGCTCCCAAACTGATTCGGTTCGGTAAAGTGCGTGAAAATAAATAAAAGTGGTGTGATGAGGGAACTAGTTCAAGACAAGAAATGGGACGACTGGGGCAACATCGCGTCTCTGGGAAAATGCCACATGTCGATGATTTATGCAGGGACTTTCTTCAGTGGGCTGATGCTATCCAGAGGATGCACATGGCGATGCGCCCGTAGAATATGTGCCGACGTCATTTTCGAGGTGGCATGGCACATCAAGCGTATATGCAGATACCCGAGAATGCGACGAAGATGGTGATGTGACGAGAAACAAACAGCCGATGCAAAGCGCGAGGGGTGAAAAGTTCCGAACTCACCTCCTTCATGGATTCTAGCCTCGAGTCCTCCTTCCATGCTAGCCACATGTTCCTTGAGACGTGCGTGATCTGTACCACAAAGATGCATTAGCCAGCCGAACTTGAGAGTTGGCACAGGGTGAGTGGTCTCGAAAATGCGACTAAGCGAGAGCATGTGCTCTTCCCGTCCTGCGGTGTCATATTGGGTCTGTCAGCTTTGTGTAACACACTTACCGAGAACGCTCCATAGCTCCGTGTCGTCGTGTACATGACCAGGGTCCAGATTGTCCCGCACCGTGCCCTCGAAAAGAGCAGCGTCCTGTGGAATAATGGCGAGTCGCCTTCGGAGATCCAGCAGACCAATTGTAGATGTGTTCAAATCGTCAATACTAATGTTACCAGTGTCCGCCTCGATGATGCGGAAGAGTGCAAGCGTGAGCGAGGATTTGCCTGCACCGGTCCTGCCGACTACGCCGATTTTCTCGTGGGACTTGATGTCCAGGCTAATGTTCTTCAGGACCAAGTCCAGGCCAGCGCGGTAGCGGGTGCTGTAGTTGTTGAACTGAACAGCTCCATTTGCCGGCCATGCCACAGGAGGCCGGTGGCGGTGGATGACCTCAGGAGCTTCGCTCGGGAGGCGGGCATACTCGAGTACGCGCTCTACAGACACAATGTTTGTCTCCACCTCAACCGTCTGACGTACGATCCAGTTGAGTGACGTGGTGATTTGCAGAGCATACGACATGGCCAGACCGACCAAACCAGGACCCAGACCGCTATGGCTCGCTACCGAGATAACAGAGAATCCTGCAGCAGCGAGAATGATGACGGCTCCAATGAACTCTAGGCGAATGGCCAACCATCGGTTCGCACTGATGGACGGATAGTAAGCCCGCAGATTCGTGTCTACACGCCATTCATTCTCAAGCTCAAATCTGTTCTGCTGTCGGTATGCCCGAATAGTGCTGATGCCACCAAGCGATTCTTGGAAGTGGGCATAAATGGGACTTCGACTGACACTATCGAGTCGCTTGAGCTCGCGTGACGATCTAAGATAGTATCGCTGAATCCAGTAGTACATGGCGCCCAGAGGAATAATCAATGCGATAAAGGCCGGCACGGTAACGGAGACTACCACCAGAGTGAAGCCAGAACGGGCCAAGTTGACAAAGAGCATGTTGAACGTGCGGGCCAGGACCTCATCCAGACGGTAAATGTCGCTGGAGAACCTGTTGAGGATGCGGCCGGCTGGTGTAGTATCGAAGAAGGACATGGGCGAGCGGAAGATCGCAGTCGCCATTCTTTCGTGTAGCTTTCTAGAGGCCTCAATAGAACAGAAAATCCAAAGAATCAGAGTCTGTATAACAGTAAGACCAGATGAGCCAACTCCGAAGGCAAAGTAGATGCCCAGGTATTTTGCAACATGAGGATTGGTGCCAGATTTGCTGTTCATTTCTGCCCAATTCTTGAGCCACACGCTACCGCCAATCTGGGCAGTCTGGGCAGCCACAAGGGTAAACAAGTAAATGGCAACGGCGAGGATATTGCTTGTCTTTGCGTATTCCAGGTAGACATCCCACTTGACTTTGCCTTGTTCTGAATGCTCCTTGGTCTGTCTGGTCTTGCTGCTTGGATCTTCCTCGTCCGAAAGCTTGCCACGAGGGCCCTTGAAGCTAGCTGCACTTGCCCGTCGCAACGTTGACATGCTGCCAGTTCGCTTTTGCGTACGCGAGGACCCTCCTGTCTTGATGGGAGCCAATTCCGAGACTCCTTCTTGGGCCTCTTCCATTTCTTCTTTGTCAATGACATCGGGTTCCATGTAGGTGGAAGACGCTTCGCTGGAGGATCCTTCTGCGCTTTGTGCCTCAGACGCTGGACCAGAGTCTTGACCAGTTGACTTCACCAATTCAGAAATTCCTCCTCTCATGGCCATCAACTGCGGGAAAGTTCCCTTCTCGTGGATTTCACCATCTTTCAGCTGGTAAACGTAGTCTGCCGAGGACAGGACAGAAATGGCATTTGTCGCAAGGATTCGGCACTTGGAACCAAGAAGTCCCCTGGAGCCCAGAACGTTGTCAATGAGGTGCCGTCCAACGTGAGAATCCACAGCAGACAGAACATCATCAAGCAGATAGATATCTGCGCGAGCATAGACAGCGCGCGCAAGTGCTACACGTGCTTTCTGACCGCCACTCAACGAGATACCTCTTTCTCCCACGACCGTATCGTCTCCATCGGGTAGTTGGATGAAGTCATCAAGCAGTGCGCAAGCCTTGACAGTTTTCTCGTAAAAGTTGGAATCGTAACGGTGGCCAAAGATGACATTCTCCTTGACTGTAGCATTCATGATCCATGGCTGCTGAGCGACATAGGCAATGTTACCTCTGACTCTCACCTCACCCTTCTCCTTCCACAAGTCACCCAAGACGGCCTGAAGTAGTGATGATTTTCCAGCCCCTACACGTCCGACAACGCAGGTGAGCTCGCCCTTGTGTGCGACAAAGTGGATTTCTCTGAGCACATTCTTGGATCCATGTCTGTCCCAAGAGAAATGACCGTCCCGAATTATGACTGTCTCTTCTCCACGCTCCTCGGCAGCGGCCTCGATCTCGACTGCGTCGGACTGCACTTCCTCAGCCTCAAAATACGACGTAAGACGAGCAACAGCCACGGTTGCCTCAATGATTGATGTAATGACCATGGGGAGGACTGCTAGCGGGAACGTGAGCATGTTGAACAAGGCCAATGCCGGGAACACGATTTCGGTGGACAGCGGACGGTCTTGAGTCAGGACGAAGACGGCAAAGGTCGAGCATGATACCAAAAATGGTGTAGTAGACCATGTAAAGTTGGCAATTGCCTGACCAGCACCAATCTTGCGCAGATTGTGGAGCTCCCTGTCATTTCTGACGTGGTTCAGCTTGTTCATGAAAGCGGTACTCCAAGCATAAAGCTTGATGCTCTTCATGTTGTTGATTATTTCCGCAATCAGACGACTGCGAGCATCCTTGTTTTCCATTTGAGCCTTTTGCAGGCGCTTCATGAATCTAGCAATGAATCCATTAATGGGGATCATGATAATCATGACGCCGATACCCGCGAGCATGGACCATCCAACTAATTGATAGAGCGAAACCATGCAGATGATGATTTGGAATGGTGCAGACCAGACCTGCTGAGCAAACTGGGTCAAATCCTGCAGACGCTGGGCATCGACGGCCATGTAGTTAACAATATCACCAGTGGTCTTGGTAGCCCTTCCCTCAGGAGACAGTTTCAGGGCTTTCTTGTAGATGGCGGCTGACAGACCAGCTTTAATGCGCATGCCGGTAACAAAACTGAGCTGGAAATATTGGTGAATCATACTTGTCTGCAAGCAAGCGACAAAAAACATGCCAAGCGCAATAGCAGCGCCTCTGATGGGAGGTTGTGGCTCTTCACCCTTCTTGCCATATGAAGCCACCCAGGCGATCAGCAAACGCAGCAGTTGAGGTTGGGCAAAAGCTGATAGATCGTTGAATATCTTAAAAACAGTGGCGAGCATATATGGCCCTCCGTATGCTCTGAACAGCGCCAACCACAGGGATGGGTGCTTTCGATGCTCAAGCTCATATTTCCAGGCATTGTCGAATTGGCTACCAGTGGTGGATGTCTTGTCGCTTGGTGCCAATCCCCAGAGATCTTCCTCTGTCAGGTAGTTCTTGTAGCCAAACTTCATCATGGGTGTCATCCACGCGAAGGTGAGTCTGGAAAAGACGGTGGCATACTCGGCCGGACACTCGGCTCCTTCATCGTCGACCAATGCCTCGTATGCACTCGACTGCTTTGGCCAAAACCATTCAAACACGAATGCGACAGCAGACAGTCCCACTCCGACGGTGTAAGCCACAAAGTACGGCAGGCTCGTGTCGTAGATTTGCTGCGAGACCAAAGAGCGCAGCTTCACTGCATAGACGAGAATCAGGAAAAGCCAGTAAAAGAGCACGACGCCATTGGCGTAACGTGATCGGGCGTGCTCAGCCCACTGGATCGCAAAGACCATCCATAGCGAGACAAAGGTGAGGACGGTCGTCAAGACACGAAAGTCTCCGTACCAAACGTTGGGGAGGCTGACTATTTGGAAGGCGAACTGGACGACGATATCGGCGATGACGAGACCTAGAAGTGACTGGTCGAGATGTTAGTTGAGCCGGTTTCCCTCTTGCGCCATGGGCATTGTATGAAAGTAGATGCGCAGGACCAAGGGCAAAACGTACCTGTTTGGTCCAAAAGTGCCAATCCTTGGCCACGTCGGCGGCCTTTGACTTCCTCAAGACATACCACAGAGCCAATGATCCAAAGACAATACCAAAGACGGCGACTGAGGCGACCCAGACGTCGATGAAGCAGGGCGTGAAATCATATCGGAAGGGGCTCAACGGACCCCAACCCTCCTCGTTACCGCATAGTGGTTGCTTGAAGTCGTCCGAGGCGCTGAGGTAATGATGGCCGAGCTGTTGGAGTTGAGGGCGGTAGCCGGTAAAGGAACCGGACGACTGGAGCTGGAGCACCTGCTGCTGCTGCGGCAGGTCGTCGCTGAAGAGCATGACCGGACCGAAAGCTGAAGCTTATCTGCTGGGATGGAAGGTCGTAAGCATATCAAGGAGCTACTGCTACGTCGGTCGCTAGGTCTGCAAATGAATTCAATTGGGCGGGCAGACGTAGGGATTGGTAGCTGATGCAATATCACGTCGATGTCACGCGAAATGGGATGCGAAACAGAAAAAGGTAAAAGAAAAAAAAGAGGATGGCGGCCGTCCCTGGCAGTTATTATTGGCCGTTCTGGGAAAACGGCGAATTTTGGTGTCAATGGATGACGATTCCGCTGGAGCCGCCTGCGCTGCCTGGCCTGCACCACGTAGGCGGCGGACCTTCCGTCACTATCGCCGAGCAATCGGTGGGCTTCAGAAGGCT
Source organism: Neopestalotiopsis sp. 37M (assembly GCA_011058875.1). Lineage (NCBI taxonomy): Eukaryota > Fungi > Ascomycota > Sordariomycetes > Amphisphaeriales > Sporocadaceae > Neopestalotiopsis > Neopestalotiopsis sp. 37M. The sequence goes on along the minus strand of SWKT01000032.1, from coordinate 438,314 downwards.
TCTTTCCGGGCTTTTGTCAGCAGGTCCACGCTAAGAACTGCTAGCTTTCTAGGGCGCGTGCGCACTGGTCAATTGGCCCAAGCCATCGGGTACCTGGGCGCCGTACCTTGTTGCTTAGCAATTCCCACCCCCTCGACCCCACGCCTTTTTTCCTCTCTCCAAAGATGATCATGCAAGTGAGATAGATCCCCGAAATGCTTGAGATGTTGATAGCGGATGACGGCACGTTTCTCTGCCTGGTTGACAGATTGGAATGCCTGTCTGTCAGGGTATGGCAAATGCCGAGCAGCCAATAACATACGTCTCATTACCACCATGATTGCTTTTATGTAAATACACGTAGATGTTGGCAGCAGCAACCTCTTTGTCATACATGATGAATATGCACCTCGGGCCCAGTCAGAGGTGGCTATTTACAGCATTCCATTTGTGCAGATGTGACGGTACCAGCCTTATTTTCTTTTTTAGTCTTTTCCGGGAGTACAGTAACCTTACTCACTTTCTCGATGAGACCCTACATGACTCTGAGACAGTGCTAGTGTCGGCCCCTCACGTAAGAACTATCGTAGGCAACATTCCCCGTGGGAAATGCACTCACCGCTCATCAGGAGCAAAGTGTTATTTCCAGGGTGCTTAGAAATCTTCTACAACTGATTAATTTTTGTTTCGTGTTCCATATGAACGACCTCTAGTCACCCCATTTTGTTGCTCCTAGGTGATTCATTATCATCATCGGCAGAGGACTGGATCCGTGCTCCGGAGTGGGTACCGGGAAGTCAGTTGGCCTTGTGTTTCTGCCGTCGCAAGTCGCCAATTCCAGTCATTCGTTATCTGAAAACGATGGCGCATAAGACAAAGCTTGAAAATAAAAAAGAACGGATCAGGTCGCTGTAAAGACCATATGTCGAGCCCTACCCCAACTCGATCATGACTCTATAACTTGGGAGCTCTTTAGCCGCCGTCATAATCATAGTGCTCCGTCTCCCATCTGCGAGTGCCGGTTGGGAGATCTCGAATTGGCAGGCATGAAGTTTGGGAAAAAATGTGCTTTGATAGAACAAATAGCTACATACTTCAAAATCTTACAGGAATTTCCAATCTTGTGCATCCAGAGGTACGAACTTCATCAAGCACTTCTTTCCCAGCGGCTGGGATGAAATCAACTGATCCGACATCTCCATCATATCTGGCGTCATGGATTCATCGGGCAGTGTTGTGAAGCGGGAATACACGTCCACGAGGAGAGTCTTCATCTCTGCCAGTGCCAAACTGCTCAAATCACATCAGAAAAGATTGCTGCAGAGGACAGAAATATTTCGTGGGTACGTACTGTTTTCCAACGCAACCACGGCCGCCGCTGGCAAAGGCAAAGAACAACTGCTTTCGCTCTTTATCTCCAGTTGGTGCCAGCCATCTATCCGGGTTGAAAGTATTGGGATCTGGGAACACATCCAGGTTGATGCGGTGTGTTGAAAAAGCCTGGCTGCTGACAATGGTCTTTTCGGGGATCAAGTAGCCATCGATCGTCCGGCCGCCAGTTGGTACATAGCGCGGAAGAGACATTGGTATCGCCGGGAAGCATCTTAGCCCTTCGAGCACGACTGCCTCAAGGTCGGCAGTTTCTCTGGGGCCAAGTCTTTGTTTGCTTGGATCTCCTGCTGCAACCGCGTCTGTACGCTCCGGGATCTCGGCTGTGATATCTCCCACATCAGGAAACAGAGTGCATCTTGAGAAGCTGTCGTCAGCAGAGGATTTATAATCAGCGTGTGACTCAACTCACCTCCCGTGGTATCGATGCCGGCCGCCATATGGTCCAAGCATTCCGCGGCCATATCCAAATGCTCCATGTCGTGTCCTTTCTCTTCCATTCGACTCAGCAGGGTAAAGGGCGCCGGGTCCGTCTTGGCAGTAGCACTTAAAACAAGGTCATCTGCCAAGGGCGTCTCTCTAGGCTTCGCAAATATTGAAAGTACGCCACCAATGAGTCCATGGAGGGTCGGATTGTAGTAGCGAAGAAGTCGATCTAGTAACATTGGTCAGTGCAATCGACAAGGGAACTTGAGAAGACGACCTACTTTGGAGGCTGTCATCGAACGTGACTTCTTTCATTATCTCGGCATCATCCTGATTGCGTATTGAGTCGGATCCGTAGGGGTGAAAAAGATGGTGACTTATACAGTCAAATGCGTATGCATGAAGGTCTGTCAATGGTCAGCACAATACATCGACAAACACACCAGAGAACTTGCATATCTATTTTCATATTAGCCCGGGCTGTGTATTGAACGCAAGTCACACTTACAAAGATATCGAAAGTTCCGCCCACAGACGCAGTGCACTGGTCAATAAACCTATCAGAGCGCTCCTTGATGCCGTCCATCGATGCAGACCGCATAATGTTGGTGTTGGCATAACGATCTGCAAGAATTCTCTTCTTCTTGGCGTGCTTTATAAAGATTAGCGTATAGTTCCTGGTCTGGCTAGGTATATAATTGCTTACGTCGTTCTTGTTCAGAGTGCTGAACATTGTTCTGCAAATATTGTGAGTCATGCGTGCTGGTAAGGTTACTGATGACTCCGCTTACCTTTTTCCATATACCTGGAATAGATTATAGAATTCCGTCTTATCGTAACCACTGCCACCAGATGAGTAGATCTCCTTCACACCCTCGACAGAAGCAAATGAGACCTCATTTGGTGCGATCCGCACAACCGGGCCATAGATCTCGTGGAGTCGATGTACATATCGAGTCCGGTTGGCGTGGAACTCATGCCATTTGATGGTAAAGGAAGTGAATGAGGCGAGCTTTGGGCCGGGTATTTTCCGAAGAGGTGATGTTAGGCATGTCCATATATAAGATCCAGCCAAAACGAACAGCCCAAGGACCAGAAGAGAAGGGCTCAGCAGTGCCATCGTTGTTGTGTCTGCGCCGGACTATGATGATTGGCATTAGCAAGCAAGCAGCATCCTGGGGACGTTTACTTACATTTCTGCTTACGATGGCAAACCTCCCTATTCACTGCCCCGATATTTGATGATATTTATATAGAGTTTACGAATAAGGGAAAAGCATAGAAGACAATTTCAGTAGTGATAGTCGACAAGACCGAGGTTGTCTTGCGGTGCCTTATCGTTGCCCTCGTCGGGGGTGGGGCCTACTGCTATGTAGTGGGGAACTCAAAGCCAGATACCCACTAATAGGTTGGGGAATTCAGTGACTAAGACTCATTACTAGAATACTGAGGCGCTGTCCTTTGTTCCATTCTTATCCTCGTAGAATTCTTAGCAAGTTGTCAAGGTCGGCTATGTATCAAACCACGACTCGCTTGAAGAAACCGGCGAGTGAGAGCGGGCAATTATTTGGGCTACTCAGCGATTTCGGAGCAACTATCACGCGCCGGCCTGGAGTGAAACACAATGGACATTCACTGACTATTAGAACTGCTGTAATGCAATACAGAGACCATCTTGTGACAGGTCTATTCTTGATGCACAATGACAGCCAGCAAAATCTATCTAGTACATTCAATGCAGTATTGAGATTCCGCAGATTCCAATGCAAAATCTATGAGACCAAGCGTAAGCTATTTCAAGCTGTCCAGAAATTTGACGACAGTCTCGACCAACCACTTCTCTGAGTCTGCCGTCTCTACCCTGTGGTCTGCTCCGGGAATGCAGCCAGACAGGTCGCTGGCAATACCGGGACGGCAAAGACTCTTCCACTTCTCGACCAAGCCCATTTTGTCTACCGAAGGGGGCATGTATTCGTCCGAGCCCGACTGAAGGATAAGCAAGGGCTTCTTGATCCTCGACCAGTATGGCCCGGCCACGGCATCGGTGAGGTCCGGCGAGAAGTAGTTATCCTCACCACTATAAACTGGTTAGCTCACCAGATCCGAATTGCATTGAAACGAACAATTGCCATATGATTGTAGACTTACTCGGCTGCTGCGAGTGCATACCAGCGCTGAGCCGAAACGACACCAAAGATGTTCTGTGTCTCCTTGATGGGAACAATAGCGCTTCCATTACCTGCATCGATGAGGTCCTTGGCCACTCTAACACTCTCATCTAGAAGTTGTCGGCCCAGAACCATTTCGAAAGCTCCACGATCGGCAACGGGCGCCTGGAGAATGAGAGCCTCAACTTCGGCCAGGTCAGGATACGCAGGCGATGTGTATTCCATGATATCCTAATCACCCAGTGAGTATAGATTCGTCTCGGGACGCCCGACATTGGGGAGATCGCGCATACCTGACATCCAGTCGAGTGACCAATCAAGACTACCTTTTCCTTGCCGATGCCGCGTAGATACTTGACCAGTGCAGAGATATCAGCAACATCATCTGCGAGACGGACGAAGCCGAAGCCGCCAAAAGAACTCTTCAGTCTGAACTCGAAGACGGAAAAGTCGAGCTCAGGACGGCTTTCCAATGCCTTGGCGATGGCTCGAGGATAAGGAACTGTATGAGGTCCATCGCCTAGTCCACCACTTTGACATGCTGTTAGCCGCTGTCTCACAAGTCAAGAGACGGGCCAGGAACGCTGATCTTTGAATCAATCGATATCATGGCTGATATTCTTGACCATGGAAAGTTCTTGGATGTGAAGAAAATTCTTCTATTTGAATGACATACATGAAAACCAGAGCGTTCTTGGCGGACGAAAGTCCAGACTCATAAGCGCAGGCGTGCGGCGTAGGTGACTTGAACGGGTGCACTGTCGTGGTAAAAGGTGTTGATGATGTCATTTTGCGGTATAAAAAGTTGTACTCTAGATACAGAATAAGGAAGAGAATGAACGAATGAGTAGATATGTCATCAAGGAATCGCTCCAAGGAAGAGATTGCCGAAGAGGCAGAAATATGGACAACTTTATAGAGAATGAACCTTGCCTGTAAGCCGTGAGGTGTACTCCGTAGATAGGAGGACACCTAGAGTGCTGCGCAATGGTCTTTCATGATGGCGGGGTGCTTCGACCGTTGAATTAGTGGGGCATCCACTAAACAAATGTGTGCAGTCGCCAGTCAGCGGCAAGATCCGTCCATTCATACACTGATCGCTAAATCCATCACTCATCAGAACTCGTCCTGCCTAATCTGCTCGCCGGGCCTAATCTGCTCGCCGACAAGGCTTCTCTCGCAACGACCCCTGCGAACATCATGCAATCAAACCGTGATGGAGTCCATATCGTCGACAGCGAGGACTGATTTCTTCCAGGAGGTAGGTAAACGCTCAGTCGGCCTTCTCGGGACGCGCCCCGCTAAATTTCTGTTGCAGCTCAAGCCGCGTTGTGTCGCCATCAATGACTTGGCCGTGCGCTCACAGGACAAGCGAGCCGTCGCCAAGCAACTCATCGCGGTAACTGAAGAGGTCGCAGATGCCCTCGAGCGCCAAGTCAAGAGGGATGCTTCCATTCTGGATGAGAAGCTTGCCGGCTACCTCTTCTTTCCTCTTTCCAACATCTTGCGCTACCAGCAGCAGTTCCCTATCCGTCTGACGGAGCTGACAATCAAATGTCTGCGGATCCTCATTCAGTTTGGCTGGAAGAGCAAGATTGAGCCTGATTTGACTCAGCAATTACTTATTTTTCTGACCTATGTCATTGGAGGCGTGCCGGGCGAGAGTAGAAAGGAGGCTATTCCTGAGGAAACCACAATCGAGAGTCTACGAGCACTGTCGTCGCTGATAGCAGCCAGTGGCTCTTCTCTGGCAGGCTCGAAAAGTCTCGTCGAAGACAAAAATCTGCCGACCACAGGTCATACAATATCGGTCATTTTGGACACCATAAACAAGGGCCAAACTCCCGAAGTCCAGCTTGAGGCACTCAATGCCGTGGACGCTATTTCTACAGCCATTAAACAACCTGCTATACTGGCCTCCTTCTTGCCAGGAATAGTCTCATCACTGACAAAATTATTGAGTCCACCTCCGGCATGGAAGACGCCTCGGAAGGTACTCGTAAAAGCCATAGCTGTGCTAAAGTCTGTTCTTGTCAATGTCTTGGGTGACATCAAGGTGACAAAGTTGCTTAGAGAGATCACCGAATCCAAGGACGAGCAAGACTCGGCAGCTGATAATCAAATATTCACGGCATCTTGGCTGAAGGCCACGGCATCCCAGATTAAAATTGCACTCGCAAGTATTCTCAAATTACGGACGCACAAATCCGACGATGTCCAGACTGCTCTTGAGAGGCTGTGCGTCGGCCTACTTGACGAGTGTCACCAGTCACTCTCGGCCTGCGCGCCTATACTAGTTGAAACAGCAATGGTGCTGTCTGCAGAAGAAGAAAACCAGTCGCTGATACAAAGTGGCTTGAACACGAGCTTAGTCGACCTCACAAGCATTTATCCCGAGCTTATAGACGTCGTCAAAACGACTGTCTATAACTTCGTTACAAGTCTACCGCGGGTCATGCAGTCAAGTGATGAGGAAGTCAAACAACAGGCAATCCGGAACCTCCTCAAGGGGCAGCGTCTTTTAAGCACGCTACATATTGATTCATCAACTTTGAACGATACGATGGCTGCTTCCTTGCGCGATAGCGTATCGACCCTCTTGTCTTCGAATGTCAAGTCGAACGTTGCAGAGATGTCGTCGACAGACCTTGTGCTCAGTAGCGGAGACCTGGCCGAGACGGCTCACTCGACTCAATTCCAGCCATTCCTAATGAACCATAGTGTCCAAAAGTCCACGCGCAGCGAACTTTTGACTCTGATATCAAAAAGCGGCACATTTGTTCAACATGCTACATTAGCAAGAGATATGATCGAATATTTGCGAGACTCCACCGGCAATTCCCAAGTCGCATCTTACTGGCTAGCATTTGAACTCGTCAAGGCTGGCCTGGCATCGTCCTCGGATCTGGACGAGTTCCTGGACTTTGGATCTGCAGACACACATGAAGGTCACGAAGAACTCCTTCAAGAGTTGTATACTTTCTCGGTTGAAGTTCTCAACTCTGACGATGATTCTGGGGAGCTGGATTGGAGATCGCAGTCTTTGGCATTGGAAGTGACTGCATATACAGCATCGAGGATGCAGGTCGACTTTCGTCCAGAACTGATTGATGTGTTATACCCCATATCGACAAATTTGGGTTCAACAGTTCCACAATTGCGCGAGCATGCAATTATAGCACTCAACAGCATAGCCACGTCATGTGGGTATACCAATGTTGCAGACTTGGTCGTCGAAAACGTCGACTATATGCTGAATTCAGTCTCGCTGCGACTCAACACCTTTGACATTTCACCGGCGTCCACACAAGTTCTTCGTATGATGATCAGGCTTACAGGCCCAAGACTCATACCATACCTTGACGATGTCGTTGCTTCGATTTTCGGTGCCCTCGACAACTACCACGGCTATCCTCTTTTTGTTGAAAACCTGTTCTCTGTACTCGCAGAGGTGGTAAATCAGGGCGCCAAGTCTAATCAATTGCTATTGGAAGACGGTACAAGATGCACAACAGACCACCAAAAGCATCCTCGCTCAGCGGTCAAGATGGAAGATATTGTTCAGGATCTGAGCAGACGCTCAGACAGGAAGAAGAGAATGCTAGAGGAGGAACATGAAATCGAAACGATTCATCATCCCAATAAACCTTGGCAACGTGGAAAGACGGAGAACGAATCTCGCGAGGATGAAGAAGAGCACAATCAGGTTGAGGAGAAGAAGAAAGCACCATCAACAACGACATATTCCCTTCTCACACGGATCACCAGCCTCACGCAGCACTACCTAACCTCGCCGACGCCTTCTCTCCGGAAGTCTCTTTTGGATCTGGTCGCAATAGTTTGCCCAGCTTTGTCGCCCGACGAGGAGACGTTTCTGCCAGTTGTCAATGCTATTTGGCCCGTACTTCTAGAGCGCCTGTACGATCAAGAATCATTTGTTGTCATATCGGCCTGCAAGGCGCTGAGCGCACTTTGTGCTTGCGCAGGTGATTTTCTAAGCTCTCGCGTCGAGACAGCCTGGTCAGAGGGCCTGAGAAAATGGATCGCGAAAAGAAAGGGCATGGCCGTGAGCAACTCGTCAACACCAAGCAGAAAAGTTGTCGACCGCAAGCAAAATATCGGGGCTTCTAATGCATCGACGGAAGTCGTTATACCAATCCGATCAGCGATTGGATTGGAGGCCAAGGAGCCGCTGAGCAATCTGGATTTCAGCAACACCAGCCCCCACATAGGAGCTATGGTCGGAGGAGGCCTAGGCGAGTTCACGCAGGCACGGCAAGTTTGGGGAGCAGTTCAAGGACTGCTCATTGCCATTGTCTCGTTCGTTCGAATCGATGATGATATGTTTGATGATGTGCTCGCGCTTTTTGGTGGCGATGGTCTTGCTCGCAACCAAGATGCCAAGAAAGCCCTTGAAGCCGTGAACGAGGATGCCGTTTGGTTGCTGCTGCACGAGGAGGGACGAGTAGATCTACCGAGACATCCCCAGAATGCTCGTGGAGTGGACTTTATAGAGTTGCGGGATTCTAACTTACAGCCCATCACCGCTACATAGCTGAGGTTATGTACCTATGTAAGCAGCTAGGTTGGTCAAGCTATTCAATCAACAAAATATAACCGCTTCAACCACCATCCACATCGTCATAAGTGATACAAGATTGTATAGAAGCTGGACGTTGTTTTTGTTTAATCTTTTATTTATAGCTTAATCGCATTGACCAGACTTGTTCGTCACAATTTGTACTCTCTTCCCATAACCGACTGGCAGCGTACATATGTACGTGGTTCAATACACAATAGCAGTAGATACTCCGTACGTACATTTCTAAAGCTCGGGCGTCTCTAGCGCGTTGGCCCCGCGTAAAGTGCCTCCATTAAGCACTGTCTTGGCCTGTAGTCCCGGTCCTGGCCATTCATAACCCCACTAATACAAAGGTCGCGTCACTTACAGGGATCCATCGCGCGTTGGGTGCAGAAACGCGACCGCGTCTTTTTCCCACTCTAAAGAGGTCCGCGGGTCTCTTTCCCCAGTCGATTACCGCTTCCCACACCAAACCAATTGGCCTTGCAGGATCTCTGGATCTTATTTTTTGACCATTTGGATTATGTTTATTGCATAGCAGAAGACATTTGTTTTGGAATTTCTGCCAGTATCACCTACCCAAGCCGACTGTCGCCCATCATGTCCAAGGTTGCGGCAAAGAGGGCCAAGCTCGCTGAGCTAAAGGCTCTCAAGGCCTCGGGCAAGAAAGTCTTTGACTCGTACGAGGTTGAGCAAGAGGCCGATCTCTACGAGGAAGTCGACGAAAACCAATACAAGAACATCGTCCGAGACCGTTTAAACCAGGACGACTTTGTCGTTGACGACAATGGCGAGGGTTACGCCGACGACGGACGCGAAGACTGGGATCGCGTCCAACAGTATGAAAGCGACAGCGAAGATGATAGAGTCATACGCGGCCATGACCGCAAATCTGGTATGCTCTTCCTGAAGCGCTTGATCATACATATATCCAAGACATGGTGCATTAACACTCCTGAACAGACAAGCGGAAACGTGAAGAGGATAAAGCCAAGCGAGACGCGAACGACAGAGATATTAGCGAGTACTTCATGAAAGGTCGCACCGCCCCTCAGCCAAAGCCAAAGGTAGGCCTCACAGAGTGGATCATATCTCGTGGCCAAGACTAACTATTATTGTAGGCAATCAAGACGGAAGCAGACGACCAATTTCTGGCAGACCTTCTCGGCGAAGTCGACGCCAACATCCCCGGCCCAGCAGCCCGAGCACCCAAGAAGATTACCCCCGAGAGGAGGAAAGCTCGTGCTCTGTCCCCAATTAGACAGCCAGTCGCAAAGAAGGTCAAAACCGCAGAACCGACATTGCCATCGCCAGTCATGTTTGCGGATAACGACTATATTGGTGCTGCAGACGACGACGACTTGCCTCTCCCACATGTGTCCGAGCTCGCCATGAGCGATGCCGACCCAGCACCTTCATCACCAGTTGTAAAAGCTGTCGAACGCAGGACATCTATTAAGGTAGAGCCTGCCGATGACGATGACGAGGATATGATGGAAGTTGCTCTTGGCGGCACCATTAATACTGCCAGTGTCAATCTGTCTGCATCGAGGCCGATTAAGAAGCTTGTCAAGCCGGAGCCGTATCCTTCGCCAGCAAAGTCCTCGCCTGCCAAGGCTCCCGAGCCCTCTGTCGACTCTTCATCGTGGAATGATCTCACAAACAAACTTAATGTCGTCAGCGCCCCCTCGACCGAAACGCGCTCCGTTGGAAAAATCGACTACAAGGATGCTATTGAGGAAGATGGAAGTCTCAACTTCTTCTGGACTGATTACACAGAAGTCAACGGCAGTCTTTGCCTATTTGGCAAAGTTCTGAACAAGAAGACCAAATCATACGTCAGTGCGTTTGTCAAAGTTGACAATGTCCTGCGCAAGTTGTACTTCCTGCCTCGCCAGAACCGTATGCGAGATGGTGTCATTACCGACGAGACGGTTGAGATGATGGACGTCTACACTGAAGTCGACGAGATCATGACCAAGATGAAAGTCGGTATGCACAAGATCAAGGCCTGCACCAGGAAATATGCCTTTGAACTGCCTGGTATCCCCGCAGAGGCTCAGTACCTGAAGCTCCTATATCCCTACAACAAGCAAGCGCTACCCGTGGAAACTGTCGGCGAGACCTTTTCCCACGTTTTCGGTAGCAACACTGCCCTTTTCGAGCAGTTTGTGCTCTGGAAGGATATCAAGGGTCCTTGCTGGTTAAAGATCAAAGATGCCGACTTTGGTACTCTCAAGAATGCATCTCACGCCAAGCTCGAGGTTCTCGTTGAGCACCCGGACATGTTGTCTTCAATCAGCGAGTCTGACAATCTTGATGCCCCTCCTCTGACATTGATGAGTGTTGCTATGAGGACCACCTTCAACGCCAAGTTGAACAAACAGGAGATTCTGGCCATCAGCGCCCGAATCTACGAGAACATCTCATTGAGCGATACCACACCTGCCGAGAAACTGCCCAGCCGAACCTTCACATTGATTCGTCCAAACGGCACAGCATTCCCCATTGGCTTTGAGAAAACTGTAAAGGACAGGAAGAAGGGTGGCTTGATCAAGCTCATGAAGCAGGAGCCCGAGATTCTTTCATTCTTCTTGGCTCAAATCGATGTCGCCGACCCTGATGTTATAATGGGACATCAGCTTGAGGGCGTCGATTACAGCATTCTTCTGAACCGTTTGGCTGAGAAAAAGACTCCTCAATGGTCTCGTCTCGGACGTTTGCGACGAAGCGCTTGGCCGGCGTCCATGGGCAAGGTTGGCGGTAACGTCTTTGCCGAGCGACAAATCATGGCTGGCCGACTTCTCTGTGACCTTGCCAACGAGGCTGGCAAGTCGGTCATGTTCAAGTGTCAGTCGTGGAGCTTGACTGAAATGTGCAACCTCTACCTTGGCGGAGAGAAGCGCAGAGATATCGACAACGAAGCCGCCTTGAAGACTTGGGCAGCTGAGAAGAACGGACTCATGGATTATATTACCCACATGGAGGCTGATACGCACTACATTGCTGCTCTTGCTTTGAGAACGCAGATGCTGCCACTGACCAAGGTCTTGACCAACCTTGCCGGAAACTCCTGGGCGCGAACGCTGACTGGTACTCGTGCGGAACGAAATGAATACATTTTGCTTCACGAGTTCCACCGCAACAAGTACATCTGCCCCGATAAGCAGGTCTTCAAGGGCAAGCCCAAGCCCGAGGATGAGAACGAAGAGGCTACAGAAGGCAAGAAGAAGGACAAGTACAAGGGAGGTCTGGTCTTTGAGCCAGAAAAGGGTCTATACGACAAGTTCGTTCTTGTCATGGACTTCAACTCCCTTTACCCCTCCATCATTCAGGAATACAACATCTGCTTCACCACCGTTAAGCGCGCAGGCTGGGTAAGTTTACAATCGTCTAATGCCACCAACAAGAAAATGATGCTAACAATTGGGCATAGTCTGAAGAAGAAGATTCCGTACCCGAGGTACCCGAGGAGCAGGAGATAGGTATTCTTCCCAAGCTCATTTCTACACTAGTCAGTCGTAGAAGAGCTGTCAAGAGCCTCATGAAGGATAAGAATGCCACGACTGAACAGTTGGCAACTTGGGACATCAAGCAACTTGCCTTGAAGCTCACTGCCAACTCCATGTATGGATGTTTGGGTTACACCAAGTCGCGTTTCTACGCCCGTCCCCTTGCCGTTCTCACCACCTTCAAGGGTCGTGAGATTCTGCGCAGCACCAAGGATCTTGCCGAGTCCAATGCCCTGCAAGTCATCTATGGTGACACTGATTCCGTCATGATCAATGCCAACGTGGACTCTGTCGCAGATGCTCTTAAGGTCGGTCAAGAGTTCAAGAAGGCTGTCAATGAGCGTTACCGCCTGCTTGAGATCGATATCGACAATGTCTTTAGGCGTATCCTGCTTCAAGCAAAGAAGAAGTATGCTGCCATCAACCTGGTTGAAGTAAACGGTAAATGGGAGGAGAAGATGGAAGTCAAGGGTCTTGACATGAAGCGCAGAGAATACTGTGGACTGTCCAAGGAGATCTCTTCCCGCATCCTCAATGACATCCTGTCCGGCGATGACACCGAAGTATCAATTCAGCGCATCCACGAGTACCTGCGCGAGACTTCGGCCAAGATGCGTGAGCACACGATTCCTGTTCAAAAGTACATCATCTTCACACAGCTTGGAAAAGGACCAAAGGAGTACCCCAATGCCGATTCGATGCCGCAAGTACAAGTCGCACTCCGGGAGATTGCACGCGGCAAGAACGTGAGAAAGGGAGATGTTATTTCCTACGTCATCACTGGTGATAGCGGAGCGTCAGACCCGGTGGCCAAGCGTGCCTACACACCTCAGGATGTGATGAAGTCCGACTCCAACCTCAAGATTGATGTGGAGTGGTACATTGGCAAGCAAATCTTCCCTCCGGTTGAGCGTCTTTGTGCAAACATTACTGGAACATCGACGGCTCAGCTCGCAGAGCAGCTCGGCCTCGATATTCGTCGCTATGCCAACAACTCTTCACACGGCAATAGTGGACCTCAGGATCTCGAAATTCACCCTCTCGAGTCCCAGATTCCCGACTCCATCCGCTTCGCTGACTGCGATCGGATGCAACTACGGTGCAGGAAGTGCAAAACCTCAAATGCTTTCGAGGGCCTCATTGGCTCTTTGAAGTCAGTCACTCCCACGGGTGTCATCTGTGCAACTTGCTCAGCGCCAATTCCCAACCTCAGCATCGTAGCTCAGGTCGAGACAGCTGTCCGCAGACAAACGGCCAAGTACTATGAGGGCTGGCTGGCCTGTGATGACCCGTCCTGCGGCAACAGGACACGGCAGATGTCTGTATTCGGCCAGCGCTGCTTGGGTCCCAATGGACTCGGCAAGGGCTGTCTGGGTAAGATGAAGTATGAGTACAGCGAGCGCGAGATATATAATCAGCTCAGTTACTTTGCCAGCCTCTGGGACGTTGAGAAAGCCAAGGCCATCGCTAGCGGTAGCGCTCCTGTCGATGACGACAACAAGCTGAGCACCGAAGAGAAGACTGAGATCGCAGTCAGGGCGGGCCAGAACAAGGACCGCTTCGGCACTGTGCAAGGCGTCGTGGAAAAGTACCTGGACAAGTGCGGCCGACGATGGGTCGCCATGGACACGTTGTTTGGAAAGTTGGGTTTTATTGCTGCATGATCTTTGGTTGTTCGAGTAGGAACTAGGTAGAAATAAGCCCAAGGCAAGGAGTATGGCGTCTGGATGGGGTGTCTATCATGACTTGGTTTGTCCTTGATTTGGCAATACTGGCATAGGAACAACGTATAATGTTTTTCATGAACTCCGGAGATTCTGTTTATGCATTATTTCAAAAGAAACCAATATGTTGGTAATTGAACGCGATCAAATGTATTTCTCCATATAATCGAGCTGTGTATAATCTATATCGCGACTCCCAGTCAACAGCGTACAAATGAAAATCATATCTCACTCGACATTCATGGCGGATGAAGCAATTTATCTTGTAAAATGACCATCTAAGGAGTCTGGTACAGCCTTGAATAGCCAGCGCTCCAGTCACAAGACGGCAGCGAGAGCAACATTGCCAACAGAATATATCAACTGCGGAAATATATGCTTGAGAACATCCGGATCTCGTGCTATCTCATGAGAGCTAGGCAAGAAGTGTTACCTTCGCAGAGTATGTGGTCAGGGCGAACACATTTAGATTCAAGATCACTATAAGGGGAGAAAGAGGGAAATAATTTTTGAACATAATATTTTATTACATCTCAGTGGAACCAAATACTGATAAGCAAACACCACAATAACAGCACCAACACCAATATTCAGAGAAAATGTCAATTCGTTTCGCTGGCCTCGTGTAGACTGACTGACAAAGTCTGGGAAAATTAAAGTGATTGTACAAATGTGGCCACTCCAGTAGGTAGAGGAGAGCAGCATAGCAACCGAGGCGTCCTGAAACAATCGCCTCAAATCTTTTTTGTTCCCCCCAAAAGTGCACAATGTCAAAATACAATTCCCTCCAAGGTCGTCCACGTCAATCAAGCAAGCGTCATATGCACCCCAAACAAAAAACTTTGTCGTGCATCTCATGTCTCCGGTTCTTGATAAAAAACAACATCAAGTGCCGCCCTCTTGCCCTGTCGCCCTCATTTGCTTTTCCTTCGTCATCATCCCTCTGTCTTATCCTCGGTCATCCATGCTTGCTTCTCAATGTCAAATCAAGAAGCACCTTCCATACTGGCCATCTGAGATTAGGCTGAGCAAAGAAATTGCCTCATGTAACCTTGGCCGATGTAAAGCCGGGATGACGAGGGGTAACAAAAAATCAAAAGGCAAAACATATTGTTTTGAAGTGAAAGATGTCCGCGCAGCTATTTTGCTGCCAACGAACATGTCGTGAGAATAATTCTATCGGGAGGGAGGTATCATATGATCAATGAATCTGTATGAACTTTTCGAGACACATTTTGTCGATCCTTTGTAAATGCAGCACAAACCCCGTCTATGCACAGATTTGCCTGGAGCAAATACACACAGTCTAGTTTTAAAAGAAGAAGACCAGCCAAATCATTACTCCTTGTCTGCAGCAGCTGCCTCGGGGGTAACCTTGGCGAGGGCAGGAGAAGCAGCAGTAGACGGCGGAGAGGCTGGGTTGTTGTCTTCCATGTTGGCCAGAAGACTATACAAACGTTAGCATTGTCATCGTTCGTGAGTGGAAAGGCTTGGCAAACTTACCTGAAGGCATTAGTGCTGCTCTGAGTAGGAGGAGTGCCAGTTCGGGACGAGGCACCAGAGTCTTCGGCGCCACGGCTCAGGGAACCACCAGGGCCCAAGCGACGGCCACTGTTGCTGCGGGAAGAGAACATGGAGGTAGGACCCAACGAGATGTTCTGGCTTGCGGTGCGACCGACGGAGCCCTTCAGACGACGCAGGTCGTCCATACCAACGGTGTTGGGAGCTTGTTGTGGGTAACCACCCGAGTAATTGCGGGCATCACCACGGCCCATGGGGAAACGACCGCTGCCACCACGCTGGTTGGACTTAGCCGCCTCGGCAGCCTTTTGAGCAGCTGCGGCCTCGGCCTCGGCACGGACTTCTTCCAGAGTCTTGGGACCCTTGTTGGTTTCCTTGGAAACCCACTGGGCTCTCCTCAAGTCGACGACATCCATGAGCATAAACTTGAGACGGCTGTTGATGTCAGGGTAATCAATCATCTGCTGGATTCTGGTGAAGTAAGCGTCCATCATAATTCTGCCCTTCTCAGTAGAGTCCAGGTTGCCACCAATAGTGCGCAACAGCTTGGAGAGAGATTCGACCTCGGCCTCGTCAGGAACACCCTGGAAATCAACGAGCTTGCGCACACATTCGTGCATGATACGCTCTGTCAACATGGACAGCTTGTACAGCTCACCAATAAACTGCACGAGACCCAGACCACGACGCTTGGCAGCAGCTGCAGCATAGTACTCGTCGGACATCATGGCAGCCTCCTTGGACTCGCCCTCGCCAGGCTCTGGCAGCTGGGTCTTCCAGCCACGCTCGAACTCCTCTTGACAGCGGTTGAGCAAGTACTTGCGGAACAGGGCACCGCCGCTGACGACGTTGCCGTTCTTGTCCTTGATGTTCTCATCACGAACTTCGGGACTCATAGTCTCGAGCATACGTTTGGCGAACTTGGCATACATCGAAGCCCAGTGAGCCTCATCAGTGGCCTTCTCAAAAGTGAGCTGAATGACTTGTCGGAGGGTGCGACCATCTGTCTCTTCCTTGGACTGGGCAGCAATGTCGAGAATCGATTGTGCGATTCTGTCAAAGTTCTCCGGTGTCATCTTGTTCAGCGCAGCCTTGACCTTGCGCTGCACCATGGGGGGATCCATGAGACCAGTCGGTGCAGCAGCAGCAGCACCAGCCTTCTGGGTCAGACTGGCAGGCTTCCAGCCCGTCTCGGAAACCTTGATAGCCTCAATCTTCATACCGGCAGTCAAGGGCATGGTCTTAGCGGCCTTCTCTTCAGCCTTGGCATCAAAGGTGTTGCGCTTGCTGGCGCCACGGCGAGAGTTGGTTCTCGGACCAGAAGCCATGTTCTGGCTGGACGAAGTCCGCGACATCATGTTGCCAGCAGGGAAGGAACCAGGTCGGCCGAAGCTGTTCATGGATCCCATAGCAGGACGGGGCATTTGGCCCTGAGCCATGGCGAAACGCTGTTCTGAGGTTGTGCCAGAAGGCAGGGGCTTAGCAGCACCAACGCCAAACTGGCCGATGGGGAAGTTGCCACCGCGGCTAGAGCCAGCCCTGGCGGTAGCGGGAGTGCGGCTTGAAGCAGAGCGGCCACCATCACCGTCACCGATCAGGTTCTTAACCTGTTGGCCAAACTCGAGCGATGGCTTCTCGGTGAAGACGGTCTGGAACTGAAGCAAGAAGCTTGGGTCGTACTTGAACGATGTACCCTTCTTGGAGACAGCCGCGTTCAAGGCAGGGTTGGGGGAGCTGATACCCTCAGGGTACTTGAGGCTCATCATGGCTTGCACGCTTTGCAGGCGCTTGGCAGTCTTGAGCGACTGAAGGGCTGCAGAGGGCTGAGGAGGCTCAACGCCAACGTTGGTGTTGAGGTTCAGAGGCGCGGGCTTAGTACCACGCTTCTCGCCTGGGCTGACCTTAGCAGGCGTGACTGTCTTGTCATCGACGTTGAGGTTCGCAGGCTTCTTCGACTCCTTATCGGCGAGGGACATGCTGCCCAGCTTGCCGGCAAGGGCGTCAGCAACGGACGGGGTGGGCTTGCCCTCATTCTCAAGACGCTTGCGTTCCTTCTCCTCTTCGAGTCTCTCCGCCTCTCTTTCGGCCTCCTTCAACTTGTCGTCGGTGCCAGCGAGCTTCTTGGCCTCCTCTTCGGCCTTCTTTCGGGCGTCTTCGGCGGCCTTCTTCTTCTCAGTAATGGCAGCCTGCTCAGCCTCACGCTTGGCATCAGCCTCCTCCATTTCGCGGATCATACGCTCGATCTCATCCTCTTCGTCCTCTGCCGGGGGAGCAGGAGTCTCTGCCGCCTTCTTCTCGGCCTCGGCCTTGGCTGCGGCTTCTTCAGCAGCCTTCTTCTCTTCGGCGGCCTGCTGCTCCTGCTTGAGCCTCTCCTCTTCCTTGGCCTTCTCCTCGGCAGCCTTGGCCTCCTCTGCAGCCTTGGTTTCAGCAGCCTTTGCTTCCTCCTGCTTGGCCTTTTCTTCAGCCATCTGCCTCTCGATCTTCTGCTTGAACTCGTCCTTGATCTCGGCCTGGGTCTTGCCGGCAGAGCTCTCAGTTCGAGTGTGAGCTGGAGCATTCACCTTGGGCGTAGACGATTTCGGAGGCGGTGTCGGTGTCGAGGCGATCACTGGAGGCGTCTTTGATGTGGTGCTGGGTGCCGGAGAGGCAGGCGTCTTGAGCGCATTAAAGTCCACAGCTTCGCCATTGGCGTTGCGAATGGTGATTGCGCTCTTTCTCTGGGGCTTGACAAACTGGGGTGATTGAGCGACCACGGGCTTGTTGGCAAGCTGAGGGTTGACCGGCTGGGAGGCTTGGCCAGTGCTGGAAGTTGGCCGGGTTTCTGAAGCCTGCGACTGAGTTCGGGACATAGCCTGAGGTACGAAGGCCGGTGGCGGGCCAGTGTAAGGCGTCTGGTAGTTAGGAACTGGGGAATGCGGCTGCCCCATACCCGGGTACATGTACTGCTGAGGCATGAATCTCGGGTCAAATCCACCGGGAGGAGGGTAGTTGGGTGGCTGTTCGTTGTGAGCTGTTAGCAATGGATCAAAATACGATGGTCTCATATTAGGAAAATGAGAACCCAGATGAGAGTGATTCGGAAAAGGCATTTCCAGAACTCGGTTAGTATCAACACGCTCTCCTCGTTCTGCTGGCAACTGGCCAGGCCAACGAGCGTCATCGTGAACCATGTCTTTGTGAAAGTGGTTATCTCCGCGCTTATTGAAGCGTCGTGGCTTACCACCACTTTCTCTGGCATAGTCGTTTGACTGAGAGCGGTGCCGCGTATTGAAAGACTTCTCTCCATCACGGCTGCGTTGATTCTTCCGCTTGTTGTATGACGGCTTCTTGACATATTCAAAGTTGTGAGTGGGGGGAGACGTTACGTTTTGCATAGGACCGCCCATTTGCGGTTGGTAATAGTAGGGTTGACCAGGAGGGACGGGCATCGCATTAGACAGTGCCGGACTAGCACGGTTCATAGGTGGTGTACCGGGGTTGAAGCCTCCACGGGGCTGGAAGGTGGGAGGCATGCCGCCTCGGCCCTGTGGGTGGCTTGGGCGGAAGGCTGGTGATCCGCCTGGCGGGTAGCCCATCTGGTTGTGATTGTTAAAGTTGTTGTTGTAGCCACCACGTCCGCGGCCTCCTTGGTGATATCCTCCACGACCGGCAGGTCCACCCTGAGCAGGGACGCCCTGGTTGCTGGGATCGTTGGCCATGGACTGGGAGGACTCGTTGCGGATGTGGGAGGGGTTCTGAGACGCGGCCGAGGTGCGGCGCATGTGAGTCTGGTACGTAGAATTAGTATTCAGCGTTGAAGAGAATAATGTAGGTTTTTTTATTACCTCGCCGTTGCCTCCAAAGCTGCCAAATGTGAGGTTTCCGGACTGAGCGCTCGAGGGAGGACGACCGCCGCTAGCTGAAGGCTGAGGAATTGGCGAGGGCGAGTTCTGAGGAGAAGGCACCCGAGCGTTGTTGTTCGAGTTAGGGATGGCGATAGGAGCGCTGCCAGTCTGAGGAGTGCTGTGTGTGACAGCGGGCGAGGCCTGGAAACCGAATTGAATCTTGGGGCCGGCGTTTCCGTTGGCAGAATAGTTGTTGTTGCCACCTACAGTGACAGAGGGCTTTCGGGCATGGTTATCTCCGTTAGTGCCGACTGCAACAGCAGGGGCAACGGTAGGAACTGCGGGCATGATGGTACGACCGTTTACTTGCGACACAGAACCCGACTTCGCATGGTGCGAGGTACCGGAAACAATAGTGGGCGTGGAAGAACCTCCAGCAACGACAGGCGCCGATTGCTTCTGAGCAGAAGCAGCCGAGGCGTACGATGGGGAAGTACCGTTCGGGGCAGGTGTTTGCTGGTTAGACGTAGAAGTCATATGCTACGTCTTGAGAAACCGCGCAGACTTGTGCTTTTTGCAACGAAGTCTTGTTGTTTGATCGAAGGGGATTTTCTGTGGTCGGGAAACGCGAAAAATGCTTTGCCCGAGTAGAAAATTAGGATCCTCCGAAGTATTATAGACTGCAGACTGATTGTTGCTGAACCTGGTGAACAGTCGAATGTCAAATTCGATTGCTGATGAACAATGTGCTTCAGAAGTGAATGGATGCCGAAACTCTGAAAGATCGGGAGAAAAGAAATCCTTCTCGTGCGATTAAATTAGAGTTTTCCGCGCCAAGTGGCTTCCCTTCCTTTTTTAATGATGAGCAGATTGTTCAACCGGGTTGCGAGAAATCGAACAAACGGGGCAGTCCGCGAGGGTGAGTCGTGGACGTGCAGAGATGTTCGATGGGTTCTGCGAGTGGAAACAGAAAACAACGAACCAGACGGATGGGTATCAAAAGACCAAATTACTGTCGCAGCGGTGGATCGATGCGCAGAAAAAAGAAATCGGCGGCGTAGCAATCTGTAATAGACTGCTAACGTTCACTGTAACTGTACAGGTTATTTGAAGTTGAGGGTGGTGGTCGTGAGTGGTCTGTAAGAAATCAAACAACACGGGTTGTGATGATATCAGACAGAGGCGCAGACGGATGAGGGTCTCGTTCCAGTCGACTTCGGGGTCTCGTCTCGGGGAGGAGAGGAGGATAGAAGTACAAGAGTGGGGAGGAGAGTCTTCTTGTAAATGAATACAGAGAAAGACGTAATTTTCCTACCTCGATGAAAAATACAACGGGTAGAAAAGAAAAAGACCTAAAGGGATGGGGTTCCTCTGGTCAGTCACGTAAAGTGATCGTGGGTGGTGAAGGAGGAGAAACTTTTTTTCAAAAAAATTTGGGGAGCGCACCCCAAAGGTGGATGGAAGGGCTGGGAAAGCTGGCAATGGCAGGCCAACTGGGTCAAGCTGGGTGTGGGTCCCACTTTAGGCCTTCCCGCTACCAATTGACCAGTCGACCCAGGTCAAGTTCGGTAGGCGAGCCAGCAGAGCCAGCAGAGCCAGCAGCCAGACGGGAGAAAAACACCCACAATCTTAGCCCCAGTGGGTCGTTGCTTGCTCACTCTCACAGCTAGTAGGCCTAGTTGACGTCCCTCCTACAGTGGCTCACCAACGCTGGCGTGTCATCGCCATCCTTTCTCCGACTGCCCAGACGCGTGCGCTATTCTACACGTCCAAGGCGTCGAACCAACTCCTAAAAACTGCCTCGTGCGCCCACCCCAGTCGCGAAGATTGGCACGGAGCGCACCTAAATTCTGATGCCGGAAGAAGATCAGATCCAACACGATGTACTACCAGCGCGAGACAGCTATGGCAAAGTACCTGGACCTTCTTTCTTGGCTTTCGTACCTCTTTTTTTTCATGGTTTTTTTTTTTCCCTCTTGACCCAATCTTCCCTCCCGAGATGCATTGCTACAACGCGCACTTCTTTTTCCTGCCAACTCCATTCAATAATGCGCAACCTTGATGCATTCATTAATTTCCAGCGGAGAAGAACCTTGTCTTCAAAACCTTTTGCAACGCAGCAGCCAAAAACAGGCCGCAATGAGTCTCGGGCCGTTGAGTCAAAAAGCTTGGCAGTCAGCAAAACAGTCATTGCCAGACGAGAGACACGACATACAGTTGCAAGCCACATCGCCAAAATTACCTACTTGGAGGCTTTTGGCACATGCAAAGTACCAAAACCAGTCTGCCTACAAACTCAATCTTTTGTTACCTGCATACCCAGGCTATGGCCAGAAGGAGTTTCCTGTCTCGTTCACTTATCACCAGGTATCTTCTCCCATCTTTGGTAGCGATCTTATTGCGCACCCAGATATCAATGCCATCGATTCCCATACCCATACACACCCATGTTGCGCTAGATTGTCCACAGATCTTCGAACTGGAGCCGGCTGGGAATGAGCCTGAACATAAACCGTGCGCAACGATGCCTGCTACATGACCATATCTACCTTATCATTTAGCTTTCCCCCAAGACGCCGCTTTCTTGCGGCGATAGCTGGTTTTAGGTATCTATTCGTCCTCTAGATGCTAAAATTACTTGTCTGTCTGCCAATAGTGTTGGATCTAAAAGTCATCTCAAGGGAATAGAATCGAAGAGATAAAGAAGAGATATCAACGTCTGTCAGGCTCAGTAGAAAAACCTTGAGCTCACTGGCCTCTTCGCCCAATGCGCTGAGCATTGAAAATGAAACGTAGGTACCGCCCACCTCCAGGAGCTCTGTACGTCTAGCACGCCTCGCGCGTTGGGTAGGTAGGTAGGTTTTCAGGTCGCTCCGGACAAGCAAGGTGGGCTTTGTGAATTACCCATCTACTGCTTTCCGCGACCGTCAAATTCACACCAGCACCTCATCATTGCAGCTTTTGCTTGCATACCCTTGTTGGCTGACAGTTTGCATTTTGGTTGAGTACCTGATCCCAACGAGAATTCGGAGAAACTCTAGAGTTTAGGGGTTCATTTGAAAAGTATGTCTGACAATTATGCTTATTTGATGGGTGGGCAATTTTGTTCGGTATTATGTGCATACACATTCGGTCATTCATTACACATAAATGATCAGATCAGATCATTAGCCGTGGCTCATATGGTGGGCGGAATCATATTTCGGGAATCAAGGTGCTCAAGGACGTGAGGACGTGAAGAACGCGGTGCTGCAACCCATCAACCATCATAACATTCATAGAATATAGAGAAGACAAGGTGCAGCAGATTTTGTGCATGTCGGTCGATCTGCATGTACGCACTGTACACCCTTACCACAGAGAAGCCCATCTGGAGAATAGACCGCGTTTCGAAACACCATCCCGAACTTGCGGTTGCATGCCCAGCAGTAACCCCCCTTGTCGCCCACGCGACGAGAAATATTTCTCATCTAATAAAAACGCTGGACATAGCCTGTAGGCAGGTACCCTAGCCTCGCTCGTCTGAAAACGTCTCGAAAGACAAGTAGAGATCTTCTGGGTGCGACGCGGACGTAGCGCTCCGAGTAATATCCAATTCCAATATTGTATCGTCTGAACTATGCCGACTCCTGCTGCACGCAGGGTCCCTGGGGAAATCCCCTAGAACCCGGTGTTGTTCTTTTCTTCCAAGATAATAATGATGCTCTGGATTTGTGATATTTCCGGTGTCCTGGTCATGTCATTTCTCAGCCATCTACTTGGTAGGTACGTAGCTGTATAAGAGCCACCAAATATAGCCTTCGTGTAGCCATTGTGCAGCGTGCTAAAGTGCCATCAACGCTTGTGCTACACACATTCGCGTCCTAATAACACCACCCAAATTGATGTAGAGGTCCTGGCCGGAAGAGCCCCTGCCGTGCCGAACCGAATGGCTCTTCTTTTCGATACAGTACCTACTTACCTTGATGCTTCACCGCACCGAGAAATTGTGTAAAATTATGCGCGTGTCTGTCCACAATGTGTAGTTTAGGGTAGGAAGTTGCATATGGCATGCTATGATTACAAGCTCGTAGGCGCACTGCTAAGAATTGCTGTACAAATCGTTCGACATCAAAGTACTACAGTAGTACTGAGAGGACGCACACATATCATCGATCGCACTTCCATGCGGGACGAGCAACTCCCGAGCTGGAGAATTTCGTAATTACGAGAGTAGAGCTCGTCAAACTTTGGACGACCCCTAGGCTAGCGACCGGTAGTCTCTCCATCCCATCATAATTCTTCGCCCGTTCAGTAAGATTGTGATTCTACAGAATATCAAGAGATCCGCCCCCAGATTATTCAATTGACATACCTGTAGGTCGAATTCATCATGCCAGCTGCTGTGGCGTTGCCAGGAGTCTCCATTGGCGGACAGGCAACAATGTAATCGAGAGAGGTCCATGTCAGGTAAATACATATGATACTCTCTTTTGGGTTATTGTTCCTACTTTTCCGGCGAACCTTGCAAACATTGAAACGAGTCACCCTACATTAGTCCCAACGCACCACCTAAACTACCACGACTACTACACACCCAATCCATTGTGGCAGCTAGAAATTTTTCTGCATTTTTCTTTTCCTTCTCTCCTTTAAGGTCTCGGTTGATTGGTAAATAGAGCTTCCAGAAGCCCACCCTCACCTTTCTCTCTCCTCAAGCAATCGCCACTCGATTTCTGCATACTATTCCCCATCCGGGTTTTCCTTCTTTTCCCCCATGCCCTACCGACCCACCGGAATTGAACTGCGACCATATTGGCCGCACTGGCTCGACTGGATATTGTATACAACGTTTGACTGTTGAGTCATACTGAGGTCAGCAGCTGGGGACTCCAGTGACGCAAAGCCTGCACTACGGTGGGCTCTCTGCATGTCGATCGCCCGTTGCAGTATTATCGAGGCAACTGGCAAACGAAGGGGAGCTGCCACAATCAAGCTACGAATAGCTTTTTGGGCACCACCCCAAGCCCGCCAAGCCCCCCCAGGCTTTGACAGGCAACAGACTTTGGTGAATTTGTTTGCAGGTGGCAGAAATCTGCCCACACGTACAGCTTCTCGCCTCCTGTTTATTTCCTTCCCTTGAGCGAAATGACATCTGAAGTCTTGTTGAAATTCACAAAAGTCAATTCAGCCAATAACAAGTGTCTCAGACCTCATGAATGACTCAATGAACCCCTTGTCTCCCACAAAATAGCGTATATCAGTCATGAAAGCCGTAACACATCTGTAGCTACCGGCTATCATCATCGTATGATGAGAGATGACTCCCATACGATCTGACATTTGAAATCCCTGGGGGTCTCCTATCTATTTTGGGAAAGGAACAAAGGGCAAGCATAGAGAGCCAAGGTAGGCATGTAGCCCAAATAGATCAGCAGTGCTTTCTTGGAAGCAGCCAGATGCAGTGAGCTGGCACAAACACATGCTCTTATCACCGACGGCGATGCGGATGGTCAGTGTTGATTCCTCCTGCCCTTAGCCGAGTGAACTCCGTCGTTCTCTCTTGAATCTTTCGCCATAGTAGTCCGCTTGGTAATCATATAGACTTGACTTGAGTTTACCTAAGGCTATATGAGCGGACAATTGGCTTGACGACGTTCTTCGCTGCTCACAAGGATTGATATGTAACACCGGCCACTCTTAAAACGGAAACGGCAGACGTGATGGAAACACTCGATGACTCTGCTACCTGCCTTTTCAATCCATGTAAAGAGAAGCGTCAGGACTGTCTGTTGTCTAAGATCATGGGGATCTGAATTGAAGCTGCTCGCCCATTACTTAACCAAGGAAAGAAACAGTCTTGTGATGATCCTTTCAGACTCCCTCAAGTACTGCGCAGCGGCAAGTGCCTTGCTTGCACGTCTTGCCATTACGCCTGAATGCTTGATCACCCCTCAAGTTGACAAGCGTCATTTAATCGACGTGTTTGGTCATGCAGTGGTTGGGTGGTCTGCTCACAGCACAAGACACATCGAATCATTTTCCCCCGGCACATTCGCATTATGAATAATGGGTATCATCTTATTGGCACAACAGGAGGTCTATCTCATGACTTAACTTCTGGATGCTGTGATCTGCTTTCTGGACCCTGGGAAGAGTCTTGGGTTGTGTTGACATTTTTGAACTGACGATTCTTTTTCCACCGCATTTGCATCTTCTCGAATCTCTCCCTTCTTTTTTCAAGCGACCTTAGCTTGCTTCTCCTCTTCGGCTTCCTTTGCTCTGCGTGTCCCCTCCCTTTGCCTACACTGATAGAGTCAGATGACCGCGGCTAGCTTCCATTCGTGAGTTCTTCTGCTTGTGCTGCTTCACTCGTGCTTCCATTTGGTAAAGGTACGGTGGCACTGGTATCTTCCTCGGTCATGGTGAGATCGCCGTCCTTAGTGGGGCTCTCGTCATCAGTACCATTTGTTTCCTCCGCGGAGTTGCCATATATAAATTTCTCAAGGGTCTCGAAGGCGTCCTCGAGGTTGTCATTCGTGATTACAGTGTCGTAATGGGATTCTTCAGCTTTAGCCTGCTCAACTTCTGTTTGCGCAGCTTCAATAATGCCAGCAATGGTATCCTCGGAGTAGTTGTTCGAGGTTTTGAGTTGCGCTTCCAATTGATCGTTGCTTGATGGAGAGACGAAGATGAATCGTGCCGACAGTCCCCAATCTTTACAACTTTGGACAGACTGAAAGATTATTAGCTTCCACTGGTACTGACTACCGACGTTGAAGACAGTTGAACTTACTGCTTGGTCCAGTTCCAGCAATGGGACCTTGCCCGACTCTTTGATAGAGTCTAGAGCTTTGTTGCTGGTAGCAATGTCGAATCCCTCCTTGTTTGTGACTTCTGCGAACTGATCATTGTCGGACATGCGATTGAAAGTTGCAGCATCAATGAAGTTCAAGTCTTGGCCATCCACTTCTCCTTCCTTCGCCGGCCGAGTCGTATGTCTTGTGACCTTCTTAAATACTCGCGGTTGCTTCTCTTGCAGTCTTGCAATCAATGCCGACTTTCCAACGCCTGGAGGACCTGCGATCACGATCAATTGCTTATCATCAGGCGATATGCCGGCATCTCCTGCTTCCTCTTCGTCGTCGGCCGGTTCCTTCATTTGCTTTGGATCTTCAAATACGGCACTGATGTCCTGCCAATCCTCAATTCTGTCGAGTGCAGACATTCTTGTTCGGCCCGCTATTCTCAGCGCTCTCCATGTTTTGCTGGCTTTGGCCTCGATAATCTGCCCCTTTTCCTTTTCTGTTTTTGCAAATTCAAGCTCCAAGTTATCCTTTGCAATCATGTCCTTGAAAGTTTCCAGCTCAGGTAACTTCCACCTCGCCGGGTCTGTGAATTTCTCTAAAGCGCTCTCTTCATCTTCCACCTTGAGGAAATCCAGATTGAGTGAACCCATTGGGTGTGGTCTCAGGCGTTTGCTTGTAGCCAGGCGCTTGACAGATTCTCTCGCTTCGCTGAACTCGCTGGGTGTGACTGCCGGCTTCTCCATTGGTGGACAAGTCTCCATCTTCCACCGTGTCCAGCCCTTCTCTCGCTGCGTCACTGCCACAAGAATTCGGTGAACATATGCACCATCTGGGCCAGCATAGATGTAGTCTTGTATCCTGTTCTTCATGTCATCCGCCCATTTATCCTATTCACGTCAGCGGGTATGAAACTAACAGAGATTTTCTGCTCCACTTACGTCTTCTTCGGAAATGAATTTGTCACTGTACATGACGGATTTATTAGGTTGACGAATGTTGGCATGCTTCGCTCTGGCTGACGCTGTTAATGAGCGCAAAAAGTCCAGTATGATAACTGCCTGTATGAGTATGTGCCGGCGGAAGAATAAATCGCTCATCTCCAGCTCGAAAAGATCTCTACTAGTAAGGTATTTGGGATTGAATGTGCCGCCATCTGATGAGCCGATCTCAAATGCTTTGCGTTTCCTCGAGACATCCTTAGTGTCGTCGGAAGACTGTGGATTTCGCTGGCCCTGGACGACCGCCTCGAATGCAAGAAGTGTTGCCTCGAGTCCTTCCTTGAACTTGGACATATTCTGAGACTCGAATAATTTCAAGGGATAACAGAAAAACTGCTGTAATGACCAGAAGATGGGATACAGGGCATCGGGCTCAAGCGGCTTTTGCTGGGAGCTTGACTTGTCCTTGGCATCGAAACTCACAGCCTTTGCACCCGTAGTGGGTGGGGGTTTGACTGTTGCATCTTCCTTTGAATCCACGTCCATTCCCTCAGGTGTTTGGCCTGCAGGTGCAGCAGGAAGTTCCTCCCATGACGTAACATTTTCGGTATGATACGAACCACGAAGGTTAACGGTACCTTTGTCACCCATGGGAAAGCTCTGAAACATGAATATGAAAACACGACCACTGAACGATATATCCTCGGCGCGCGAGAGACGACGCAGAAGCTCGTTGCATGTTCTTAGGATTATCAAGCCTTGCATGTTATTCAGGTCCTTGATCAAGCGCTCGCGGCGCGACTCGAGGTAGTCAAAAGCAGTCCGACATCCCTGCAGCGTCTGGCTGTCCAGGAGCAGTTCGACAAGTGTCAATGCCAGGCCCGAGTCGCATTGGCCGCTCTCGGCGAGAACAATCGTCAGGTCGATGAGATTCCAGACTTCAACGAACTCGGGGCTGTCTATCGACGTCGTCGAGATGAGATCGTCGAATCGGCGGCGCACAACACTCTCGAAAACCAGAAGTTGACGCGACTTCTCAGCATAAGCCTCGGACGAGAATATGGTTGGTAGTTGCGACAAAAATGGAGAGAAGTCGTTCTTGGTCAAAGGTGGCTCGATGGTTGCAGAGGGCTTGACGACTTTCGCATGCTGGAGCGCAATCTCGAGCGCCGCGCCAAAGGCGACAACCTCGGGGATGTCGAAAAGATCGCCGTCCGACGCAGGCATCGTGGTTCGAGATGCTGGACAACTGAGCGCAAAGACAAGATGGGTGATGAGCAGACCTGAGTGTCGCGACAGATCACCGTCTGTAGAAAGAGTGTAGAGAAGGTTAGATCATGCTAGAAGTCCAAGATGCAGGACATGAGATGATGATGCAGCAGACGAAGAATAAAGAAGAAGAAAATTGCAGTTGTTTACAGTTGTGGCTTTGCAGCAACGCCTTTAATCAAAGATGTTTGAGCAGATCAGCTGCGCGCCTGGGAGGAAGCTCTCTAATACAATCCAATCCAATGGCACGGTGCAACCTTTGGAAGCATCGAAGCTCAATGGGTCAACTTGATTCTGCTGTTGTTGACCGCTTAGCTGCATGTGGGCAAGTGCGACGATTGGGGCCTGCTGGGCTGCGTTGTGGTTGGAGCTTAGTCCGGGGTGAGCATCCCCTGTAACTCGAGAGTCCAGGCGGGAGTCAAGGAAGGCTCAGCAGGAAGACCCAGCTGCTCTTATCCCCGAAAATAACATTGAACGCGCCATAGCGCCAATCGGCACGCGACATGGGGCAGCATGACGAACTAATCAAAGGCTGCCGGGCATAGTACGTAGTGCCTAAAAGCTGTCGGCGCGCCTAATCTTTTTACGCCATAGATCATCCCGCAGCTTTGTCTGGGTCTGCTTTTGATTCTAGGTCTCGCCCAAAAAAATCATTAGCCCGCCCTGCAACTTTCGGAGCTGTTCTAGGTGCTAGATGCGATAGGCAGGCAGCTGGGGAGCTCAGGACACGAAAATCACCGACAAGACCCATTACAACACACAACCAGCTCGTCTGGTCTTGTTGTTGTACTTTCCCAGCCTGTCGCTCGTGGATCAATGCTACATCATTGACAATGCCGACCGCCAAGCGCCTCAAGAGCAATGGCGACTCCAAGTCGCAAGCTAAGAAGCAGGACACTGCACGACCGACTGCTGCCGACATTGAAGGCGAGACCGAGTTTGCCCAGCTTGCCAAACAGCACTGGCTGAAGCCCAACAAGCGATCCACGAGAGTCAAGGTCAAGAATGATGTCTTGAAACGCGAAATTTGGGATGCGCTGGAAAAGGACGGCTTCCAGTACAAATCGCTGCTGGTCCTCGAG
Organism: Neopestalotiopsis sp. 37M; assembly: GCA_011058875.1. Lineage (NCBI taxonomy): Eukaryota > Fungi > Ascomycota > Sordariomycetes > Amphisphaeriales > Sporocadaceae > Neopestalotiopsis > Neopestalotiopsis sp. 37M. Next base: position 409,112 of record SWKT01000032.1, on the reverse strand, counting down.
GGGCTTCAGATCCTGGAGAGCTATCTCTGGCCCGGCTACTCGGAAGAGGCATCGAATTTCCACGTCCTACTGATCGTCCTCGTCACCAATGTGAAGGCAAGAGAGCGTCTGGAAACTTGGAAAATATTCGAGGATCGCCCGGCCGACTTCTCGGTGCTGTTTCGGCGCATTCTCGCCATGACGCTCGACAACACACTATCGACCAATATCAGATCGCACCTTTTGTCCTTCGTCATATACGCCTTCCAGAGCCTAGACTGCGCCATTGTCAGAAAGGAATGCGCGCCTCTAGTGTCAATCTCTACTTGGCACAATCTTTCGACGGAGACGAAACGCGAAGCCAAACTCGCCGAGATTGCTCCTCTGAAGAAGGCATGGAAGGCCGCAGCAAGGAGGTACGAGGCCGCTGACGATGAGACCAAAGCGCGCCTTCGATTCGAGAGGCAGTGGCTCTACACGTTGACCTTGCATTTCCTCAACATGCTGTACGACGAAAAGGTCAAGGCGGATGAAGTGACCTACATTGCGCGATACATTGAGTTTCTCACGGATTTGCAAAGCTCTCTGCCCACGCGAAGATATGTCAATACCCTCTTGCAAGATTTGCACCTCTTGACGGCAATAAGATTGTCGCCAGTATTTCGCACCGATGAGAATGATGCCCTGCGCAGGCAGTGGGTTTTGCTGCGTCACTACAACGACTTTAGCATTGACGATCAAACTGGCATCCAGCACAGCCGCTCCGAAGCCTACGAACGCCATTGTGATGCACTCAAGAAATTGCAACATGTGGCTTTCCGTCACTTTAAAGACAAATTGACTGTGCTGGCTCTTTCTAACTACGCTTCCATCGACAAGCACGACGATCTGAAGGCTCTCCTGCAGGTATTGAACAACGAGGAAATTACAAGTCTAGCTGCGCACCTCGACATGAGAACAGAATATCCGATTTCGTCCAAAATTGCATTGGATGGAGCATTCCTACTTGAGACTATTGTTGCTACTTTTGAGAGACCCAAGACCTTTCAAGACAGCCTACCCAGTGTTCTGCCAACAGAAAGAGACTTGCTTGATCCCCTCTTGCTGAGCACAGAGGATTACGACGGATCGAGACCGTTGCCATTGCCCAAGCTGAACTTGCAATACCTTTCTGTCGGAGATTTTCTCTTCCGATCATTGGTATTGTACCGTGCAGAGGCCTTTTATGGCATTCGCAACGACATCGATGCCGCATTGCGGCGTCTCAAGCCCGAGGTTGGGAGGTCCGGCGAGACCAGATTTACTGGGTTTTCCAAGATGGCATTGCCTACTTCGCGACCTTCCATACTGGAAGTCGTCCCCCCGCTCGTTGGTGACAAGAAGCCATCAGCAGTTCGCGCTGAAGTTACCCTCGATGTCCGTCGTTTGTCAGACCAAATTCGCCGAGAATGGGACTCCTTGCGGCCGGATGATGTTGTTTTCCTCGTGTCAGTAGATGCTTCTTTACAGCAGGCAGTGACCAATGGCGAGATAACACCTCTGTCCGAGGCTGAGAAACTCGGTCTGGTGAACATTCGTTCGGCCGAGGTTGTGTCCATCATGGACGATAAGGGAAGATCGATCAGAGACCCCATGACTCACAGCAACGGCGGAAGTCGCGCACCAAGCCGAAGAATACAGCTGAAGCTCGATGCCGAAGCGTACCAAAAAGATATGGATTTGGTGACGCTTGGCAAGCCGGACGTGTATGAAAAGATGAACCTGATCATCAGGAGAAGCGGCCGCGAGAACAATTTCAAGCCGGTCTTGGAATCGATCCGCAGTCTTGTACGTTCGGAGGTGCCGCTCGCCCCGTGGCTTCACGAAGTATTCCTTGGCTATGGTGACCCTGCTGCTGCGACGTACAAAAGTCTTCCGAATCGAGTCAAAAAGATTGACTTCAGGGACACATTCTTGGACTGGCAACACCTCGTGGAGAGCATGCCAGGCAGAGCCGTGGAGCCAGGTTTCAATGTCTCGGGCAGTTTCCCACCTCCTTATGTGCTGGAATCTGTTGACAAAGCCGCCGAGGAGCCAAAGTCAAAGCCTTCGAAGAAAAGAAGGAGAGATATCGAGCCCACTCTTCTGGACGAGATAGAAACCTACCACGTGTCGACATACAAGCCTCCCAACACGGGTCCTTATCCTATGGATGCACCAAAGTGGAACAGTGTTCGCTTTACGGCTGCTCAAGTCGACGCCATTATTTCAGGAACACAACCGGGTCTGACTGTTATTGTCGGACCTCCTGGAACCGGTAAAACCGATGTGGCCACCCAAATTATCAGTAATATCTATCACAACTTCCCAGAGCAGCGCACACTACTCATCGCGCATTCAAATCAAGCCTTGAATCAGCTTTTTGCAAAAATTGCTGCACTTGATATCGATGAACGGCACCTCTTGCGTCTTGGCCACGGCGAGGAAGAACTTGGTCTCGAGGCAAATTTCAGCAAGCAGGGTCGCGTTGAGTCTTTCATGGAGAACCGTAACAGCTATCTACAAGAGGTCAATAGGCTTGCCGCGAGCATAGGCGCACCGGGTGCCCATGGCAATTCTGCAGAGACAGCTGGATATTTCGATTCTGTGTATATTCAACCGACATGGACCAAGTTCACTGAGGCAACAGCATCCGAAGACGTATCTGCTGCTGATGTGGTTCAGGCATTCCCGTTCCACCAGTACTTTTCAAATACGCCACAGCCTCTGTTCCCTGCTGACGCGGATCGAGAAACCGTACTGGACATTGTCGCTGGATGCCGGCACCATATTTCCAAGATCTTTTCGGAGCTCAAGGACGTGCAGCCGTTTGAGATATTGAAAAAGGAAAAAGACAAGGCCAACTATCTTCTCACGAACGAGGCTCGGATCATTGCCATGACATCCACTCACGCTGCCATGCGGAGAGGTGAGATTGCGAACCTCGGGTTTCACTATGACAATGTCGTGATGGAAGAAGCTGCTCAGATTACCGAAATCGAGAACTTCATTCCCCTGGCCATGCAAAAGCCCAAAGGCGGAACGACAGCTCTACAAAGAGTCGTCCTGTGTGGCGACCACTACCAGAACTCGCCTGTCATTCAAAACTTTGCGTTCCGTCATTTTGCCAATTTGGAACAATCCTTATTCTCCCGTCTGATTCGCCTGGGAATTCCAGCCATTACTCTGGACCAGCAAGGCCGCGCGCGTCCCTCGATCGCTGCGCTGTACCAATGGCGTTATCCTAACCTTGGCAATCTGCCACATGTTGAAAGCTCGAAGGAGTTCCAAACGGCAAACGCTGGTTTCAAATTTGACTACCAATTCATCAACGTGCCTGAATACAAGGGCCGCGGTGAAATGGAGCCAACTCCTCACTTCATCCAGAATCTCGGAGAAGCCGAATATGCTGTGGCCATCTTCCAGTACATGCGCCTTCTTGGATATCCCGCCGAGAAAATCAGTATTCTCACGACATATGCGGGACAACGTGCTCTCGTCAAGGATGTGCTGGCCCATCGATGTGCAAAGAATCCCATTTTTGGTTTGCCCAAGATCGTGACAACGGTCGACAAGTACCAAGGCGAACAGAACGACTGTAAGTTTATCAAATCTCCCATATACACATGCGATTCCCGCTGACTAAAGCATGCAGACATTATCCTTTCTTTGACACGCACATCCCGAGTAGGATACCTTCGGGACATTCGTCGCCTCACAGTAGCTTTGTCGCGTGCAAGACTCGGCCTCTATATCCTAGGTCGCCGAGACGTATTCGAGGCCTGTTACGAATTGAAGCCTGCTTTTGAGCTGCTACTCAAGCGTCCAGATAAGCTCACACTTGTCACTGGCGAATTATGGCCCTCGGAACGACTGCAAGCCAACGAAGAGGATGAGCCCATTCCTGGCGAGGCTGTTATGGAAGGCGTGGAACACCTCGGGCAGTACGTCTTCGAGATGACCAATGCAAAAATCAAGCAATTGAGAGAGGAGCGTGGCCTGCCAGATGCGCAGGTCGTCGAGGTCATGGAGCCTGTTATCGAGGAAGAAAGTGCCTATGCTGACGGCGTAGGCGCTGCCGAGGCGGACGAGGAAGATGTGGCGGCAGAAGTTCAGGAGGGATTTGAGGCTGAGGAAGGTCCTGATGGTCAGTAGTGACCGAGGCAGACATGAACGTCTAATGTCTATATGCATATTTATTTTTGTTTTGGGATGAAGATACCATGAACCCAAGGGTGAGAATGGCAACCAAAAGCTCGTTTATCTATAAGCATTTGATGGCGACTAAGATAGACCATTGAATACATGTTTCAAAAGCCAGACTACTTCTAACAGCCAGACCACTTCTCTATTCTTCAGCTCATGGAAAGTAGGACTTTGCGGCCGCTTTTGGCGCTGTGGCTATTGGCGCTTTGGCTGAACATCGCCTCGTACGCCAAAGAAGGTAGCTGATCCTTCTTGTAAACAACTAACCTACCCAAATCACTTAGTGTACGGTGACCAGAGATCAAAACCTATGCGTTTCTCATTACTATTATAGTTCTTTCTACAAGAAGGTCGTAGCATTCCCATTTTTGCAACATTTGACAGCGGGTCAATTGGACCAAGAATCATGAAGTTAGATTACATACGAAGACCCGCTGAAGATACATGCAGTATAATTATAAGTGCATTCCATACGAGCGAGTCAGCGCTAATCAACGGCTGGAACTCTCGCTAACGGGTTCCGCCCCGCTGAGTAGGTAGGGAACAACAAGCCCCTGATCTCGTGAACCTTGTCCAGAAGTTTGAGACGCTCCTGCTCCTTATTATGGCGACACCCGACCCTTTTTCTCAAGGGACCCCGATTCTCTTCTGTGATATTCTGAAAAATTCTGGCAGCTGTTTTGGGTTGCATTCCCAAGCGTGGGGATACATATTGTCATTGTTTGAATAGACCAAAGATTAGGGCAACGTCATTGACGCTGGTTGGCGAAATAAGCTTTATTTAAAGCTATCAGGGCGTCTTGGCAGTCTTTCCCCCCTAGCTTCCAGCAGCTTTTCGACGATCCCACCCGGGCCGCCGACAGAGACATTTGTGTATGGCAGCGGCGATATGCCAAGAAACTCGGAGGACAGCACGCCTCCGCCGGACGTGTCGCTGCACGCGCCGGAGGTGACAGTATCGGTATCCTCGCCTGGGCTCGACGGCGTGCCCTCCCCCGGCGCCGCGACACTGCCCCGGACCTCGCGAGAACGAGACGAGCACCACCAACAGCGCGTCCGCTACGCTCCCAACATTGACACGCAAATCATTCCTCCTCAGGATGGCACGCACCTGTCGCCCGTCACGGTGACCAGCCCGGTTTTTCGGGGACCGACGCGCTCGGATACGGAGCTGTCGCGCATGAGCATTCGGAGGCGCAATGCCGCGCGCGTGAGCACGTTCAAGACCATCAAGGAGGTGGACCTCAATGACTTCGCGGAGCCAGGATGGCAGGCCGGCGCGGAGCCGGGCGTCGACACAACCAAGCCCGATGGCGGCCAGGCCGTCATGGGCCTGCATGCCGAGTGCCAGATCACCATTGTCGACTTTAGCCAGGACGACCTGGCGATCCACGAGCTGGACAATGACGAGATGATTGAGTTCCTGAAGGAGCCTCAACCTGAGTGGGTCAAGTGCCGGTGGATCAATGTCAATGGGCTGAGCTGGGATGTCATACAAGCCCTTGGCAATTACAAGAGTCTGCACAGGTTGGCTATTGAGGATATTATGAACACAAGGAATCGAACCAAGGTCGACTGGTGAGCACAAAGTCTCAGAATGGAAACTGTGGCTTGAGGCGATTGCTAATGATGTATACAGGTATCAACACCACGCTTTCCTGGTCTTTACCTGCCAGAAGCTAGTCAAAATGGTTGACAATGACAGTAGCGATGAATCAGACGACGATGCCTTTGAAATTTCAAGCGTCAATAGTCACAGCTCTGATAGCGGCATTCAGAAAAAGTTCAAAAAATGGTGGTCATCCGGTCAAAAGGGAAAATACAAGTCCGCAGACAGTACCCTTGAAAGAGGGAACACTATGCCTATGAACGGCCCGCTGGAACACCAGGCGACTGGTCTATCGGATGTCTTCAACCCCAGTACACTTTGCACGCTTCAGAGGTATCGTGCTTCGTCGAATGAGGCGCGAAACGACTTCATGGAGAGGCATAGCGCGCTGGCGTCCAGAGATCTGGCCGTGACTGCGGAACAGGTTGCCATGTTCCTTACCTCCGATAACACGGTTATTGCCTTCTTTGAGCAGTCCGCCGACGACGTGGAAAAGCCAATCTTGGCGAGACTTGCTAGTCCGGAGACTATACTGCGACAGTCTTGCGATGCGTCAATGGTGGGACAGGCAATTATTGATGCCATCATCGACATGGCCATCCCCGTAGCTAATTGCTATGCCGATGTGATTGCCGATTTGGAACTGGACGTTCTGCTGCGACCGAGCATCAAGCAGACGCGCAGTCTTTATATTATACAGTCTGAGATTAACAAGATGGCTGGTCTCATCAATCCGATCGCGTCCATCATATCAGCAATGCGCGACCACAAGACTACACTTTCACAAAACGACGCCACCAACCAGCTTCAAAACCCGGTGGAAGGTGTCATCATTACACCCATGACCCATACATATCTGGGCGACGTGTACGATCACTGTGTCTTGATTGGCGAGAACCTGAATACGATCAGGAAATCGGCTGACGGAATGATTGATCTCATCTTCAACACTATCTCGGCGTACCAGAACGAAAGCATGAAACAGCTGACCGTGGCGACCATTATCTTCTTGCCGTTGACTTTCTTGTCTGGATTCTTTGGACAGAACTTTACCGACTTTCCCCAGATCGAAGGCAGTGTCAACCTATTGTAAGTTATATTCCCAGATATCATATGCTTGTGTTTGCATGCTCACGCCGTCTACAGTTGGTATATTGCCATTCCCGTTACCGTCGGTCTCGTCCTCATTCTGATGAGAGAGGCCATTGTAGAATGGTTCAAATCGCTCTTCCTCCGCCGAAAAGTCTGGACCGTTCGCAAGAGACGAAAGGCGCACGAGGACCGCACAAAAGCACATCGCAGAATGAGGAGTAAGAGGGGGTTTTAGATCCAGAAAGGAAAAAGAAATGGGATCCTATTTGGATGAGAAAGTACGGTTTAAGAAATACTATATACTGATACCCTGTTTGTTTCAGCGAAAATTCTTATAGCGCTGATTTCTGCGACTCGAAGTACGGAAATAATGTCTTCTTGATTTATAGAAAGGTAGCCAAATTGAACCATCAGAAAAATCATATGCCGACTGCCCTTGCAGATCTAGTGAAGGATTCAAGTAATTGCTCATGTCCTGAGAGAAGAATTGTACTCGTAGAAGAATTACTTGAATGTGACGCATGTGTGTTTCTGTGCAGTCCGTATCAGCAGTCTGCACATATGTTTGTTGCCTTGCCGCATCGGTTCAGTGATGCTGCTATTGTTGTCGTTAATGTTTTTAAGAATTTTTAGGGTTTCTTGAAGTTGGCGAGACAGGCAACGCTGCATTACCTGACGTGACGCATCACACCTGCTTCAAGCATATTCATGCGAACGCTGCCTGAATACACACGTTTACGTACATCCACAGTTATTCAGTAAGTCACGAAAAATTCCCCTTGGTGAATGCTTGAGAAGTGGAGAATGTGGTCCTAATTTCCAGGCTGCAGTATATCTTGTTTCTCATCGCGGAGTCACACGAAGCATATCGCACCATATTCACGCCATGATATGAGAACCCGAGCTCTGCTTGTTTGTAGTACCCACAAGAAGCTATTCACGGCGTCCAGATTTATTGCATGGCTTGCATATCTGACGTGCGACACCTGCATGCCTGCTGGTGGTTGCGTGCGTTCGCCTTGCCACTGATGCGTGGCGCGAGCTAATCTCTCGCACTTGCTACTGGACTACTCATTAGCCTTAGCTACTTACATACCTACGCAGATTGTGGGCATCCCGTAGGACGTCTGTGAATAATTGCCTTCTCTTGATTGCATCGCTCGCACATGACCTAATGCGATAATGTGAAGGCAGCATGCGTTTTGCTGTCTGCTGTGAAGAAGTGTGAAGTGGTCTGATTCGAGCTCTTGATTTTCTTCACAGAGCATCTCCATTTTTAGCGGCATTAGCCGGCTTACCCTTGAAGATTGATAGAGGGTTTGCTCGGGAGGTAGGTCAAAGTAGGTGGCGATGCACGTCTTCTTGCATGAGGATTTGTCGACATGCCTGCATATGTACCTAGGTAACCAGGCAACTTGTATTTTTGAAAGTACTCGATACTTGCGGTGCCTCGGCCTTTTGTCCGGGTCCTGTTGGACGCGAACTGTCCCAAGGTCTCGATTCACAGATAATCAGTAGATGATCCTCAACGCAAGTACCAGTTTCATTCCAGACTTATCGTCAGGATGGTAGCTGGTCACATTATCGAAACGTCTTGGCATCGTATCGCAGCAAACACATAACGGGGTGTCAAATGAAAGTCAGTACAAAACGTTTTAGGGATTATACTAAACAAATACATAAGTACATGTAGGTGTGCGATTGGTCTGGGAAATACCTGTAACAATTCACAGCCTTGTAAATGGCTAAGACAAATAGCGCCGTAGCCTCTATTGCACTCCAGTGCCATAATCAATGCACACATGATCTATGTATAGCGAACGGCTCCGTACTGATGTTGGGCAGGTGTCATGGCGATTTGGTGAGCATTCATTGCCGTCGAAATCAGGATCAACGGCGGATCAAAACTCCAGAGAGCGTCATGATCGAATTTTGTCCATGCCCAGCGAGAGTTTGATAAACTTTCATTAGAAATTTCGTTATATCATTTAATCATCATGCTATTAATAAGTCAAAGCTCAACCCGGTCTATACCGGGCCTTTCGCCACTGCAGTAACGCAACCGATCAAAGACCGGACTATAAATTGCCTGGATTCAGAATTTTCTGCGCCTCGATACGCATGTCAGCCAGTGCTTGGAGCTCTGGCAAGCCGACAGTCTTAAAGTCCTCGGTGTCAAGCAACATAGCGCTCTTCATCAAACTCTTGATTTCTCTCCCATTGAGCTTGATCGCTGCCAATACATCCAACTCCTCGTCATTCACGTGAACTCGATCGGGGCCAGCTCGAGCAAGCAAGTTTCTCCAGACTTCTTTGCGTGCCGCGGAGTCCAAATCTTTGTATGCGAGGAAGATGTCGACGCGGGACTGGAATGCAGGATCAAGGACCTGTATTCTGTTGGTCGTGAGGAACAAGACACCCTTGTATCGCTCAAGATGACGGAGGAAGACTATTGCATTATTAGACTTATTTTTCCAATTCAGATTTATGGCCCATTTACCTGATACCAGTTCATTCCTTTCTAAGTTCTCGAGTGAACGAGTAGTTAGAAATATGTCGGCTTCGTCTAATAGGAGAATAGCTTTCCAGAGCGTACAACACTCTAGAGCAAGCGATAGGGACTTTTCCATCTCGCGAGGCTTCGTTCCGAGATCAGACGCATTCAAAAGGTAGAGAGGTAGCCTGGACTTCTCTGCAACTGTGACAGTTTGTCAGTCGAGTCGGAGTGGATAGGGACAATAGGGAGAAAAACGTACTTGCTTCCGCCGTCAACGTCTTCCCAACACCTGGAGGGCCAAACATAAGAGCGCAAAGTCCCTGTCCTGCGAAGTAGTCGATACATATGAGTGTAGTTCTTGAGATATTTAGGAACCAATGTTTGCCTACCTTTCCCGGGGACGAAGTCCATGTCTAACGCTTTGTTTCTATGCTTGACAGACGCTAAAACTAATTCCTTACGTCCTGCTGGAAGCACCAATTTCTCAAACATCTCGTCGATCCACGTGATCTCATGTAGTTCGTCAACATATAGCTCGCCTTGTAATGAGTTAGTCCTTGGGGATTGAGGAATAAGCGATGGCTCAAAAACTTACACCACTCTTTGCTTTTCAAGTCAAAACCTAGGACGCATGGACAGGCCAACATGCGTTGCTCCTCTTCCAATGGTGTCAAGTCCTCATTGCGGCGAAAATTCTCAATTTCAACGTTTTGAGATTTGCTGTGCGAAGATGTACCAATTCTGTCAATGCTATCATCGCTGTAGTATTCTTCGTCGTCGTCGTCGGAATCATAATCGTCATCGTCTTCTTCATGGATTCGGTGCTTTGAGTGTTTTGGGCTCGTGGCTTGGGTTTCGGCTGAATCAGTTTCCTTATTCGAAAATGGCCTGAGATTTTTCTCCGCCCTGTCCTGGCATCGATAATACGCGCACGCGTCCACGACAACTCTCCCCGATACCTAGTATGAGAGGTCAGCGTTGAGTTAATCAGTGTCCTCTTCATGTCAAAAATACATACAGGCTTCTCGACGGTTTTTCTCTCGCCCCATTGAGAGGTTTCCTGGACGACCTTAGTTGCTCGAGACGCCATGAAATGGTAACCACGGAGGCTCTCAAATTTAAGACCCCTCTTTATACATTTACTCTGAATGGCTTGGCTTTGGTCGCTCTCGATGAGAGCCAGAGGCAGTATGTCGAGTGTATCTAATGCTCGGGTTTCCTTGTATTCGTGAATATGAACTTGCATCAACGCAAAACCACACCGACTACCATTCCAGTCTGTGTATTGATTATCGAGACACCAGAGTCGGGATTCTTGTGGAGGTTCAAGTAGTTCGCAGCTATGTAACTTGAAGATCGCATCTGCGCTATGATACTTCCCCAGGACAAGCTCTCCTGGGGCAAATATCATCCAAAGTGACTCAAATGTGCACAGTCTTGTACTCTTGATCTGTTCAAGCTCCGCCAAATGATCTGCGAGGCTTTGTCGAAAGAGTTCCAATAAAGGCCGACCTGCCTTGTACTGGTCCTGCAAGTATTCATTAAGCTTGTCCCATCGATGGAGGACAGGCTTGAATGGAGGATAAAGCTCCAGCTCACCTGGCTTGTACACAAGCCCAGGGTAGCCAGCCCAGACCTTTTCGACCAGATCTCGCGCGAGCTGTCCACGAATGACGATTGAGTGAGTTTCCCACGGTTTGGAAGACGAATGTTTTCCTTTGGGCTGGCGCATACGGTGCACGACATCGTGTCCTTGCGATTTGAATTTCAGCTCTCTCTCTTCCTCTGCCGCGTCAGCATATTCCGACCAGCGCATACAACAGCTGCATTCTGCATCACTTGTGGAGTATAGAACTTTCATCTTTGAATAATCCTGAGTGCGCTTCGGGAAAATGTTTTGGATGATAGACTCCTTATAGCCTTCGGTCATCATGTGCTCAGCCATCTTTGCGTCGACAATTTGCAGGGATCCGCCGTTTCGCAGAAGTGTGTTCGAATGAGAATGGTATTGTCAAAAGCAAGTGTTTATGAAGTAGAACTTGACCAGATAGGCTGTGAAGTCTGAAGTCTAAATGTTCTTCATGTATAAGACCAACTGCTACGGAATATACTCCATCAGTTCATCCCTTTTTCATTCTATTCCAAAGCTGGTATCAGCCACGTCATTTCAATACCTACAGCGTCTCGACCGTAGGTGTAGGGAGACCCAAGAGCCTTACTGCAGGCAGACTTTTCAAGATCATCGTTCATGCTTTTGATCGAGGCGGGGAAACAAGAAGATAGTGTGATTCCTGCATGGGACTTTACGTCGCATATCCTCAGACAAATCGAACGAAGCTCGACACCAGGAGGTGCTGCCACATCCGATGAACCCCTCCGGTGATTACTCGGCGTGGCTGGGGGAGGTTTAGTCTTGTTGCCTGATACTCTTGTTTATGGCATCTTGGAAAGACTTGGGCACCAACACAATTTTATGCCTTGGTTCAGCTGATATGACGGAGCAACATGCGTCCGGAATGTTCCCCATGTTTCTGGAAATGAGCCAGCGTGGAGAAACCCTAATGCATTTTCATTGCTGTTCTTCAGACAGCTCTCAAAGAGTTGCCTTGACTGTGTCCTGCGAGCGACTCAACTATTTCTCACGTCTTCCCGGCCCCTTCTTTTCTTCTTCATTCCTTCTTTTCTCTTCTTCTCTTTCAATGAAATTGAACAACTTAAAACAACAGTCGAAAATTGGTGCGCGTCCTGCCTCATGTAGGCAGGTACCTTGTTTAGGTGTGCATAATGCAGCAACCCCTCACCAAAATATGAGATTCAGGCAAATGGGGTTCAATCAATAACCTGACTTCAGCGGTATTGTATCCATAGTCTGATCCATCAGGCTGTGCAAGGAGGTCGCGTACGCGGCGGCTCACAGATGTGATAGCGATTGGTTGTCAAAACGACAACCACCAATTGTCCATTTTCCATTCCTAGCGTCATTGATGTCATCCTGCATTTTATTTAATGCAGGCAGGCATGACTACCCGGGTCTTTGCACTTCTCGAAGAGCATGGTTCAAATCAGTCGAAATGTTGGAAATCTTCGCCCCTCCCAATCTCCTTCTTTTTCTAGCTAGCATGACAGCATATTGTTCACCATCAAATGAACTATTGACAATCAGTAGCAGTGGTTTTTCCTGATATTTATTCCAGTCGACTATTTGCCTATTCATGATGAAGACCATCTGCATTTCCACTCCCAATCCAGTCCCGCTATCCTGACCTTTACCTCATTATGGCAACCTTTACCTACTCAAGACTTGGAGCAGACTTTGTCCGACTTCTGAAGATACATTCTCTGGAGTTGTCCAAGACCGACTCAAACTGTCTAGAATTGGTCCATGTTTTGGAATCGGACCTTGAGAACACCCAATATGAAGCTGTCTCGTATGTTTGGGGCTCTCCAGAGCGGAACGAAGACGTCGAATTTGCCGATGGCAGTCACTTGAAAATCACAATTACACTTCGTCAAGCCTTGCCTTATTTGATTGCAGCGTCTAAGACTGGGTTGCTATGGATTGATCAGCTTTGCATCAATCAGGATAACAATGAAGAAAAAAGTCAACAGGTCCCTAAAATGGGACAAATATATGCTCGTGCGAAACGAACTCTAGCATGGCTGGGTATTGTACCTACGGCACAGATACGATTCTCTGATCTCATGCCCAATATACATAAAGAGCTGGATACTTGGATCAAGATTCATGGAGAAGACCCTTTGCTAGAATGCTCAGATGGTTCAGCAAGTCATGTTTCAGCTTTCGATATATACAGACAAATCATCCACCATCGAAGAACTTCGAAAAAGTCCGATTGGGATACCATGCTTGAAGCTATACTTGGGATCGGATTTCAAAGCCAGACGGGAAACTGGTTCACGGGCACCAGATTCGAGCAAGCTGGCTACCTCCATCTTCCATATCGGATGAATGGTAATGCAAAGGATTATCAATTACAGATAGCGGACGGCGACAATAATGAAATCCACAAAGACCTCATTCTCGATCACAAGGCCGAAAATACAAGTCCGGAAGATCTGGAAATATCGAAACGCGAGGATTCCTTGATTTTCTACTGCTACTGTGCAGTCGTTGCCATTAGTACAGCATTAGCAAAAGGCAAACCCAATGGTCTTACCCCAAGTCTTGATACCATTATCAAAAGTCTTCGGCCTTTCCTTGAGCATATCCTCAGTCACCCATGGGTAAGTCACTACATTATCAATCGAACATCGCCATTCATACTGAAGACCAAATATAGTCCACACGAGTCTGGATAATGCAAGAGGTTAAACTCTCCAATAGTATCGAGCTTCTTGTGAACAATGAAACATTCGAGCCTCGAGCGTTCCTTCGTCTACACGATTTACTTCGGTTTTGTTGTAGTGCCACTGGTAATACTATCTCTGAAGCCAGAATACTACGCAGAGCCAAATGGTCAGATCTTTTCAGTAAAGATCAGAATTACCGGGCTCCTCTGAGTATACATCTTATCAGGCGCATGGAAAAATCTCCTGCTGCAATCGAGAAAGCATCCGACCCTCGAGATTTGATCTACGGCTTGCTGCCTGTGTGCAAATCAGAGCCGCATCTACCCGCAACAAATTATGCACTCGAAGTGCCAGAAGTCTTCGCAGCGGCTACCAGGTATTTCCTGGCGCGACACGACAGCCTCTGGGTTCTTCAGTTTTGCAGCGATTACCGCACAAGGCAAAGTCTTGACGACGGAAAGTCTTGGCGATTCAATTTGCCATCATGGGTTCCAGACTGGTCAGGTCCCTCTCTGATGGAACCTCTCTCGAGTTCATATTATCCAAACATATTTCGTGGAGTGCCCAGATGCGAGACTCACAACGACGGGAGATTCTTTATGTGCGCACATTGCGGAGATGGGGGAATATCCTACAGCGCTGCGGGTCAGAGGAAATATGTCGCAATGGAGGAGGGCTCATCGGATGTGCTGACCATACGGGGGAAGGTTATCAACGAAGTCATCGACCTGGTTTTTGAGCCTGATGACGCTGTGTGGGGACACCAGTTGACTGGAATTTTTCACTTGGCCTTTAGTGAAAATCGATTTCTGTCACAAATTGATGAGGCATTCACAGAAATAACTGAACGTACGACGCGCTTTCGACATGTCACACCACCTCTCGAACGAAAGGACATTCTAGAGTTTCTCTTGATCAACCCCTATCTATATCAGCCCTTCGCGTTCAGAACTGACCATCTAAGTATGGAAGATGTGCTACGTTATGCGGAACAAGATGATGGATCAAATTCAGAATTTCTCCAGCCAAAGCTCCGAAGGAAGCATTTCTCACTATTGTTTGGGCGGAATTTTGCTCTGACAGATGACGGATTCTACTTCGGACCCGATACTATGCAAATAGGGGACAAGATCGCAATCATCCATGGATCTGAGTTTCCCCTTGTACTCCGACCAGTGGATAACGATGAGAAGACATATCGATTCGTTGGGCAGTGCATGGTACGAGACAGGAGAATAATGCTCGGGGATGCAGTGAACTGGGAAGAGAATGATGCGCAGATTTTCAGATTAGTATAAGTTGACCAAGAGATAACATCAGATATTCATGGATATCGGTTAATCCCAGAGCTCTATATTTTGGCGAGCAAGCCCACACTTCTTGAGCTCATTTTCTTTTTTCCCCATTTCCATTAACACCACTGAAAAAGGAAAAGAAAAGATGAGAAGAAAAAAAAAGGAAGAAAAAAAAGAAAAGAAAAGAACTCATATAGAATATCCGCTCGGCCCATTCCCCTTTAGGCGATGGAGAGTGCTGTCGCGAAGTGCAGCATTTGCGAAGTGCTTTTAGATGCCCGAAATCAGTGTGACTGGCTGTCTTTGCTTAGGCTGCCAGGACCCAGTCCCAGAGGTTATCTTTGGTTAAAGACTGCAGGAGTAAGGCCATATACTATGTATGCTCAAAAGACCCATTTCAACCCTTTCGGTCACCAATTTTAGACTTGACACATTGAGAGCGTCCCAGAGGAGGCTGATAAACGGACCAAACGGGCTCTGTAATTGAGAAAGCTTGGCCTTCATCGACCAGCCCCCCTGGTCTGGAGCCAGGATCACGATTGGGGTCAAACGCCCATCGATGCAGGTCCCACGCATGACAGCTCAATTTAAACCGACCAGAACGAGCCCCATGTCGCAGTCTGGGAATTCCAAGATTTTCCTTGTTTTTCAGTGATGCCACGGCCACCTCTGGAGAAGGGAGGGGTGTTCTGGGCCATGGGTCTTTTACCCCATGGTCGGTTAGATCTGCCGGGGCCGGGCAGGTTTCGAACGAACGACACATGGTGACAATGTTTGCGCATCCGTCTACGAGATGGAATTTTTAGACTTTGATTGCATTCGTCGCAATGCGTCTCTCAGGGCTGGTTGTGTTGATCGCGGCGGTGTCCGAAGCGGCGGCTTCGAGACCATGTTCGAATGATCGGTGTTTAAGAGGTAAACAGGCGATGACGAGCGCGAGTATATGGTAAATAGGCTAATGGCGACACGCAGCGGTGAGCAGTGAGCCGTCACATATACGGATGTCAGACTGCAGCCAACTTTTCAAAACAACAGTGACTCCATCGACGAGGTGAGTTGATTTGACTCTGAATGAAGGCACGCCCGCTCACCACAATTGATAGCACCATTACACAGACCGTGGGGACTACCACGACAAGGACCACCACAAAAACAACAGAAACAACAGCAACGACTACAGTCACTACCCATGCAGAAGTCGCATCAAAACGATGGGAGGAGCAGCGCGAGGCTCTAGATATTCTGCTCAGGCGTGTACCACCACATCACGGTTATACAACCACGACAGCTGCGCAAAAGACACCAAGCTACGCGTCGGTTTGTGCGTCCATTGCCGCCTATTCCAGCGCGTGCAGCTGTCTGGGTGTACAGCACACGACCATCACGGCGCCGACACCAAAGACGACCAAGACGGTCAGCGTAAAGAGTACCGCGGTAGTGACCAAGATCTCAACAATCGTGACGACGGAAACTTATGTGGTGGTTAGTAATAGCACTGCTGCTGCTTTCACCAACACCACGCGGGGAGCGTTTGCAAACTCTACTACTGCCTTACCCACGAATTCATCAAGTTTGAGCCTCTCAAGCTTCTTGTCAGATGGCATCAGTGGCCCGTCTTCCACGGGGTTGGGAGGGGTCGATACTACAACTAGTGCAGTCGCCATTTCTGGTATTAGCAGTATCCTGTCAAGTGGTCCTTCAGAGATGAGCGAAACCCAGAGCTCGGTATCTACAAGAGGCGGCTTTGTGAATTCGACGTCGTCTGCAATATTTGCAAACTCGACATCGACGGCAATGTTTGCAAATTCAACATCGACGGCCATATTTGCGAACTCGACATCGACGGCGATATTTGTAAACTCGACCAGCAGTATTGCAAACTCTAGCAGCACTGCTCTGTTCACAAATAGCACGACAGCG
This sequence comes from Neopestalotiopsis sp. 37M, assembly GCA_011058875.1. NCBI lineage: Eukaryota > Fungi > Ascomycota > Sordariomycetes > Amphisphaeriales > Sporocadaceae > Neopestalotiopsis > Neopestalotiopsis sp. 37M. The sequence continues at coordinate 392,185 of SWKT01000032.1, read as the reverse complement.
CTTGAGCTTGGACAAACGAGCAGCAGCATTAGCAGTCACAACATAACAAGTACCGTGTCTGCAGTCAATGCAACATCGACAGGCCTGTTCCTCAACACCACCACTTCAGCGACACTCAATGTGTCAGCATCAACGACTCCAGCCGAGTTGGCAGTCAACACCACGAGTGCTCCATTCCTGAATGCAACATCCACGACGGCAGCACTGAATGCCACTTCGGCACCTTTCCTAAATACGACGACAGGTGCCTTGGGCATAAATGCAACCAGTGCTCACTATGTAAATGCATCATCCACTGCGCCCTTTCTCAATGCAACAAGCACATCGTTTCCCAACACAACGATATCGGCACCGTACATGAATGTAACCACGACTTCATGGTTGAATGCAACAACGCCGCCATATGCAAATGCAACATCGGCACCGTACCTTAACTCGACGTCAGTCCGCTTCAGTAACACCAGCGTCCCCGCGGCGACGCCCACCTCAACCTCGACACTGGACACGACGTGCGGAGAGACGTCGACTCCCTTCTTGTTACGCGTGTCACAGCCTTCGAGCGTTTTGGACGGATGGTACGCCCGGGTCAGTGGCGACCAGATCCTGTTCAGCTCGTCAGCCAACCACTCTGATCAGTTTAGCGTCGAGAGCTCCGGTCACTTGTGTGCAGTCGGGTACGTGGGCGCGAGCGGGCTGCCCACCATTGCCATTGTCGAGACCAAGGACGGGCTCACGGGCAGCGTGCTCTACCTGGTGGACGGGCAGAGGCTAGGTAATCTCACGGATCTGGGCTACGGGGCGCTGGACTGCGGCGTTGCGGGGGACGACTTGAGCTGCCAAGCACGAGACATGACGCACTGGGTCAGTTGTGGTCTGGGCCTGGATATTTCCAGCGACGGCAGCACCAACGTGGTGGTCGACACGTGGAATTGCACTAGCCTCGCATTATCTGCAGTGTATGCCTAAGGTGGTGCTTGGACATATGATGGTGGAGGGTGTAGGGAATGCATTGTACAGATGTGCTTCTCGTGATAATCTGTGCAGTAACCAATTCTACTGATTCATGACGTTGGTCCCATTCACAGCTGCACTGCGATGCACACACGAGAGCACGTGAGGGCGCGAGGCAAAAGCCAAATGAGTCGCAATGGATCCTCTGGGCAGCATCGTGAACGCGCCAGGTTTCAGCGCGCCATATGCGCTAGCTAGGCAGGTTGGCGGCCATTTTTCTCCACTAATGCTCGCTGATGTAGAGGCACGTCTCGGGCATTAAAATGCTGTGCATCTCGCTGCAAGATTCGGAGTAGTGTAGGCACACTGACAGCCGTCCCCGTCCCTTTCCAATTCGCCCAAGGCAGTTCAACTCAAGCCAGGGCTTCCAGGATTCCCTCCTGTAATTTCGAAAGTCATTTCCCCGGCCAATCGAGCTACTTTCATTACATTGTATCATCATTGATTTTTATTTTATTTTTCATTTTCTGGAAAGGAAAATCCATCGTTAATTCCTTCACACCTAGAAAACACATACTCTAGCTGCATATCGCTCCTTTTTGATTTTCTTCGCAGCTGGGGATCACCTACAACCCACCCTAATTGGAGGTGTCTCAGTTCAACCCGCCCGCGGCTGACAGCGGCGCTTCCGTCCCATCCGCGCGCCGATCGGCTGTCAACTTCGGCGGCATCTCACCTTGCTTTTTCTCGCTGCCCCCCTTAATCAGGGGTCGATCGGGACTGACATAAGCGGAGCTGATGGAAACTCACGAGGCCGCTGTCGAGACTGTAGCCAAGAGCATCCGCCTCTTTCATGCTACACAGAGGCCCTTTCGTGTCTACCATGGATCAACCAACAGCACTCGCGCCTCTGCCCGCCGGGCGGACAATACCGTCGACACCAGCAAGCTCAACAATGTGCTGCAAGTCGACAAGGAACGCAAGATTGCGCTGGTAGAACCAAATGTCCCCATGAACGTGCTCGTCGAGGCGACCCTCAAATCCGGACTTGTGCCCCTAGTTGTCATGGAGTTTCCAAACATCACAGTCGGCGGCGGCTTCTCGGGGAGCTCTGGCGAGAGCAGCTCATTCCGCTACGGTCCGTTCGACTCCACCATCAACTCGATCGAGATTGTTTTGCCCAACGGAGAGATTATGCATGCGTCCAAATCGGCCAAACCAGATTTATTCTGGGGCGCTGCCTCGGGATTCGGGACACTTGGCGTTGTCACCTTGTTGGAGGTCCAGCTGCGAGACGCGCATAGATATGTCGGGTTGACATACCAGTCATTTACGTCAGTTGCTGCTGCTTCCGCTTCGATGCAGGACCTGGCTCAAGACTCATCCGTGGACTATCTTGATGGCATTGTTTTCTCCCCAAAGCGCGCCATTGTCTGCACGGGGCGTCTCATGGAGGAATACCCAAGTACGAAGAAGCCATTGCGTTTCACCAGGAGAAATGACCCCTGGTTCTACCTGCACGTAGATAAGCGGACCAAGAAAGCCCGCGGGGAGAGGATGACGGACTATGTCTTGCTTACCGACTATCTGTTTCGATATGACCGCGGTGGTTTCTGGGTCGCCAAGTACGCTTTCAAGTACTTCTTTACGCCCTTTAATCGGATAACACGGTCGGTTCTCGATCGCTACATGAGGGCCAAGGTCATGTACGCAGCCCTACACAAGTCTCAACTTGCCGATGACTACATCGTCCAGGACGTTGGTGTACCGTATGATAAAGTCGCAGAGTTCCAGGAGTGGCTAGACGCGAACCTGAAAACTTATCCGATATGGCTCTGTCCACTCCGGGTCAGGCGAGACGATCCCGACTCACGGCACGGCCTCCATGCCGGATTCTCGGACCCCGAAACGCCGGAGCACCTCCTCAACTTTGGCATCTGGCGGCCGGGATCCACCAAGCACGACGTCTTCCTGCGCCAGAACCGAGACCTTGAGAAAAAGGTCCACGAGCTCGGTGGAAAGAAGTGGTTATACGCGCACGCTTACTACACTGAAGAAGAGTTCTGGGCGGCCTACGACCGGCAATCGTATGACGACCTGCGGCGGCGCTACTCGGCAGCTTATTTGCCTAGCGTCTACGACAAAGTCAAAGTAAACTCGGCCGAGAGCCCGCGGAAGCCGTGCCGGGGGGTTCGGCCACTGCAAGGCCTGTACGGAGTGTACAAGGCATGGAAGGGCGGGGACTATTTGCTTGCCAAGGGATCAACGCAGTGGCATTGAAGCTTCTTTTCTAGAGAGCAGAGTCTGCACCGAATCAGGTGAAGTCACGAAAGAGGGGAGGGGGAATTAACTTTCAAAAAAAGATTTTCACGACACGACCATAGATACCCGCGATTTTCCGCTGATGCAAGAATAGTCGCCTTGTATATTTCGTACCGACTTTGGATATTATCAAATTATATCTTCCAATGTACCCACTTTACTATATCTCTAAATGTCTGTTCGCTTGACAACGAATGCACCCCTCTCAATGGTGTTGACCAAGATGAACCCACTCTTGAAGAAGGGGTAGTGCGACCAAGTTCCCTCAAAATCAATGACACCACCATCCTCGGCGTCGTCGTCCTCGGGGAAGATGTCGAAAAAGGCCACCTCATTGACGCTGGCGGCAGTGGGGTCCTCGGCAATGGACGAGATGTCGAGGACGCGGAGGCCGGTGCCGTAGTTGCTCTGGTAGGCGAAGCCGCCGCTGATGAACTGGTTGTGGTCGATGCCGCGCGTGTCGCTGCGGTAGATGCCCGACAGCTTGGGGGCCTCGAGGGAGCTGATGTCCCAGAAGTAGGTGACGGGGAAGCCGGCGGCGCCCTCGCCGGTGGAGTCGTACTCGTCGTACTCGTCGTCGAGCACGAGGTACTGCTGCCACTCGGTGTCGAGGACCCAGCCCTGGTGCGTGTACGAGGCGCCCTCGTACGTGGTGCGCGAGATGATGTTGGTGGCGTTCTTGTCCGTCACGTCAAAGATGGTCAGGGTGTCCTCGTTGTAGCCGTAGCAGATGTCGCGCTCGCTGTAGGCCTCGTCGGGACCGCGGTACACGAGGCACTGGGCGTCGTGCACGTAGCCGTCGCCGCTGGCGCAGCCGGGGGAGTAAGGGGCAGAGGGGTCCGTCAGGTCGATGAAGATGAGGCCCGAGGCGCAGCTGCTGTTGCGCGGCTGGGCGCCCACGGCCACAGCGTAGTTCTTCTCCTCGTTGACGACGACGTTGTGCGAGCGGCCGACGGGCAGCTCGCCGAACCAGCCCGTCAGGTCGTCCTCGTTGCTGAACGTCTTGGGCGCGGCCGGGTCGACGTCGAGCAGCAGCGACATGTCAAAGATCTGCACGCCGTGGTTGGTGGCCTCGCTGCCGATGACGACGTAGTTCTTGTAGCCCTTGATCTCGCGCCACAGCGACGGCTGCGCCGCCGTCCACTGCGGCAGCCGGCCCAGGTACACGAGCTTGCCGGCGCTGCTGATCTCGGCAAAGGCGGCGCCGTCGCTCTGCGCAATCGCTACAAACTCGCGGCCTTCGTCGCTGGTCCATCCCCAGCTGCCGGCGCCCTCGCCGACCGTGCTTCCAAGGTCAAAGTGGCTTTGAAAGTCATAAAAGTCAATCTATTCAATTGTGAGTGACGAGACTCGCGGCAAAGATTAAGATGGATGATGATAGCTTACGTTGTTGCACTTGAAGGTGTTGTTGGCATCGCCGGGGATCACGGCGGCAATGCCATCGGTGCAGGCAACTGGACCGGCTTCTGCGCTGTAGCTCTTGTACTGTCTGGAGTCGAAGGCACCAGCCTTTCTCTTGGCATCCCAAGCAGCCTGTGAGGATTAGCATGCGTCTTGTTGTATAGGAGAAAAAGTATTTATACATACATGCTTGGTGCTCATAATGGTCTCATGGACGAGACCACTGTCGTACTTCTCTTGCCTGGCAGGGTTGGCAATCTCCTTGGCCACAGCGACCTGAGAGCCCGCCAACAAGGCAATGGATGCCGCGATAAAGGACTTCATGATGAAAGAGTTTGGCTCTTGACTATACGAATAGCACCCAAGAAATGTGGCTTGCTATGATCGACGACCAGGACAACCTCAACACACACATCCAGCCACTTTTCTCCCCAAACATCTTGTTATCCCTACCCATTCTTATATGCGCCCAGATTTTGCGGTCAACGCCCAGCTCTCTGACTTGATTGCCATTTTCCTTTGATAGCACAGAACTTCCAGAAGATGCATCATATCACGCTATCTTGAGAAGCATACCCAAAGAGGTAGGCGACAAGACTGCATCTCTTGGCCGATACCACAGCACCGTAGGCACCCGCAGGCGACTTTGCTGCATAAATTGCGGTAGTTCTAAGCCATCTCGGCACCTCTTGGCGCAGGACTTGGCAATCACCTCTTTTTGATTCTTTCGTGGGTGGTCGCCAAGGTTCTCATGGATCTTTTTAACCCAGATATACGGAGCCAGCCAATCAGCCGGCACTTGATTATGCCCAGGAAACGAATGGTTGTCAGATTAAACAACAAAAAGACCAGCACCCTTGCTCGCCAAGACCGCTTGGGATGTTACATAGTACCTTTTGGACTGGAAGCCCCTGGTCCTGGCAAAAAGCACAATACGAGATGGTGAAGTCTTTCTTGGCCCCCGTCCGCGGGCAAATCCCGTTGCAGACAAGCACAAATGTAACAATGGAAGCGGTCATCTGCGGCATTCTGCCTTGTCGCCATCCCAAAGATGCGTGACGCCTTGCCTCTTTCTGTTTACATCTGGGCCATTCGGGCCACGGCAATCCTATCTGTGGGGGGATCAGCTGGGCCACACAGAGCCGCAGAAGAGTCACGCCCGGGATTTGGCCACTCTATGAGATCCGGCACTATTGAATAGAAAGGCCGCGGATGTGGGATGTGAATGGCTTACTCCAAAGGATGCTAGAGATAAGCTCGTTGCATTGGCCATTTTCACTTTTCGAAAGTATTGGACTTGGTCGTTTCCCTTATTTCCGTTTTCGTGCTACTATATCGCAAACCCATCCACTTAGGGGCCCGGCCCGGGATCCTAAAAGTATGAAGAATAGCCAAGAACACATGCCCATGTACACGACCGGGGATGTAAAGAACTCAAGCATTGGCTTTTGCCGTCGCCGTCCCAAATCGAGGTTATTCCAAAGGTGACTCAATCGGGGCATTGGTAAGCGCATGGAGCTATTAGAACATTCTTTTTTCCCAAGAGAAACTAGATGATCTGATGGCAGGTCAGAAGCATCGATAGTCATGTTATACCCTGCCACAAAGTACACACAGTCTCGCCAGTCTGGGGGGGTTTGGTGAAGCATCCTAGTCCATGACGATTATGTAGATCACGACATGAAATAGCTTACTCCTGCACCCCCTCATCGCCAAGGCGGAAAGCAAATGGAATCATGAGATCTCCTCCCCATATTGGCCACCCGTCGCTCTCGGCTGTAACCGTCCAAGCCCGTCGTAACATGGTAGTAGAACTCAAGAAAAGCTATTTGCCCAGTCCACACTTGCTGGACAAGGCAACTGCAGGGTGTACAGAGTTGGACCCCCACAAGAAACAATATAATAGAGGTTGCACCGCCAAGAACGATAACCGTAAAGGCTTATTTTTTTTTTGCGCGTTTGTCATACTTGGGGAAAATGATCTTTGGAGCCGATGGAAGAGGCCATTGAAACGTAGGAGATACTACGGGGGCTGGGGAGACAAGATGAAGTTTGCCAAGAGTATGTAAAGTTGACACGTACGGTAACAACGTGCTGTGATGGCGTCTGGCTTTCGAGTGAATGCCTTTTTTACTTTGGTTCCTGGTTGAAACTTATCCAAACCCTTCACTCGGGGCTTATACCCGGAGAGGACTGACTTCCAAATGCGCTCCAATTGGATCGAAGATGGAGCTGAGATGTTTGTTTTTGATTTCAACTCTTTCGTGAAATGATAGATGAATAATGAAAATGAGTCATTTCAGTGACGCTTGGTTTTCAGTTATTGTTTCGAGAGAAGTGACTTGATTGCCCATATTGTGTTGATTGAAGTGGTCAGACATGCAAAAGCCCAAGATGCAAATTCGGGTTTATTTACTCCTCACGATGATCTTTCCTATTTCCTGAACTTATTTTTGTCTAGGCTGACTTCAACTCAATTGACTTCAAACCATGTCGTGCACAACGGGAACTACTCAGATGTGGATAGAAGGGATTAAGCAAAGCACTGACACGATCCCCATAATTTGACGTTGGACTATACCTCGAACTACACCAAAAACTTTAACCTTTTACCAATGCGCGAACAGCACGAGGAGGCGTCGAAAAACTGCTAGTCTATGACTTCATGGTCCCCAGCAGCTCATGCATTCGATTACTGTTTTGATCACGCCTCCTCTGCTAGCCTCACCATCGTATCTCACGCATCCTCGCTTACATTCCGAGGTCCATTTCGATATTCATTCCAAATTTATTTTGAGCATTGGATTAGCAGCACCAGTTCATGAGACCACAGATACGCGCCACCGTTATTGGTTCTAAGATGGTCGACAAGCACCTATACTGGAGATGCATTCATCTATCGCTGAGTGTCTGTCTCCATTTATTTACATTCTCCATGATCTGCGCGGCAGGCAAAAACATTGACTTTGAGCCCATGGATATCTCCGTGATTATATGGAGCATCTTCCCCGGAACTAGACTTCGCTTGTATACAACCACCGAGACCTTCGATGTATATGTGTTGAAGCCGTCATTGGAAGCTCTAGACGATATTTTCAGAGGCGTTATACTCGCCCCTAATCGCGGAGGCTAGAGGGCGATGAGTCGAGGCGCATCGCATAGCGCTGGTTGCTGGCATCTCGTTATTCAGCAACTCGAGACGAAACCTCATTAGATATCTGCGTTGCATTGGCTAGATGGACAGATGGATGGATAGACTAGAAGATGAGGGCACAAGATAGGAGGAGAGATCTGAACCTTGGGTTTAAGTGCGTCTTGTAGTAATCGCCTTACGGCCAACGCTCCCGGCAGGCACTGACGTACACGATATCTGGAATGGTATATATATTCAAATTCATGTCCAGATCGGCTCTAACACGTCTTCCAAAATTACTACCATGCACTAATCGGAAGCTGCTTTACTTGGCAGATTCTTGGACCAAACCAATAACATTTCATACATTTGTATAACGGCATAATTTGTCGTTTCTCTTAATCCACCATGAACGTCGATCGTCCCGGCCGCCGGATCCGCATGCCATGGGAGTCACGATCCAAGGCCGACGTGCGCCCGCGCGACGACTCGTCGACCCTGGTCTCACGCCGCGTGCGGACGCCCGGCCTGCACGGCGCGACCAAGGACCACTTTGTCGCCATGCTCGCCGAGTTTGTCGGCACCTTCCTGTTCCTCCTCTTTGCCTTTGGCGGCACCAATGCCGTTAACAATACTCCCAATAAGGATCAGGAGAACCTCAATGCCGACCCTGCGCGGCTGCTCTACATTGCGCTGTGCTTTGGTATGAGTCTGGCTGTGAATGCCGTAAGTTGTACTCAGGTGTCATGAATAGACATTGGGGTGACCTTGTCACTTACAAGTATGACTACAGTGGGTCTTCTTCCGCATTAGCGGTGGCCTCTTCAACCCGGCCGTGACCCTGGGCATGATGCTCGTCGGCGGTGTGACCTATGTCCGCGGCTGTCTGGTCATGCTCAGCCAGGTCCTAGGCGGCATCGCCGCCGCCGCCGTGGTCTTGGGTCTGTTTCCCGGCCCGCTCAATGTGCGCACATCGCTCGCCGGTGGCACCACTGTCGTCCAGGGTCTCTTCATCGAAATGTTTCTGACCGCCATGCTTGTTTTCACCATCTTCATGTTGGCGGCAGAAAAGCATCGGGCTACTTTTGTGGCTCCCATTGGTATCGGTCTTGCCTTGTTTGTTGCCGAGCTTGTGTAAGTGGAGTGCTACTCTTTGCCGTACCAATTGTGGCGAACACATCACACCATCATAATGCTGTACCTAATCTCATATCATAGTGGTGTTTACTACACCGGCGGAAGTGTGAACCCAGCACGATCATTTGGCCCCTGCGTGGTCCTTGGATCATTCCACGGATATCACTGGATCTACTGGGTCGGCCCCATTCTCGGATCGCTCCTGGCCACGGCCTTTTATCTGCTCGTCAAGGCTCTCGAGTACGAGACTGTCAATCCCGAGGCAGATACTGACGGTGCCATGCGCCGCATGAAATTTGATCCCAATTCGCATGACGAGCACACATTGTCTCACAGCCCGACCAAGACGGAGACGGTCCACCATGAAAATCACAACGGCCGTACTAGCACTGATATGCTGCGACAGACTGCCTCCAATGGGCGAAGCGACGAAGGACGATCAAGTGTGGGTGATCATGCCTACAGGGAGGGCACCAATCTCGAGGCCGGCAGACGAGTATCGCCTGTCGTTTAATCTACGGATGATATGGTACATTGATGAGATGTGACGTTGGCGTATTCCGAATCGAATGAGCTCGGGAAAATCACTCCTTAATGAGTCCTATTGTTAATGTTTGCATTTGATGGTAGCACGACGCATAAGCTAAATAATAATTGAGTCATGTTCTCATCGTACTTAGCGATCTTGGTGAACCCAGAAGCAACATCTTCCCGAGGGCGGCGTTTGCAGCCCATATCAGAAGAATTTCGTCATTGCAAACCACCCCCTTTCGAGCCTGCTGCCTGGACGTGCCCACGAAGAGGACATATAGGTTCCAAAAGACCAGAAGTTTTCAACAATCAAACAAAGGAATCACTGGCTGCTAAAAGAGATATCTAGCCTAGTGGTAAGGGCGCGAACTTGTTATGACCAGAAGTATAAGCCTGGTAGAGGTCCGTCCGTCTCCTGGCAGGCATGGGGCTCGTGTAGGGGCTCGTGTTTCCCAGTTCCCCTAAACCTGTCGATTGTTTTTTTTTTTCTTTTCCCTTCTTTTTCTTCCCCGCTCACTTGATGTTGACACCATGTACAATTGCGCATCAAAGTCCTCTTTTGCGTGTTGACCAAAAGCTAAGGTCCTCAGCCATAATCGAGCAAACCTATTCCTTTACAGTTCATTGAAAGATTGGTCCGTGAATCTGAGGACCGAAGATGACTTTCCAGGAGGCGCGATAAAAGGTTCCACCTTTGCGGCACCCGACTTTCTCAAGACGTTTCCGTTTATGTCAATTGCCTCAGCAGATGCAAGCCTGATTTTCTCGCCCTCGAGTCGCAGCGAGGTCTCAAAACTCTTGCGCTCTACTTCTCCGAGGTATGTCTTGGTGCCGTAATGGTCATTGAGGGCATAAAACCGCCACACTGCCGTCTCGGTATCGCCGTTCCAGCTGACGTACAAGGTAGTCCCATCATCATCGGCCAGCGCCACAATGGCCGGCTCCTCGTTGGGGAAGCCCGTCCATTTGTACCGAAAGGCGCGGTAGTTCTGCACGCCGAGGCCCAGATAGCCAGAGTCCATGTAGGCGTGGAAGACGGCGGTGCCGTTGGGCACGAACTCGGTCACGGCCCCCTCGGAGCCCCAGCCGACGAGCACGTTGCCGTTGGGGAGGACCTGGGTCGACCCTTGCGACTTGGACAGGAGGCCGTCGGGCGGGTAAAAGGCCTGCACGAGCTCGGCCTCCCACGACGTGGTGTTGAGCTTGAGGATCTTGCCGCTGCTGGTGGGCGCCGTGTGCACCTCCCTGCCCTCGCCGTGCTCCGAGCCGTGGGCGCTGTTGTCGTACAGGCTGATCAAAGGACGCCCAATGATTAGCTCAGAAACTAACGGGTGATATGCAGAAACTATAGACTAAATAAATAGAAAAAAGAATTTACCTTATGATCTCAACATCTTCGTACTGGTCCAGCCAACGCGCGTGGTGCTGGAAGCAAAACTTGGCATCCTTGGGTACCGAAAATGTGCTGTTCTTGCCGTCCAGCTTCCAAATGATGCTGCCGTCGGAGCCGTTGATCTTGTGGATGCTGCAGGCGTCGCGCGCGGAGATCAGGTAGTTGCCCTCGGAGTCCTTGTCGACGCTGTTGATGTGGAAATAATCCCAGGCGTCTGAGCTGTTATACCCTGAGCCAGCTTGTCCCGGGTTTATCGGTAGGATTGCCTCTAGTGTAAAGCATTAGTTGATGTTTGAATTCCCACGGACAGTTTATACAAACCATGAGGTGAGATATGATCTAGACTGGCCCACTCAAAGAGCAGTTCGCCCGTAGCAATGTCGAGTTCTAAAAGTTGCATCATTAGTCATTCCGCACACGGCGTTGATGGGATGTCTGGGCTGACCCTGGATGATTGCATTGACAATCCACTGTTGCTCTGGCTTGGCCCCATAGGCCGTGAGGTCCCTGGGCACTGGCTGATAGATTTGAATCAATCCTGTATTCTCATTCACAATGTGGAATTCGTGCTTGTCGACAAGCTTGTGATTGCCAGCGCGGAGCTCTCGAATCGTTTCATAGTTTTGATCCAGAAAGGTAATGTGGCCGTGACCTGGCGAGATATAAGTCAGTCTCAACTTCGTAGACAAATCGTTCTGTGTCAGAATAGTTAGTGACATAGATATAAGGACACTGACCATGTCCATAGCCAGGATTGTGATCGCCCTCAAAGGTAAAGAGGACATCCTTCCCGTTCCACCGCGCTTTTTGGAAGTTAGTCGTCCAAATACTGTAGATGCCGTAACCTGACCAAACGAGGTCTCCATCGTCGCGTATAATGTATGCTCCTGCCTGTCTCGGGCCATGCTGCTCCCACGGCGTGTCCGGAAGGCCAGCGAAAGGAGCAAGGAACAGGTACCCCGACTCGACGTCCTTCGTGGCCGGAATAGTGATGTTTAGTCGCGGCGGTGCGAGATCAGGACGCGATCTGAACTGCCAATCTGCATATGCCAATTGGCACAATACGGGCAAGAGGCTGAGATAGCAGCTCAATCTCATGGTGACCATACCTACTATAGGAACTGACAACGTCTATACGTTTGCTACTATTTTAACTCGACAACAATCTTGATAAAAAAATCAGCAAGATATTAAGGGCCATTAATATGTTTCAGATCCTTTGACAAGATATGACGACACCGACTACCTTCTGAACTTATTTTGTTATAGCCGATTGCGTGATTCCACTCTGCATCTCCAACGGCAGCAAATCTGACGAATGATGGAGCTGAGTCGCGACTAACGTGTAAGACCTACCACATAGTCGCTGCAACCAAATCCTTGACGGGGATGCAATGTGTGCACATATGCAGGAGTACGTTCAAGGAACAAGTACAGACCGGAAGAGTCATAACAAGTGATTTATTGGGCGATGAAATGGATCGACGGCTCTAGACTTGGTTGCGTGATTGCACGAAACAGTGGCATCACACAGTTACTCCATCTAGTCTCTAGGATGCTGCAAGATGACTTGGTCATTTAAGGAAGAAAAAGTCGTCATAAGCTCGGCAATCGACTATACATCAATTCAAAGACTTTGTACTCAACAAGGGCCGTTTTGCGCAGAGCAATGAATCCATTCTTCGCCCAACACAGACCAGAAGGGTACATGGCATTGGTATCACCTCGTTTATCATATAGTGTTTCAATGAGACCGCGTCCCTTGTACCACCTTTGACTATAAACTTGCAAATACATTCTGATCCGCTTGTAGCCAACTTCGTCCGCCTCATATCAACTTGCTGGAATGCCATCAACAGCTCAAGTCGAACGATAGGAACACGGGAAAGAAGTGAAGACCCATGCGTCGAATTCTTCAAAATATAATGGCTCAATTCTGCTAGGAGCCCTGTGGCGGAGACAGTATTGATTATCGATAATTGGCCTTTGCATCATAGGCGCAAGAGCTTGATGAACCCCCGACTTTGGTATTCATCTTCTGTCAATTGGTTGCTGCTAGGGGGCGAGTCGTAGCCAGAACGAGGAAGGAACACCGACAACAACTACTAGGAAGGCGATCACCTATACAATCATATCGACTTATTGCAACTGTTGTGAAATAACCACGACACGCGTCTACCAATTCTGTTTGTTGACGACGCTACAGTCAGCACAGAATCGTACATGGATTTGGAGCCGATTTCGGAGCGCTGCAAGTATCTACGTCAGTGTGCTTTTCCTCGGTCAACACAATGGGGGGGAGTTCGCATAATTGAGAGCACCACATCGTAAGCGTAATTCTCACTAAGAGTAGCCAATATAAAACTACAGATGAAGGCTTGATACATTTTCCCATGAAAAATAGTAAGCTGACTGGTCATTGATCCTGATGGTAATGATTACATTTAGGCCCATGTCTAGTCGTAGGTCGTGTGCCGCGAATTTTGTTCTGGTGGGGTTCTGCTACACTAATTGACCTCATGCCTCCCCCGCCCCCACCATTGACTTTCCTCACCAAGTAGCCAAAGCAGCTTCCAGTGGGAGTCATTCCTTCAGCTAGGGACATCCCCGCCATCGGAGCAGCCAAAATTTCACTTTTGTGCTGAATACAACATACAAACATACACCGCTGCAAAACACATCACCGACTTCTTCTTTGCTTCAATTGCACCAACAAGGAGAAGTCAACAGACCGCACAGTATGGCGCAATTACCCGATCCCACAGCCGACCTTAATTGGTCTGGCTACGCTGGCGCGATCCACGAGTTTTTCCAACAAAACGCAGAAGCCCACCCCGATCGCCCATGTGTGATTGAGACGCAGTCGTCAACCACGCCCGAGAGGCGCTTCACCTACCGCCAGATCTACGAGGCCTCAAACACGCTGGCCCACTACCTCCACGATGCCGGAGTCACCAATGGAGACGTGGTCATGATCTGGGCGCACCGCTCTGTAGATTTGGTGGTCAGCTTGATGGGTATTCTGGTAGGCATTCATATGCGCATTGCCCTCTTGACAAGTACAGCATTGGCTCACCATGTTTCCACTTCATAGGCTGCTGGAGCGACCATGACTGTCCTCGATCCTGCCTACCCCCCAGCGAGACAGCAGATTTACCTCGAGGTCTCTCAACCTCGCGCTCTGCTAAGAATTGGCAGAGCGACCGACGAGAACGGCCCGTTGGCACCACAGGTACAGCAATACATTGACAGCGAACTTCAGCTCAAGGCCGACGTTCCTGAGCTGCGCCTGCACGATAATGGTTTCCTTTCCGGAGGCGAAATTGACGGCAAGGACGTTTTCGAAAAGGCTAGGCAAGCTGGCTCAGGGCCGCCGCCCCCAGTCATCGTCGGTCCCGACTCCAACCCGACCCTCTCCTTCACCTCGGGAAGTGAAGGCCGTCCCAAGGGTGTCCTCGGCCGCCACGACAGTTTGGCACGATACTTCCCTTGGATGTCTAAGCGCTTCAACTTGACCTCGGAAAGTATATTTACCATGCTTTCTGGTATCGCCCACGATCCCATTCAGCGAGACATTTTCACACCCCTCTTCCTGGGCGCTCAGTTGCTGGTGCCCGCCAAGGAGGACATTCAGCACGAAAAGCTGGCTGAGTGGTTCCGTGACCACAAGCCTACCGTCAGTCACTTGACCCCGGCCATGGGTCAGATCCTGGTCGGAGGTGCCACTGCAGAATTCCCGAGCCTGCAGCAGGTCTTCTTTGTGGGCGATGTTCTCACTACTAGAGATTGCCGTACTCTTAGAAAACTCGCCGTCAATGCCAATATTCAAAACATGTTTGGTTCGACCGAGACGCAAAGAGCTGTCAGCTATTTCGAGGTTCCCAGCAGAGCTAGAGATCCCGATTTCATGGATAAGCTGAAGGACACCGTCCCAGCTGGAACTGGTATGGAGGGTGTTCAGCTTTTGATTGTCGACCGCCAAGACCGTAACAAGCTCTGTGGAGTGGGCGAGACGGGAGAAATCTACGTTCGTGCAGCTGGTCTGGCCGAGGGATACCTGGGCGACCCTCAGAAGAATCAGGAGAAGTTTATCAACAACTGGTTTGTTGATGAGAAGAAGTGGACCGAGCTCGACCAGCAGCTCAACAAGGATGAGCCGTGGAGAAAGTATTTCCAGGGACCACGGGACCGCATGTACCGCACTGGAGATCTCGGAAAGTACCTCGAGTCGGGCGACGTGGAGTGCACTGGTCGTGCTGATGATCAAGTCAAGATCCGTGGTTTCCGCATTGAGCTCAACGAGATTGACAGCAATCTCAGCCAGAGCCCTCTGATCCGAGACTGCAAGACCCTGGTGCGAAGAGATCGTAACGAGGAACAGACCCTGGTGAGTTACATCGTGCCTGAAACGGCCGAGTGGCAAAGCTTTGTCGCTGCACGCGAGATTGAAGACGTCGAGGATGAAGGTTTGGAAATGGGCTCTGTCAAGGTCTACTTGAAGAAGTACCGAGTACTTCAGACTGAGGTCAGAGATCACTTGAAGACCCGCCTTCCGGTTTACGCGGTTCCGACAATCTACATCGTCCTTAACAAGCTGCCCCTTAACCCCAACGGCAAGGTGGACAAGCCAAATCTGCCTTTCCCTGATGTTGCGGAACGTGTGGAGGATGCCTCTGAGGAGGATCTGAAGAGCTGGGAGTCTCTTTCGGAGACTGCCAAGAATGTCGCTCAGCAATGGGCCGACGTCGTTCGTGGTTTGAACCCGAAGACCATCCGACCAGAGCACAACTTCTTTGACCTTGGTGGTCACAGTCTTTTGGCTCAACAGCTGCTCCTCAATGTTAGAAAGAACTTGGGTGCGAATGTGTCCATCAACACTCTGTACGAGTTCCCAAGTCTGGCCGGATTCAGTTCAGCTATCGACAACCTCCTCAACAAGGCCAATGGCGCTGCCGCTGAGGATGCTGAAGAGGGCGACCCTGCGTATGCCAAGTCTCTGGACGAGCTCATGAACCGCCTGGCACCCAAGTATCAGACAGCGAACTTGGATGCGATTGGCGGTTCCGAGCCCCTTACCGTTTTCCTCACGGGAGCAACAGGTTTCCTGGGTGCCTACTTGGTCAAGGATATCATGGATCGCACTAAACGCCAGATCAACCTTATCGCTCACGTCCGAGGTGCCAAGGATTCCGCGGCAGCTCTGGACCGTCTCCAGCGCTCTATCAGTGCCTACGGTCTCTGGAAGGAGGAATGGTCTTCAAGAGTCAGCTGTGTCATTGGTGATTTGGCACTGCCGAACCTGGGACTCGACGAGGCCAGCTGGAAAAAGGTTGCCAATGAGGCAGATGTCATTATTCACAACGGTGCTACTGTCCACTGGGTCAAGAGATATCAAGATATGATGACTGCCAATGTCTTGTCTACTCTCGACGCAATGACGCTTTGCAACGAAGGAAAGCCAAAGACATTCACCTTTGTCAGCTCCACCAGTGCATTGGACACTGATCACTACATCAAACTGTCAGAGCAGCAAACAAGCACTGGTCAAGGAGCTGTCTACGAGGACGATGATATGGAGGGCAGCCGCAGAGGCCTCGGAACAGGTTACGGCCAGACCAAGTGGGTTTCTGAGCAACTTGTCCGCGAGGCAGGCAAGCGCGGACTGTCTGGTTCCGTCATCCGGGCTGGCTACATTCTCGGTGACATGGTTACTGGTGTTTGCAACACTGATGACTTCCTGATCCGAATCCTCAAGGGTTGTGTGCAGCTTTCGTCGCGCCCGCGTATTGTCAACACTGTCAACGCTGTCCCGGTCAACCACGTCTCTCGCATCGTTGTTGCTGCCGCTCTGAACCCTATTCCGAACGGTGCTCACGTCCTCCACGTGACGGCCCACCCTCGCCTCCGCATGAACGAGTACTTGTCCCTGCTGGAGTACTATGGCTACAAGACCCCCGAGGTCAGCTATGACGCCTGGAAGTCTGAGCTGGAAAAGTTCGTGTCGGCTGGTGCTCTGGAGAAGGATCAAGAGCAGCATGCGCTCATGCCCCTGTTCCACTTCTGTATGAACGACCTTCCCGCAAACACCCGCGCTCCTGAGCTGGATGATAGAAACACGGCTACAGTGCTCAAGGCAGATGCGGAGAGATGGACAGGTGTTGATGAGAGCTTCGGCTATGGTATTGGCAGAGAAGAAATTGGCAAATACTTGGGATACCTGTCCAAGATCAAGTTCATTCCCGAGCCAACGGAGAAGGGAAGGCCCCTGCCCGAAATTACGACCGAGGCTCAGGCCATTGGTGGCCGTGGCGGTGCGGCTTAGATCTGATACTGTGTATTTTGGAGTTTCGAGGGTCAGAATTGAAAAAAGCGATTTGTGTTTTGATATAAATAAGAATCTACAAGATCTACATATAGAATAGCAAGAGCACTAAGACGTGCAAATAACGGGCTTTTTACCGACTACGAATCCTTGCCGACTCGCAATCGATTTGGTGATCATATAGTCGGTCCACTATCCTTACTCGTACATCTGAGTCATACCGACAGAAGTACACAGTAGGTCTTATGTGTGACAACTAGCCCCAACCCCAGGAGATGCTTGAAACCAATGAGATGAAAGTATTCTCAATGACAATCGTACGCCCTTCTGGGATGTGGGCAGTCCGTATCGTGCGCTAGCGGCATGCAATAGTCGTTATATCTCCACCATTGATCACGCAATTACAACCAGGCGAAATATCTGCTGCGAGGAACCGAGATTGTGTGTCGGCGTGCTCGCTGACGGCTTGGCTATAAACGTACTTTTGTAGCCATTGATGGGCTGGTCTTGTCTGGTTTTTCCAACGTGACATGAGATTGATTTCGTAGCAAACCAACTCGGAATGCCGTCGATAGAACACTTTCCGCCCCCAACAGAGGTTATTGCGGCGGTCGCCACCACTCGGGACGGAGCTACCGCAGACCATGATGATTCGGAGCGAGGCCTAGAATCAAATGAGTCCGGGGGAGAGCAGCAACCGCTACTAAGCCAACGAGCGGGGCCGGGAGAAGAGACCCGAGACGATGACGGCGGCGGCGGCGAATGGAAGGCACCCCGGCACTTTTTGCTCATAGAGGTGGCCATCTTCGCCAACGTGTTCCTCTACGGCCTCGACAGCACCATCACGGCCGCCACGTACGCCGTCATCGCGTCCGAGTTCGACGCCGTCAACACGGCCTCGTGGCTGACAACGAGCTACCTGGTCACGAGCACGGCCTTCCAGCCCCTGTACGGCCGCATCTCGGACATCTTTGGGCGCCGCGTCTGCTTCTTCATATCCACCGTCACGTTCGCCCTGGGCTGTCTAGGCTGCGGTGTCGCGCGGGACTTTGTGCTGCTTAACCTTATGCGGGCGCTCACTGGCTTTGGAGGCGGTGGTTTGATGACCATGGGTGAGTTGAATTCCCGTTCAGTTGTCACAAAGGAAAAAGAGAAAGCTGATTTTTTTTTTGGTTCTCATATCAGCAACTATCGTCAACTCGGACATGATTCCCTTTCGGAAGCGAGGCATGTACCAAGCCCTCCAAAACGCCTCGTTTGGCTTTGGCGCCATCGCCGGGGCGTCCTTTGGCGGCTCCATTGCCGACTCCATCGGCTGGCGCTGGTGCTTCCTGCTGCAGGTCCCCGTGTCGGCCGTGGCCTTGGGGCTGGGCTACCTGGTGATCCGCAATCCTCACAATGCGTTGCACGGGTCGAGCTTGGCCGAACTGTGGCGGGCCGTCGATATCTCGGGCGCGTTGCTCCTTGTTACTGCCATCTCGGTGCAGCTTATTGGACTCAGTCTTGGAGGCAACGAGCTGGCTTGGAGCAGCCCTTGGGTCATCTTTTCCCTCGTCGGCAGTTTTGTATTGCTAGGTTTGTTCTTGGTCGTCGAGGCCAAGACTAAGGCGATTCCCGTGATACCTTTGCGCATGCTCCACGGTTGGCTGCCGGGTTTAACGCAGGCTACGAATGTATGCGTCGGACTCAGTGCGTATGCATACCTCTTCATGCTGCCCTTATTCTTTCAGGTCGTTCTACTAGACTCAGCCACCACCGCTGGTGCCCGTCTGGCGATCCCCTCGTTGGCTACACCCATTGGCGGCGTGATTGCCGGAGTGGTCATGTCACGATGGGGTAAGCTGGCGGCGCTGGTCCGAACAGGCGCCATCCTCATGGCTGTGGGCAATGCTCTCGTCACTTCGCTCCAATTCGAGGACTCTCTCTGGAAGTACTATGTCTACATATTTCCGGCCAACTTGGGTCAAGGTATCGTCTATCCGGGTATTCTGTTTACGTCTCTGGCCACGTTTGAGCACGCAGGTAAGTGCAAAGAAACCTTTCCTGGATGTTGATAGTTGTATGGCTAAAACTATACGTTCCTGTAGATCATGCGGTTTGCGCTTCTACAGTCTACCTCATCAGGTCTCTTGGCACCGTCTGGGGCGTCTCAATCACTTCCGCCATTTTGCAAACCACACTGAGCGTCAAATTACCGGAGGCTCTAAGTGACGTTCCAAACAAGTGGGAGGTATGTGAATTTTCCATGTAGCCCCATTCAAAATCATATTGAGTTCTTTTTCCTTGTATTTTGTAACCATTGCTGACTGCTCCCTTTTTCTTCACGCAGATCATTGACAACATCCGCCACTCTGTAGATGCGCTTAAACAACTGCCTCCTGATATTCAACTCAAAGCTCGACTGGTGTACTATCATGGACTACAATACTCATTTGCGGCGTCGACTGGAATTGCAGCCATAGCATTTATTACGGCAATGTTTATAAACGGCAAGGGGTTGCGGAAAACAACCAGCTGAGATGTGTCTGTTTTTGTGGGTGGTTACATCAAGATATTTCCTAGGAATGGTGATATTAGCTGGAATAAGAATAATCATGATTCAATTGATGAACTGAATGAAAAGTCACATATTATTCGCTGTGAAATTCTTACTGACTGTAGTCATTGTAGATGTATCTTTGATGATGAACATGTGGTGTTGCACCCATACTACTTTGAGCGTGAGGTCCCTCTAGCTTTGATATACATTTCTGTTATGGTGTATCGTGTATCGTACTTCAAATAATCTTTGATTAATCATACCAGGTCTTGTTCTCACAGTGGACCGACCTATAGCATAACCTACATGGTTTTCCATCTCCGTTATCACAGAAATCGCAATGTATAAAGCGCTCACTCGTTAATTCATAAAACCTCATTCCATCCCATATCATCCACTCTCGGCCGGGACCTCAGCAGTCGGAACCACCACATTAGACTCCTTGGCCGGCGCGGGAGCGGCACTCTCGCCCTTTTCCCGCCTGTCCAGCTCCTCGCGCACCCGCGGCAGGATGTACCGACCATAGTCGACGGCGTCGTTGTAGTTGTCGTAGCCGCGGATGGAGATGAGCTCGCAGCCGAGGTCCACGTAGTCGAGGATCGAATCCGACAGCGTCTGTGGCGATCCGACCAAGGCGGTAGAGGCGCCACGGGCACCAGTTGCAGTTACCTAGAGGAGAAAACAATGTCAGCAAGTTTTCGTTTTCGTTTGATAGATTATACGCTCTACTTGTGAATAGACTGTGAGGGCTCGGTGAAACTTACAGTAGGATACCAAAGAGCGCGGTCTTGCACCTCGCCGCGAGAGGCAATGTCCAACAAGCGCTGCGATCCCACGTTCTGGGGCGCGGCGCCGGTCGCGGGGGCCAGGTTGGGACCGGCCTTGCCCGAGTTGGCCTTGAGGAGGTCGAGGTAGCGGTAGGCCTTTTGCCAGGCGAGGTCGTCGGTCTCGGCCAGAATAGGGCGGAACGTGACCCAGATGCGCGGCCTGTCGGTGCGCCCGGCCTTTTCGGCCTCGGCGTAGATGCGGTCAATCTGCTCCTTGGTCTCCTTGAGGGGCTCGCCCCAGAGCCCAAAGATGTCGGCCAGGGAGCCGCCGACGCGGTAGGCCTCGGGCGACGAGCCGCCCACGGATACCGGGATCGTGCCCTTTGTGGGCCGCACCTGGTTGCTGAAGCCCTTGAAGGTGTAGTACTTGCTCTCCCAGTCAAAAGGCTCGGCCGACTGCCAGGCGCGGCGGAGGATCTTGATGTAGTCCTCGAGGCGGCCGTAGCGCTCGTCCTTGCTCAGGAAATCGCCCTCCTTGGCCTGCTCGGCGTCGCTGCCGCCGGCGATGAAGTGCACCACGACGCGGCCGGCGCTCAGCTGGTCCAGCGTCGCCAGGGCCTTGGCCGCCACCGTCGGGTACATGGTGTTGGGCCGCAGGGCGATGATGACGCTGATGTTCTTGGTCACGGCGGCAATGGTGGCGCCGATGGTGAAAGGGTCATAGGACCCTGAGCCGTACGGCACGAGAGTGTAGTTGAAGCCATACTCGTCCAGTGTCCTGGCATATCTGACCAGGTACTGGGGATCGATACCAGTCGGGTTGGGACCCGTGGCGATCTCCGTCGCCGAGTTATTAAATGTCAGGCTATGTATATCCGTGTTAGTGACTGCGGTTCATGCTCATTCCGAGGAAACCGTACCTGATAAATTCTGTAGGCATTTTGACTATATTTGTTTTCAAATTAAAATGAAGTAAATTATGTCTAGACTTCTCTTTATTTAATTCTCATCTTTCAAGACAGCTGTAATCTATTTAATCTGCCTTATGTGTATTTATAAGCGTTGACTGCTTGCTCCGCATGCATCCTGAATGGCATCATTGCTATCGCGATCACGCAATACCGAGCTCGGTCGGGGACCCATCTTTATAGTCGTAAATGGCCCTTTCAATGGCTGCACTCCTCCAGTATGATCTCTAATCTATAGTTTGGGTTGCGCCATGTCAGATCACGCCCACCTTTGATTGTTTGGGCGGGCGCAAGGTGAAGCTCTGGGCCCTGGAGTCGCTGGAGTGACTCGGCCGAGTTACATGACTTGCGTCTGCAGGAGGATATTTGACCCCAAGGACCCCACTAAACACGCGATACTGAGGCCCTGCTCAGCTTCATGGCGATGTAAATATTCGCGCTGATGTTGTGGAGCTTAACTCTTTGGTCTTGTATAGTGTTCGCCGATGGTATGGCCACTCTGGCTGAGGCAAGTGGCCGCAACCTAGAATCCAAACCAGTGATTGCACACTCCAAGCCGAGTATTTCCCATGCCGCTGACAAGTTATTTTTGGATAGCGATAAGTCATCATTGGGTAGTCTAGATCCATTCAACATCGTCGACTCGGTTCGTATTCAGGTATTCAAGCACCTCGTCGTACGATTTGCAGACGTGTTTGGCGTCCCATCCATCCGATCCTATGAAGCCTTTTGGGAAAGTCGTCTCCTTTCCTTCAAGGGCAATATCACCAGCGCACATGATGGCCTGGCGGATATAGTCCTACGCAAATGCGAGGTTAGTCGGGCTGCTCTTTCAAATGTGGAATTGATCCATGAATTTCCAAAGGGAAAACTGGTTTGTGCGGATATGAACTTACAAAGCAATGCGCAAGATGCCATGGCGACTCTTGTGGGATTTTCGATGTGACATTGCCAGAATATGCACTGAACACTTCTGCGATGGCATACTTTCGTACTTTTTAGCATAGGTTGGGCACCAAGAAGAATCAGGAGACATACCAGACAGTGTAGCTGGTGCGTCATGGATGTCGTCACAACGAATTTGCTAGCATAGCCCTCGAGCTTTTGTGGAAGGTCATGATACTTGGCTGGATCTTTGACATTCAGATATCCCAGTCCCTCTGATTTACAAGGTCAGCTTCGTCGACTGGAAATCACGCATGGCATATCGTGTTGACTTACTCGGAACGATGCCTAACCACTTTTTGTGTACCTCTTCCGTGAAGAATTCAGATCCATTCTCAGGTACAAACATGGGATCAGGCTGGAAAGTCACAATCTTTTGCGTGACTGGCCAGATGTCAGTTTCCAGATAGCCAACAAAGCTTGATAGCGGCACGTACAACGGGGCGCAAAACCAGTCACATCACCAGTCCCCTCATATTGCGCATCTGCCTTATTCGTTTTGCCACTACCAGTCCATTGGCGGTCCACCAGCAGCATGACGACAATGGCCACCAGGAACCCGTCAATCACCCATCGATATCTGTTCAGGACTTCTAGTATCCGAGCCCGCCTCGTCCGTGGCGGTGTCGCCGTGTGCATATAGTCCTTTTCGTCCAGGTCGAGCGGATCCTCAATGTGCATGTCGAGATCGTCAATTTCATCGCGCTCATCCGCCTTGACGCTCTGGTATTGGTGAGTCTTGTTGTTATTCGCCATTTTTGCCGTGTCTTTTCTCTCCAAATGATCGCACTGGGCGCATGCGCACTCGAATTGGTGATGCTTCTAAAATCACGAAATCCACGCGATGGTCGAATTTGCGACTGTTGTCTCTTTAGATTTGCTTATCGAAAGCGATAGCGACAGCGACAGCCGAATCGCGACGTCGAAAGATTATCGTGCTCTGTCGATACTCGGGCTGTGAAATGACGCGCGGCTTGGACACAGTCTGGGATCAGACATGGAGCGTTTCACACTATCTCGAGCCAAGAAGCAGGGATTTGGTCGATGAAACGGGCGCGGTGCCTGGGCACGCTCGTCCTGTAGTAGCGATTCCCGTTGAAGCTCGCTTTCGCGGGATTGATGATTGACTGTTCGGACGAAGAATTTTCAATGATACAACTGTGGAAAGAGTACAGGAATGTTTGTTGACAGTTTCTTGGATGAGTCCTCTGGACCTTTTCGATAGACAGGGGACCAACTGAATACCTGCAGTATAGCCTGAAAGACCCACTATAACAGGGCGCTTACGGTATTAATACAAGCTTGCGACCGGAAATAAGAAATGGCAAACAGAAGCAGAAACAAGTCAAAGGTAAAGGCGACTGTCGGTGCCAGAGACAAGTAGAAGAATCTTTCCATGTGTCCGGCACACTCACTAGATTCTTACAACGAATGAGCGTAGGCAGAATAAATCAACGCACAAATCATCAAAGGCCATCACCCATCGAGTTTCGGAGATAGGAGCGACAGAACCAGAACAGAACCTATGGGGGTGCGCTGATGCTACCCCAAGTGCAGCACGCAGTAGCTTTCAATATTGTTGCCCATATATTGCCATACTCTCTGTTACGAGTTGCTGGCCACATGGCAGCTTACAGGGTTTCGGGATCATTACGAAAATATTGGAGAGACCAATTTTGCCGGAGCCAGATGACGCATCTTGGGCTGTAATGTAACACATGCATAGCACATCTCATCTAAACTATTGTTTGTGTTTGGTGAACATGGTCGATGATTGAGTACTATGCGACGCTCTCTAGGATATACCTTCTCCCATTTGATACGGAGCCACTTGAGCATCTGGTCAAATATGCACAACTTTAAGCGCTCGAGGCCCAGGTCTCCCACTCGTAAGAGGCCAGCATGAATGGTCCGGCACCCTTGTAGTCGTTGGAAGCAAGAGGAACGCTGATGTAGTACTGTATCCAATGTTAGCAAATGTGCAGAGAAGTAATCGACGACGAACTTGTCAAGGAAACTCACCTCGTATGTTCCATTGCTGCCAAGCGAACCAACCTGGACGGTGCCCTCCCAGTTGAGTGTGCCGTCGCCATTGTCCACGACGAAGCGGTCCACCAAGAGGTTGTAGCCCTTTTGGGCCGGGCCGAGGTAGTCGGCGCTCTCAATGTAACCGGAGCGGATGCCGCGCAGCATGCCGAGCACAAACATGGCCGACGCGCTGCTCTCAATGTAGTTGCCCTCGGCGCCCGGGTACGGCTCGCTCATGATCAGCCACCAGCCGCCCGACTCGTCCTGGGCCGTCTTGAGACCCGCGGCCAGGGTAGTGAAGTAGCCCAGCAGCTGCGCATAGCCCGCGTGCGACTGGGGGAACACTTGTAGCGTCTCCCACAGGGACAAAAAGTACCAGCCGACGGCGCGGTCCCAGACGAGCGGGGCGGCGCCCGTTACCGGGTCGGCCCAGACGGCCTTTTTGCTCTCGTCGTAGCCATGGACCAGGAGGTTGGTAGTGGTGTTGCGCGTATGCTCCTCAATGTGCTGGTACTGCAACAGAATGTCGTCCCAGGCAGTGGTCTGTGATCGGATCAGCAAGTCGTTTCCCAATGGTCAGTCAAGAGTCGGCGCTCTTTTTGGCTACTTACGTTGTCGGCATCAAACCAGTTTGTCCACTTGGCGTAGAAGCTGTCGGCCATGAAGATGCCATCGAGCCACATTTGGTCGGGATAAGTGGGCTGGCGATGCCAGAAGCCTCCAGTGGGTGTACGGGGATGTCTGTTTAGCTGATTTCGTACAATTTCAGCGGCAGACTTGTACTTTTCCTCGCCAGTCTCATTGTACCAGTAGAGGTAGTTGTTTCCCATGCGCTTCTTGTAGTTAGCATTTGTTCTTTCTTGACGAGCTGCATCTCTTGGCTCGAGAATCTACCCTGACACATTTTGTACGTGGGAAATGGAATTGCAGTACTTACGTATTCGTCAAGACTGTAAAAAGTGTAGTTCCAGTCTATGATGGTTCCGTCGTCGGCCACAACTCCGTCAATCTGGTCATGGTACCAGTCGTACAGAGTCTGATTCTTGGTCAAATCGTACGCAGCCTCGTATCCAAGATACAAGGTTGCCGCGGTATAGCCAAAGTCATACTCGACGCCTCTCCTAATGAAGGAGTCTGCAAATTGTGCAAGTAGCGATGTCTGCGCCGCAGCCGAGGCAGCGCCGACAGAAAGGAGACCCAAAGTAGACGTCTTCATATTGAGGGAAATCCACCGCAAACTTGGTGATGAGTTACAGTTGATTTGAGTATTCTAAGACTGCCCGCTGATCTCTTCTCTCGATTCTCGTTGCGAGCAAACTCTCTCTTTTTATGTCTTCCCACGATCGCATGTCGCCCCTTATCGCCAAGGCTGCGGCTTATGAGTCCAATATTGAAAATAGTCCTTCATAGTGACCCAAGAACTAACATGCATATTGTAAAAATGGATAACGTGGACAATTCGTGTCTTCAATTGGAGGGAAATTAGGTGGCAAGGAGCCCATGTGCGTACTTGGCAGTCCCTAGCTATTGGAGGCGACCAGGATGGGATAGCAGATCATTGTCCCAGGATACCCGGAGCACTCGGAAAATCCCACCTTCTTGGCATTCCGACAACCTTCGAACGGCCGTGAATGTTCTACCGCACGCCGTCTCGGTCCGTTGGGAGACGAGATACGTTCACGGCCAAGTTCCATTATCGGCAGCATGTCTTGTCGCTCATTAGTGGAACAGTTTCACGCCTCTCTATAGTCACTCCACAATTGACTAATGTTAAATAAAGTCCCAAGAAACACAGCCTTGTTGCCAATACTATTAGCAGGTCATAGACTTTCTTGTCAAATTAACCTATCTGCTTTGGATCATTTCTTACCTTCTTCAAAGCCTGGACAACTCTTTAAGTTTATACTTTAGTTTTACACTCCAGCAAGTGCCGGTTAATTAAAGGGTCAAAATCTCATCTACACGAGTACATAACATTTGCATAGGCGAGCGTTTAGGGTCGGCAGATGAAAAGAATTGCCGACAAATTGGTGTACCGCAGTGCATGATCACAAGTCCTTCCGTGAATCATTGATCAGGCCCGAGTATTCAAATTGGCAGATGACGTGCGAAGTGGTCTGAGCTGAGGACTTCCAATGCGATGAGGATCACTGAAGGCTTTATTCGATCAAGGGGCGGTTGAAAGCCATAGCATATGCTCCAATACTTCAAAGGTCTAATTCATTCCAGGCCGTCCCTCTCTGAGATACAATCTCGTACCAATAATTTTTCACACCTGCAAACAAAAGCAACACAACATGTCAGAAATATCCCCGATATATCTTTTTCCGAATCTTGGAGTCAGCCATGATTTTTTGCAACTTCTTCTGAACATTAAGGAAAGCCTAGTCCTGGATAGCCATCAAAAGCAGTGTGAATCGAAACGAAGCCTGAGCATATAATAGAACGAAGGAAATACTAGTCGATTCCCCGTGCCACAACGTACAATATATTTCTTCGAACAATCATCTCTAGCGTGAATGATTTCCAGAGCGATTTGGGACATTTGTTCTCGCAACTGTTCTCCAAGTGAAATCAACCCTGCGCGAGCCAGCACAATCGCGTTCAGCTAACAGTATCATCGGCCAAAGTCTGCAGTGAACTCGTATAGGACCCTTAGAGATCAGGATAAATCAAATGCATCGATGCACTCTGATAAGGTACTGTTCATATGGAAGGCTGTCAAGATTCATACAATCAAGATCAACAACGAAATGCCTACACGGTGGCGATTCATATACCTAGTCAAGGCGGCCCGAACCGGCGCCACTCGACCATAAATAGTATAGTGAACCTTCGAGCAGTTCTATGCAGGAAATTTGGCTTGAAGAACTTGGGGAATCCGTGCCCACTCTGCATAAGCGAACTGATAATTTCTGGTGACTCGACATTCTAACTGTCTTGTATCTCATATCTCTCTGGGCCAAGCGGTGGATAATATTTGTCCGCATGACTTACTTCGAGAGGAGAATACAAGAATGGGAAGAAAGCAGAGGGAACATCCCACCGTTGAGAACATCCCAGACGGAAGTTGAGCAAAGTTGTTGTTGTTCTGGTACCATTGCACCCAACGGCTCTCAATACTCACCCCGCTCCATTAAACCTAGTGCAGACAGAAAGCACTTGATAGGTACAATAACCGAGCAGAAGTCTACGCGGGGGCACTATAAGACTTTTTCTGTATTCTACCCCCTTCTTTGACATGAAATATTAGATTAAGAAAGAAATGATGACAATAAGACAAATGATTTATTGTGTAGAGATCCGTTTGTATGTGGATTTACAATCTGCAAAGCCTTTTTTTTTTTTTTCTTCCCACTTCGTATAGGCGGCAGCGAAACTCAGACGCGACAGTGAAGGTGGTTCGACCAATCCACCAGCATGGCGTCGCCTCGCTCAAAGTTGGTCACCAAGTGGTTGAGCGGACGTGGGCATGAGTCTTCCAAAGGTAGGGGCTCGGCGCACACACAAATAGTCGGCGGGGGTCGGCGAGGAGGCATGATGTAGTCGTCGATGAGGGAGCGGAAATGATGGTTATATAGCAACCGGCATTCGGCTTTGGTATACAATAATGTTGGAGGGGAGGCCGAAGTTGCGCTGTTGATAAAGCTGACGATCACGCATAGCCAGCAAACCAGCTGGTTTCAAGTCGCCACGTGTTTTCATGTCTGGAAATAAAGGCGCCGATTGCAATCTTGAATTAATTTCTTTTCTTCTTCTCTCTAATCCTTTTTCATCGTGTAAAGAGTTCTGCTTGGTCAACATGATAGCATGTCTTCCCGAAGTTCAGCATACACGCTTATGACATGAGGCTGATGAACCATCTCTAGCTGAGTGTGGTATTCGTTATAGTCATTTATCTGGATACCCTCTCTATCACCAATTTGCCAGAAGTGAAGAGGACAACCAATATCTTTCAAAAGAGAATTTGGAAAGGGATTGAATCCTGCACGTATGCATATACGTGTGGTGTTGTGCCAACTTTTGAAACAACAAGACAACTATACACCCAGCTGGTCCTAGGGGGTGACGTATCAGTTTTGGTGAGATGTCATGGTCTTGGGTCTATGCCGGTTGTGATTCATGTACTCGTGTGGCAGTGCAGGGCAGCCCAAAGACCCGGGCATCGACCTCAATGAACAGTGACAAGAATGAGTTCTGCTCTGGTCAGCGATAAGATGAAAGAGACAGTTGTGTTCCAAGTCGAATGCTCCAGATGCAACAGCTTTCTGTTGGAACATGTAGGCGAATGATATGCGACAATATCCTTCACTTGTTGCAGTCCGCAAAGAGTAATTGTATGACTTGGCAACAGATCATGTGGCTCGTTGGGTTACCACAAGATACTCGTATAAATTGTGAACCTCTAAATGACAAGATTTGGTGGAATAACACGTTAAGACTCGTGTCTGAGAAATCAGATTCCTGATCTACAGTTGTTAACCCATGCCATCACCGCATTCACATGCGATTTGGAAGCTTGTATTAGATCCGCCTACTGTAGCGTTTCGGACTGTCGTTTGCTATTCCCGATACACCTTGCTAGAGCCATTATAGTCAACATGTTTCCTACGCAATAAGCACGTCTCGACTAGGCACCTTTGATGACTTGACGAGGCTCAAAAGATAGCTATAACCACAACATTTGAATTTGTCATGAGGTATGATAATGTCTATGCCGATCAATTACCGCTTTTCGCTCAAGGCAGATGTAAAGGCGTGCAGAGGTTGCTCACATTGCACACCGCTCAACAATGCATAGTGTCTCCCAAATGTGCATAGGGACCTTTTATACCAGTGGGCCTAGGTATAGCACATACATACCGACGGGACTGTACTCCGACGGACCGCTCAGAGTATACGCTACTCCATACGTACTTTCAACCAGACCCTTTTGCCCCACGCATTATATTGCATGGTTTACCTTGTCCAACTTGTCGCATATACTGGACCTTTTTAGACAAGCATAGACTCCTATAGTCGGTATGTCCTAGATTCGGAGAAAGATAACAAGCTATTGGAACTGGCCATTTAGGCCCAATCTGACGATATTGTCCGCTGGAGTGGATGCCAAAGGAACGCGCACACGACAAAAACCCATGATCGTCGGCTAAGTGGCTAGCTGCAGTGAATGCCGATCATAGAAGACCCCTCTTTGTGTGTGGATTTTTTTTTCTTCTTGTCTCTTTGTTGTTTTTTCATCGTGCACGGCCACCTGCCAGTATCAGGAAAGTCAACGAGGGGAGAGGAAACTTTCCCCCTCTCACAATGCGCATATGCCATCTGCCCACTCTGCGTTTGACTAATCTAGTGTAGGCACGATTTGCAGTCTGTATGGTGTAGATCTGTTGAAACAGTGATTGAGTGAGTGCCAAGTGTCAACAACCCACCAAAGTCTTTATCTCCGTTTTGTCGCCGAGATCAGCAAGCGCCACTGCGATGAGGAGGTAAAAGTCCCCAAGTGGGTTTTGCCTCGAGGCATGGACAAAACCAGATTGCCATGGCATGGCATTTCAATAATTTCGGGAGGTTGGCAATTGGCGACAAAAAGCAGTAGAGAGGTTATGCCAGTGCCGCAGTGCGGCTCAATCCCGCGGACTGCTCGGCTTGACTGCTTTCAGTGAAACGTGACATGACTGACTGCATGCGGGCTTGGAAACCTCTTAACGGAGATATGTACTTTCCATTTTCTGCAAAAGCGCGTTACTCCAGCAGTATTCTACCTTCCTGAGAGCACGGTCATCGTCTCATCTCCCAAATCAACGACGGGGAATAATGGCTTGACTTCAATGATCGCCGGTTACCTGCGGTCCGCGGAATACTTGGCCAGCTCTGTAATGAGCCGCGCCAGAGCGGTAATCAGTACTTGTTTCCGTTACCCCGGTCTCGACAAAAGAGAACACATCGCTGAAGTTCGAGAATTGTTGATGCTTCCATACGACTCTCAAGAGCATGGACATGATGACTGTCTTGGAATTGCTGTTGGTGACGCTGGCTTTCGAGAGGTCGACACAGTTGACTCAAACTAGGAACTGCCCAATGAACTCTAATGATACTCTCATCCGTGGTGTCGATCCCACATCCTGAACAACTCGGTGTCGTTTGGGCGCCGGTGAAACTTATCCTCTCTATACTTCAGTTGTACATACGCCCTGCAATATTAGGCATTGACGCAGGACACTGGGGGCGCCCCCACAGACCCTGAGGACCCTGGATTCTGTTGTGCTCTGCTGCTTTTTGCGCTGCAGAATCGTAGTCCATTGTCCATTCTTTCCCCTTGTGTCACTCCACTTCGCATGTCGGCGGAATATAATGCAGGAAGAACGGAAAATAATGCAGGAAACAAAAAGACAAGAGTGAAGTAGTAATAGTTGATAGTCTTTGAAGTGTATGTATTCTCAATGATCTTTGCCCGCCTACTCCCAGTATAAAAAATTTAAACATGCTCCCAAGAGACACCGACGCCAAAATAATGCATGCTTGTTGGTAGTCAGCCTTGGCGAGAAGGGCTACATGAGGAGTAATAAAACCAGACACCTTCCCAATGCAAACATGTGTCCATTCCGAATGGACTCCGGCTACCCAAATGAGGAAGTATGCAAATGTCAAATGTGTTAAAAAGAAAAAGTACAAACAGCGCGTGCATGGTGGATAGAAGCTCTCTCGCAGGACGCGCATAGCCGCAACTCCCCTGGTATCATATGCAGAAAACCAATAAAGGCAACAAGGACATGTCGGCGTTGGATTGAAAAATTTTTCGTCCCAATTTGTGGAATCGAATGAGTTTGCGGCTGCTTGTGAAAAGAGCGCATGTTAAGCCCAAATTGCATCTCTCCTAGCGTTGGTTCCCAGATGGAACAAAAAATTTGTAGCGGTCTGATGGTCTGACGGGGCTCCGTGATAGTCGCCCAAGTAAAACCCCCGACAAAAAAAAAAAAAGCCAATTCGACTTGGACCCTGAAGTGTAAGGCTACTCCAAGATCCACTTGCTCAATATTGAGCTCGCGTGCGCATTGTTGTAAATGTAACCGACGGTCGACGCTCGTGAGATATTTCTCGTGGTATTTTGCCAATTGCTGGCGGTTCGTGTTTCGCACCCAGTCTAATGCTCAGCGTCCATAGCCCAAAGCGGACTTGCGTATGTCCATGAGTCGTGGCGGCTTTGTGCCGATGGTCCGAGATTCTTCTGGAACAAATCTAGTGCAGAAAGTAGCCGACCACTCACTGTCGCGGTTCCGACATGTCGGACAAGCTCGTTTACGCGCGCAGCAGTGGATCAAAAACTGTATGAGATCGAACCCGAATCCTTGGCCTTGTTTTGCGGGTGGAAATGGACCGCCGGAGTGGACGACCTTACAATTGCCGTTAGCTTATTCTGGCATTCTTAGCCTGCGGGTCGGCGAGCCTGCGACTTCGGTGGCTATAGTGTAATGGAAAGCCATCTGGTGTGTCGTCCCAAAGACGCCCGGCTTCTACCGCAGGTATGTCGGCATTGTCTGTCGGAAGCGCTTGTGACGTCGGAATTCGCCTGCATGGCACCGTCCACCACCTTTGGCAGGGAGCTCGTTTTGACGTCGGGACATGGTGAGCTGCCCTGATTGGGACCCCTGGATCAGTCGTGCGGTCATGGATAATAACAGAATCGCTGCAAGCAAAGCTGCGGGGCCGTTTTCATCGAGTAATGGTTGGAAATGGCCGGCGTTCCGTTCCGTGATTGGTGCTTCGTCGGGTGGGCAGGCCGTTGTGGACGCCAGCGACTCGGTTGACCGCGGAAGTGCTGTAAAATTGAAGACTCCATAGCAGTTGCAAGGGTCTTGGCTCACACAACGTCTTGCCCGACTGAAACCCATCTCGCCGGAACACCGTCTGAACCAATTTCGTAGGGCTTGGTGTTGGCTTTTCGTGGCGGCAGTAACCATCGTGCATGTCCCTCCTGAGTCGTGTCAAACTTGCCGCGCTTGCGCATGAGGTGTTCCAAGACTGCAATGCGAATGAAGTCAGAGTTCTCGCGAATTTCGCGCTGTCTGGGCCCTGGTGGAAAGGAGACAGGAGCGGGTGCTGCTCGTGGGGACGCCGGAGGTGGAGGCGCTATGGTACGATTCGCGGTAGCAGTAACGGGTTTTCTGGACCGCTGCACTTTGTAGGTCTGCATCTGAATTGATGCCGTAAAACTTCGCGCACTAGGCGCCGGGGTGGTCCGGGTGTCGAGCCGTGCGCTGTCTGTAGGGTTCAGGTAGCGGCGCATGGCCTCGCTGGGTTCCTCTTCCAATACAGGTGGTCGACGTTCATCGGTAAAGGGGACGCGAGGATCCATGGTCAGGATGGACCGCGTGAGCAAGTCCTCGGCGGGGACTGAGGATGCAGTGAATGACGACAGTGATCGAGCGGCTGACCGCAATGCACGGAGGGATGCCGTCAAGTTGGACTTGAATGCAGTCTTGAGCGGCAGGAATACCGTGTCCGGCTGCTTATCCGCCTCGACAGGGGATGGAGCAAAAACCTCAAATTCCACTTCGTCGATCTCTGGGTTAACCCATAGGGGGTGTTCCTCCTTTTCACCGGGAGGCGAAGACACCGGCTCCAAGGATCTCCTTGGCTGGCGGAATCTCCTGCCTCTCGGTGTCACTGGGCTGTCGACTGAAGGAAGTGTGGTTCCAAAAGAGTCGCCTAGGGATGGGAGACTTTCCAAGGAGCCCGCCCTCGTAGATAGAGCTGATGTGAAGCAGCTATCGCTAGTAACAGATGCGTCCTCCTCCAAAACTTCGTCTGGAGGACTCATCAAAACGTCCATGGGACTTCGGCCTAGAGAAGACGCAAGACTCAATTCGTGACTGAGATCCTTCTCAGAGACTTGTGACCGCGGCACTATGGAATCGACAGTCATTCTTTGGCGACCGTTTCCCCTTCTACCTTGCTGCGGGATACTTGTGATTGCAAGCAAGGCAGCCACAGACGGTGGAAGCGAATCTGGCGAGCGCTTGTCCCGGCGGCGGTGGCTGCCGCTGGATTGCCTCCGGGGATGACCATCTGCTTGGTGTCTAGACTTGTGCGTGTATGAAGCTTCATTTCTATTTTTCACGGGAATTTGGACAGCGCTCGTTGGCGTGTTTGGTCGTGCAACGGCGTTGGCCATGGTTGTGCTTGTACTTGGTGGGCTGTGACTCAGGTCGCGAGGCTCCTTGCGCTTCGGCATATCGCTGTTCGATCGACTAGACAGAACTGCATTCGAGGACTGGTTGGGAGAAGCGGCGATTTGTTCATCTCTCCGTCTCGATAGGAAAGTCGTCGATGTAGTCGAAGTAGACGACGAAGAGGAGGAGGCTTTTGCACGTTTGGAAGTCGGAAGGCCGGGTACAGGCTGTTGGCGCGAGTACAGGTAGGATCTAGGGTTGAGCATCATGGCGGCGGCGGCGGTGCATGGCAGAGCAGCCGGTACTAATATGGATGTGCTGCTTGGTGGGTTGGGCTGATGGCTTGCTTGCCTGCCTCTAGCAGTAAGGTAGCAGGCTTAGCAATGACGGATACCCTTGCCCCGGGGGGGTTGTCTGGCCCGCTGGCGCAAGGAATGCGACGGGCGACCAAACTCAAAAAGCCAAGTGCTGTTAATAATGATAATAATGTAGTATGTAATGTAGGTACACAGCTAGAACCGGGTCGCGTGCTTGACTCGCTGGGGGATCGTGTGTCCTTGCATCAGGAGCGCCCGCTCTTTACGTAAATCGTGCCGGCTAGCAGGTCTCGGCCAGGGCGGTTCCAGTGACGTGGGCGCTGCTCGCATGAAGAAGTGCAATGCTGTAACTGTACTTGCAAAGATGCGCAGAATCAGGGCGAATAAGCAGGTCGTAATTCGTAGATGACTCGTGAGGCGAGGCTCCGCTGTCTGGACAAGAATTTCTGTTCTCCTCGGCTGGAACCACTGATGATGACGGGTTGTTCCTTTCAACTCTTGAAGGGTCGCGAGCGATCCTCTCTGACAATGGACCCTTGCTTCAGGGTCCTTGACTTTGTGGCAGCGGGCTGAAAATGGGGGAGCACAGATGGTTCAGAGCAGAGACAAGGAGACACACTCAAGACTCTATCCAAGAAGATACTCGATAGTCACAGTAACTATTGGCAAAGTAAAAGAGAAGGATCAGAAACAGAGAGTTGGAAAATAAGACGGGCAAATGGATAGATACGGCAAGACGGCGACTTGTTCTCTATTTCCTGGTTGAACCGCCCAAGCCCTGTCCTGTCCTGTCAAAGTGTCTGATCTGCCTGCCTACTACCTACGTACATGACCAACCGACCTAACAAGCCTGCCTGATAAGCAATGCTACAATCAACTGATGGTCGGGCACACGTACCGGCCTGATAATCACTAGTGCCCCGCCGCGGGAGGAGACCCGCGCTCTGCGCGCTCGCTCACTGTCTCTCTCTCGCTCTTGGCTGCCTGCCTGCCCACCTGAGAAGAGGGTACCTTGAGACTTCTATGTACTTGTCATTACTGGGCTGCACCCGCCCTGTTTGAGGTACCTTGAGTAGGGTTCTTTGATGTATGCAAAGCACCGTCCTGCCTCATCGGGGGCTAGCTCTTGGTCAGCTCGCCCTGTGGTACGAGCTCTGATATTACGGGGACCAGCGACATTGTAGAAGTTGCAAGTTACGGGAGGAAACGTCCGTACCAACTGTGAATAGACGAGATGAGTTATTTGCCAATATTTCGTGCCTTCCTGGATGAAACAATTACGGATATGGCCTCTTGCCGGACAGAGGGGGGGAAGGAACTGTGTATGCGGCTTTAATTCTAGTGCAAAGTTCGGAGTCGCGTGGGCTCCTACGGAATAAATAAATATACACGAGCACACTGCATTCAATCCCACAACACAAGCAAGTCTGCCCTGCCTTGATTATGTACCTACTTCCTATGCAGCCAGTGGCCAGTACCAGGACCCTTGTTGTGACTGTTTTAGACGAATAGACATGCTACAACAAACTTGCATCGCTGCCTTGTCTGGCAACAGATGCATACATAGCCTCGGCCGACGACGCAAATCATTACTATTGCTCACAACCGGGCGATCCGGGTTTCCTC
The DNA here is from genome assembly GCA_011058875.1 of Neopestalotiopsis sp. 37M. NCBI lineage: Eukaryota > Fungi > Ascomycota > Sordariomycetes > Amphisphaeriales > Sporocadaceae > Neopestalotiopsis > Neopestalotiopsis sp. 37M. The sequence goes on along the minus strand of SWKT01000032.1, from coordinate 356,635 downwards.
ATCTTGTTCTCTGCCTATGAATATACCTGTCAATCTGTCTGCTTGCTGCAAAGTGTTCATGGATGCAGATTGATGTGCGCTGTTTCCCAACAAATCACGTCCTCGATATTTATTCATTGGACGCCGGTGGTTGGGTGACTCCTTTCATGGTTTGTATTTGCATTCATCCTTATTTGCTTATGCCGCCTTGGCCTTCATTTGTACATAGTACTCTGGACCCCCAAAATCCCCCCAAACTTCCGAGCCGGGAATCAGGGGTCTTGTCCTCAAACCCTAACCGTAATAGAAAAACGAGAAGGAAAAAAATTTGACTGGCCTGTACAGACTCTGACAGGCTGGCCTTTCTTGCAGTTTCCTTTTCGCAAAAGGGTTTTTTTCTCAAATGGGGCGGATCGTCGTGTCGCCCCCTAGCCGCGACGACGGCCTCTTTTGTTGTTACTAAACGACCATAATAGCGGCTGCGAATTCGCAGTCGACAGGGGGCAGTGAATAAGTCATAGTATTTACGAGGAGCCCAATTGAATTTCAGCCAAAAGCCTTTCCGCAGTGGGCTGGGTATAGCATGTGGAGCTCCTACGGTTTTATGTCAACAACAAATGATGAAGAATATTCTATGGGTCTTTTTTTTTTTCTCTTCCTGTCCAAGACTTCAAGTTTCCACCCGCGCGAATGGGCAGATGGGGTACATCATTTGTTCACGGAATCCACCTCAAGTGCTACGTACCTACGTTATGGATATTATACCCCAGTACCTTATTCCGATGGGCTTGTGGAGCTCACGAATCAGGCCCAATTCGGTTGTCTTCGTGGGTGAGAAGATGGGGTCTGGCACCATAACACCGGGAGATCGCCTTTTGCGATAAGGAATGGGTGGCTGCTGGCTGCTGCATGGCTGAGCGCCGTGGATGGATTCTCGGGCTATTGCAGCATTGCGCGGCCGGCCGCTACCGTTGGATGGGATTTAGGAATAATAATCGACTCTTGAACTCTCTGTCAGTTCAACGCGCCGTGCCCGGAGTGTCTTTCTTCCAAAAGCACGCAAATTAGGTTGCCAAAAATGTATGCGACTGAAATATTGCTCATGGATCCCAAAATGCCCTCACTGATAATCCGCGTTGCCAATTTTTTTCCTGCGATGTTTGACCCACGCATTATATGGCCCTAGGCATGCCTTTGCCGACTTGGGCAATTTTTGCCCTGACCGAATGATTCATTCAATGATGCAACAAAATAGCTCGAAACAAGTTTACCCAACCTGCCAACCTCTTTTTGTGACTCGCACCTCTGGCACCTGGGAGATTCCAACTTGACATGAAAACAGAATGTGCTGCATTAGCGGTTCCTGAATTCATGTTCGCAAGCTGAAATCATACTTTCCCCCAACCTGTGCGGACGTCGTTCGACCGACGAACAGACTTCTAGCTATCAATGCACTATTGAAGTAAAGAGCCCTGAAGAGGGATGACTACCAGTTCACACGTTCAGTATAGACGAGCAAACTTTAGCAACCGGCGAGAAGAAGATGTCTCAAAACAAACAACCACCTGGTTAGGCGCAGCGGCCCCATCCGGTCGCAAATCCACCCACACATCCCACGATCCCACGCACAAGTCTGCCGGCGTGCACGTTGGGGAAGCATGGGCTTCTTATCATCGCACTGCTATTCGTCTTCCCCGCAAAAATGATCGTGCCCAAATGACATCAATAGTGTCACCACTCACACAGCTGTCCCGGCAAAAGGGCCACTATCAAACTGCACATGCGAGGGTGCTCCTCCAATAGAAGTGGCTCAGTCGCCAGCTTCCCTCCCCTCCATGATTCAGGTCAGATCCACGAGCTATCTTGGCTTACACACACACATGTGGTGTGCACTGCGCCAACCCTTCTTCTGTCGCCTGAAGGAATAAGTTCAGCTGAATAGGAATATTTGAAGTATTCTAACTTTGAGCAAACGGACGATCCGAACACTAATGCCAGAAGTATTGGACGACAAGCACGACTCTCTCTTTTCATACCAAATGCATGCTAATGCCCTTTCCCCGGATTCCTTCAAGAGCTTATCTGGCATGAGCACATGCTTTTTTTTTTGTTGTTCAGCAGTAGCTCAGACGGACATCAGGCTTGCAGTCAAGCTAGGCGCCGCTTCAGTCATGTCGTCTGCTAGACTCTAACGGCAGTGGGTGCAAGGTTTAGAAGCGTGTATATGATTAGAAAATGATCCTCTGCCCAAAGACAACAAGCAGCATGGACTCGTCGCCTTGTTTTCTTGAATTGCTAAATACCATGGTCAATCGAGCCGGTTCTCCGTTTGCGATATCAAAAAGCACAGACTCTCGAGACAATGGACTCGTTGCTAACTTCCTAGCATCATGGTCGAAGGTGGAGCCAGTATAGAAATACATGTCACGAGACCTAGGAAGTGTGTAAACAGACTCCATTCTGGCCTCGGCATATGATGATCTCAGTGCATTGACGTATTTATCGTCTTGGCACACAAGCTGCACTATAGAGATCAAGCTCCCGGCTCTCAATACCTATGGGCAAGTCATGCAACATGCACATCAACCCACACAAGACTCGGGCGCCAGAAATGAATCGGCAACAGTTCTTCGATATCAGCATCGGCCCGTGATTGTACCTACAGAGTACCCTACCAGGACGGATGCGTCTGGCGTCCACGTGCAACTTGCGTCAGGACAAAACCCACTTGTAAGGAGTGGAAGAGTATAGCAGCACGCCAGTCGAAGTTACTGAAACAAGACCAATTTCAGCCGGGCCCTCGAATATCAACCAATCGAGCCGAGCAGCTGGGGATTTAACATCAGTAGCGGATTTGTTTCGCCCATTCGGGCTGCTGGCTGTCGCACTTCATTCAAAATGTCGCCGGTGAACCGTCCCGTTTTGTCACTCTTTTGCTCAGAACGAAAATCCAAATTCGAAACATGTTGCGCTTGTATGTTGAACAGGCTTCCGTATCATGGCCCAATCGAAGGGACCGAGTCGAAGTATGCTTCTCAGTAGACCGCAACCTTGAGGGCTTCAGGTATCGATGCTCGAGCGGCCGGCTCATGGAATCCTCACGGTCGGGTATGGCTAGTGTCGTCGTGACTATACTCGTGCCACACTTTTCTGGTCAATTATGCGGGCGCTGTGAAACCAAAACGCTGACTGTCCGAGGAATGTCCCCGGTCAATGTCGCCCATGTTCAGACTCTCAATCACCATTATCCAGCTTGTAAAATTCGGACGGCGTCGAAGATCAGTTGATGAGAAATTCGTCGTTGGTTGCCGGGTGCGCGCTCCTCTCGTAGCCTTCCTCAGCCCAACATCATCATAACCCGTCGATCATATGCGCGTTGACATCCAATAGCCAATCACTTTGTATGCTTGGAAATTGGTATCTTTGAGGACAAGCTTGAAATGTGATTAAATCCGGTCAAGAGACAAGAGACGGAGGAAGTTGGGTGAAATCACAATGACAGAACAGAGGCGGGCGCCATTCTAATTTTATCACTTGACTAACACTAGATGAGGGGAGGTCGGTGCGCTAGGATGGACTCATATCACGCGATCATTCTGAAATACGATTGACTGATGTTTCGTCTGGGCAGGCAAAACGTCATCAAAGCTATTGATTACGATTGATGTCGTGCTACGATGCGAGTCCTCGGATTCATACGGCGTATCTAATGCGCCGGAACTTGGCGGTCATGCATCACAGTCACGAATGCACGTCAAGAGGCAATGCCAAAGAGCCGAAACAGGCAGCTTGCTAGGAACATGTTGTATTGCTTGAGCTAATATTGACGTTGTTCAATGACCCGTTGATGAATCCCAAGATTGGTTCTCGGATAGGGTCGCACCTGAACAACATAACATGTTTCAACAGCTTAAGCACTGGGATCCGTTCCGGGCACAAAGTCAGGAATCCCGGCAGCTGGGGCAGATGGCGTAGCCGGTGCCAGAGCCGGAGATGCAGGCGCCTCGGCTTGGGCAGGCGATGCCGGCAGGACGGATGGGAGGACCGGGATAGCCTGCACGGCAGCCGGAGCCGGCGCACTGGGTAGAGCCTTGGGAGGAGCCGGTACACTCACAACAGCAATAGGCGGGGGGGCTTCCTTTGCGGCTCCAGGCTGAGCCGGTAGTGACGGTACGGCCAGGGCAGCAGGTGCCGCGGGCAGAGAGGGCACGGCCGGGGCCGCCAGTGGCTTGATGGCTGGTGGTGATGCTGGCGCGGCACCGACGGCGCGGCCGATGATGTTGATGCCCGCTTCGCCTCCCACTGAAGTGCTTCCGTCCGAGCCCTTGGTGATGCCGAGATCCCCACCGAGATTCACTGCGTTACCATTCTTGTCCGTGGTGATGCCAGCGTTGCCATCGAACTGTTCCGACTCCTTGACGGCACCGACTTCACCGGCTTTCTGGGTGGCCTCGCCGGTCGGGGCAGCTTGGCCTTCAGCAGGCACGGTAGCAGCTGGCTGTCCTTCAGCTGGAGCTGCAGCTGCACCCTCGGCTGGTTGAGCAGCTGCTTGTTCTTCAGCTGGAGTCGCGGCCGCTCCTTCCGCTGGGTTCGCAGCTTGTTGTCCTTCAGTTGGAGTTGTGGCTGCTCCTTCGGCTGGTTGGGCAGCTGCTTGTTCTCCTCCCTTCTTTCCATTGTTGTTTGATGTGATGCCGCCGCCGGGACCTCCAAGAGTGAGGCCACCAATCGTCAAGCCGCCTCCTGTATTGTTCTTGGCCCCTTCCAGAGCTGCGATACCTTCGGCCGTCTTGTTGGTACCAGCTTGGGCACCCTCGCCGGCCTGGTTCCCATTTCGGTTGCCGCCACCAAGAGTAAGTCCTCCTGCTCCTCCAATGGAGATGCCGCCATTGCCGATGCTCAATTGTCGCTTGACATATTCTACTGGCTGGTCGCTCTTCACCACCATCTTTGGGAGGACCATCGAGGTCCAGATGGATCGCTTTTCCTCGGGGCCCTCGGCAGCCCCCCTCAAGCCGATCATGGCATTTGCCCGACTAGCGAGACTTCCCTGCGAAATGTTATTGATTGCTTAGACCAATGAGCGGGAGCAAATAAACCTACGACGGAGTAACTGTGCTGGGCGCCCAACGACAGATCTGTGAGGGCCAAAGCCCCGAGAACGAAGGAGATTAGTTGCATCTTGATTGAAATAAGAGGAGCCGGCCTCTCAAAAATAATCAAGACTATTAAAAACAATATAGTATAAAGTAAGCAGAGAAGAGAAACAGAAAGATCGACAAAATTAATGTTTGCACGCAGGAGATCTCATTAATGAGAGAAGAAAGTCACAGATACCATTAATTCGAGGAATATACACAAGATGTATAGTCTGACCTCTCAGACTCAACCGCAACGCAACCCATACCAGGAATGGAAGCTTTCCAATTTTGTCTCATAATTGAGAGGAATGCATTGAGAAGAGTGTTGTAAAAGTAGCTTGGCAATGGCTGAGTTGGTAACCAGGTCAGCGCTCACTAGCGATTCTGAGGTGCCCAGTGATTCCCAAGAGTTCGGCGGAAACCGCTTGGCGTTCCAGACCCGCTGATGTGATACCCAACTACCTTCAAGGCCTGGCAGAAAGGAAGCCTGTGCACAAAATAAGCTTACGGATGACGGATATGAGTCTAAATTCCCTGTACCTGGTTGACAGTAATTGATAGTCATGTTCTTGAACCTTGTCAACATGGAAAACATGAAAATCTTGGAATTCACATTCGCTGCGTCCGGGGGTGGTGAGTCTTACGACTCGAATCGCCAATTCTAGACCCATGACATAATACAGAACCCGGAAGCATCCCATGAGGACCTACCGTCTGTTCACACAAACGTAATCGAATTGCACAACTGCTTCAAATAAACCGCGAAGTCTGAAATGTTGTTTTCCCCCTCCACATGAAGGGGATTGAGCCACATCGTTGCCAAAGGATTGACCCGAACAGGTTTTTGTGGGCTCTTTCAAGGTTGCTTGTGAAGTGCACAGATTTGTGGACCTGTGACTGCTCGTACGCTGCCACCCAGACAGACACCAGCCCTGGCGGGGAAGCGCGTAGATGTTGAATATAAACATCTATCCAAACCGCATAGAACATCAGCCAAACGCGGCGTGCGCGTTATGAACACTTTCGGATACTCATAAAGTTCTCGGAATGGCTTCATCCTCATTCGAGTACCCAGCTCTTGACAAGACAAAATCGCAAATCCGCCTCCTCGAGATATTACCACAGCCAGACTCCAGCTTGCGATACTCTCTGACCACTTATCATGTCTCAACATGCCCAAACTACATCGCTCTCTCATACGTTTGGGGCGACGACGAGCCGTCTAACACGATTGTCATTAATGGACAAGACTTCAAGATAAGGGACAACTTGAGCCATGCATTGCTACGCCTGGCGGACTTCCAGAGCAAACGAGACGAGAAGCACTTCTGGATCGATGCCATTTGCATCAACCAGGAAGATACAAAGGAGCGCAATCACCAGGTCAGGATCATGAAAGACATTTTCACCAAGGCCACTCTGACAGTTGCTTGGTTGGGCGTAGATGAGGAAGCCTCTCGGCTCCTTTCGCAGGCCGAACAAACTCTTTTTCCGGAGCGGGATCTTGTGAGTGACCTTTTGGAGAGGCTGGCTTGCAATGATTATTTCCAACGAATGTGGATTGTCCAAGAGATGATACTGTCTCCAAAGCTGTCGTTCCTGTGCGACGACGCGGTATGCCCGTGGGCTAGAATGGAGAGACATTGGTTTCGGGTCCGCGGTTATGATGGTCTGAACGGGGATAAGTTTGCGGCGGCATCTCTTGCTTCCAAAGGCATTGGCGAGGGTTCGTTATTGATGAACTTGAGCACAACCATGCGGTGGCGGAACTGCTACAAGCCGAATTCCCTTTCTCCTCCGATGATATTCAGTCGACTACTACACTCCTTTCTTGATCGAAAATGCCGCGACCCCCGGGACAGAATCTTTTCTTTACTAGGGCTGCTTCCCCTCTCAGCATTGGAGTCGAGTCCCATACCGGTTGACTATGACATGAGTCTTGAGGATCTCTATAGCTTGGCCTACAGACACTCTTATCGGGAAGAACCTTATCGGGATACTAGAAATATGAGTCCGGAGGACTCTGAAAACCCAAATATTTTGTTCTCAAAGGCTTATAATGCTCAGATAATACAAATTGCTTTGGAACTGGACACCTGAGTATCATTGTCATACAACAAGTGTGGTTATTATAGAGACTTTTGACAAAATTAATAATTCAGATCGGCTATCCAGTCATATAAAGTGTATAGATTCGTACCGTCATTAACATACAAATAGGTTATATGAAAAGGAACTGCAGCGAGTATATTGAAGGCTACAACGCTAGTCTCATCCTAGCGACCACATGCAAATGCTGCTGTAGACAGGCCGACAGGGACCTAACAGCAATTCCCGGCTTCCCCCAGCCGAATTCAGGGGTCCCCACTGCGGGTAGCACGCTCGTTTTTGTTGAAGCTCAACGCCAAATTTTGTACTGACTTGGAGCTTCTGTGCCAGCAACCTGGGGACGCAATCCGAACATCGAGCTGTCCTTTTTCCCCTACTCCGATTTCCAGACTCGGCTCACACAACAACATGGCGCAAGAAGCAACAAAGCCCGCCAAGCGGTCCTCTCCCGTCAAGAATGGCTACCTGATCCTCTACAATGCCGTCTCGGCCGTCCTCTGGGCCACCGTCCTCGGACGCACCGTCGGCACCAACATTCTGAGGGGCCCCGGTTTCGTACACTTCACCACGGGAGAATTTGTGCTCTGGACGCAGACGCTTATGATTATGGATGTTCTGCACGCCTTGTTTGGTATGTTCCTCAATTGGCGCTTGACTGGCCTATCCTGCTCCGTCGCGAGCCCTGGTGATTCTACATACACTAACACTCTTTCCCCTTTGCGCAGGCGTCGTCCGTTCCGACCCCTTTACCGCCGCCGCTCAAGTCGCCTCCCGCTACGTCGCCGTCTGGGCCGTGCAGTACAACTTCCCGGAGCTGTGCACATCGCCCATCTACTCGTCCATGCTGTTCGCCTGGTCGCTCACCGAGGTGATTCGCTACGGATACTTGGCACTCAAGCTGGCAGGCTTTGAGCCCTACACCTTCACCTGGGTCCGCTACAGCTCGTACCTTGTGCTGTACCCGGTCGGCATCCTCAGCGAGATGGGCATGATGTACCTGGCTCTGGGCCCCGCCGGCTACGAGTTTGGCCAGCTGTACCAGGCGTTCCTGCTTGCGTGCTTGGGTCTCATCTGGCCTGCTGGCGCGTACATTTTGATTGGACACATGAACAAGCAGAGAAGAAAGGTGTTGAGGGCTGCCAAGGAGCAGAATGTCAAGGCCACCCAATAAGTGACGGGCGAAGAAAGGAAGTTGGACCAGGCCAGCATTCCAAAGCAACGCCCACGATGCAAGGGAGAAATGCAGATGACCGGACATAGATTTAAAAAGAAATATATTCACCCTATATAATGCCAAACGCCAACGCAAACCTGTTTATAGGTGGTATCATATCCCAATCGAATCAAATAAAATTTGTAATAGCCGGAGAAGATTGGCACTTATTCCAATGCCGCCAGTGTGCTTGATTCGTACCAGTCGTTCTTTGACCATTTCACAATCATGCTGACGGCATCCTCTGAGAGTTTGGCGTAGCCCGGGTTTTGGCCGGATTCAAACATGGCCATGTGCGCACCAGTCTCGTCCTTGGCCGCATCATTTACGGCCTCTTTCCACTCGCCAGCCCTCATCTTTGTCGGCAGGTTGCAAAATGTTCTCTGACTGCTCAAGACCAAGCCGACGGTGCTGACCTGCTTCGAGTCGGCTGCCTTACCCAGTCGCGTATACAGATTGGCAAAGCCAACGTCCAACTCTCTGTTGAGGCGCACCATGTTGGCGATGCGCTTCTTCATCTCTTCGCCGCGGGCCAAACACCCGACAAACTCGAGATGACTGCCGACCCAGCCCCACCCCTCCGATATTTGCTGCCGGTTCACCCAGGCCGCGGCACCGCCCGCCGCAACAGCTGCCGCTCCGCCGGCATACATGGCCATCTTACCCCAGTTGTTCCAAATCCCGGCCTTGGACTCCTCCTTGGGCGGCGCCTCGAGCGCAGCCACGGGCTTCTTTGTCCCTACTGGTGGGGTCTCTGCGGACTTGCTCCCGCCCCAGATAGCGGATAACCCGGACAGTTGCGACATGATGGCGGCGGCGTTTTGGTAGTGGCCCTCGGCGCCATGGGCGACAACACCGGGCGCTATACCGAGGTACGGCGTGTCAAAGGCGAGGACACCTTGGATGTATGGGAACATGAGACTATTGATCTCATCACTGTGGTCCGTAACGTCCTTCTTTTTCTCATCGCCACCCTTTCCTTCTTCATCATCATTTTCAAGCTCCTCCTCGTCGCCCGCTGCCGTGGTGCTGCCCGCAGGAATGACCTTGTCGCCCGCCAGGGCAATGACGGTCTCGGCGGCCACGATGCCGCCCATGGAGTGGCCGACGAGGATCGTGCGGACGCTGGGATCGACGGTGGGGCTCGGGGTGCCGGCGGCGACCTCGAGGTCAATGACCTTTTCGAGCAGCCAGTCGCGGAACCGCGCCACGCACTCGGCCAGGTCGCCGCGCGTCTCGTACTTTGGGTAGACGAGCGTGCGGATCTGCACCTTGGGCAGCTCGACCGACAGCAGCGTCGCCAGGTGCTCGGCAAAGTCGCCCGTGGCCCCAAAGGTGTCGTCGCCGCCCTTGAAGCCGTGGATAAAGACCAGGAGGAGTGTCTTTTTCATGGTGGGCAGAAAAGTACTTTAGAAGCTTGGGATTAGGGGGTCGTTTCTTGTCACTTTCCGCAGTTCTGGCCGAGTCAGTCCATCAGGCTACGATATGAGAAGAATCCGTGTCTTCTGAGTACGCAATCAAAGAGAGAAAGTGTGTGCCGTGTCGCAGCCTTGAAACGGGTGATGCTCGAATGCAGGTACGTACTACCAGCAAGCAGCTGATTGATGCGGTGTCATTTAGCAGTCAACCTGTAAGCTGTCGAGGCCGGTGACGTGCATTCGGCGGGGCAACTCCTGGTTCTTTAGCAGGCCGAAGAGCCCCGCCAGTTCAACCAGGGGCATTAAGTAATGAATTCATATGCTTGGCACCGACCATATACTATGCAACAAGTAGGCGTGAATAGCTTTTTTTTCCCTCTCGTAATCGAAACATGGAATATAATTGACTGAAGTCACACGTATCGCTATAAATATATTTTATTTCACCCTTTTCCATTCTGTAAACCCTGATCCTTCGTCAATACGTCGCCGCTAGCCTTTGCTCCAGATAGTCACCGCTGTTGATGCCTTGATACTTCTTATCAGTCTCGGCAGTATATGTGCCAGGAATGGTGTCAATGTAGCTCTTGAAGTTGGGATTGCAAAAGTATCTATGGAGTCAAGTTAGCTGCTTATACTTTCTTCACAAAATTCAAACTTCTAATTGGACTTACGCAATGCTGTACCGAGCAGGATACACATCGGCATCTCCACTGGGTGGCTCGACGACACGGTGAATCGTGCTCTTGATGGTATCGTTGCTCCATCTAGCCAAGAGATCACCTGCATTCACGACACACGTGTTCTCAATGGGTGTCGCATCGACGAATGTGCCCTTGGGGCTCTGCACCTGAAGGCCACCTCTCATGTCCTGGAACAGCAGAGTAATGCTGCCATAGTCGCTGTGGGCGCCGGCACGGACTTGTCCCGGGTTGATGGTAAAGATGTCCTTGCGCACCTCTGGGTAGTGGAGGAGGCGCAGGGTATTGTCGCCAACATCGGTGAAGCCGTCAAAGTAGTGCTCGTCCAGACCAATGCCAATGGCAATGGCGCGCATCACTTCCATGTGCAGGCCCTTGCACTCGTCGTGAAACTTGGTCATGGTGGACTTGAAGTCGACCAGCTCGCCCTCTTCTTTAGGCCACTGGTTCGGGTGATCAGGCTCGCCCTCGCGCCCGATTTCGAGCGACTCCTTGAGGTCCGGGTTGCCCTGGCGGAGCTTTTCAACGTCGCTAGCGTCGGTCAGGTTCGTCGTCTTCTCACGGCCGGGTGCCGAGTAGCCTCTATTGGCGGCTGCCGTTGTCCAGCAGTGCGACATCTTGGTCTCGATGGGCAGCCGAAAGTACTTGGCCGATGTGTCAAAGATACGCTGGCGGTATTCGGGTGTGAAGGGTAGTCCCTTCAAGTAGACAAATCCTGCAGTCTGGAATCCATTGAGGATAGCATTCGCCGTTTCCTTGCGTTGCTCAGGGTTTCCGTTGAGGAATTTTGAAAAGTCGATCAGCTGTTGATATGTCAGTAGATTATCAGCACATGGAAGGTGAGGCAAAAATACCGGGATCACGAGGCCCTCGCTCTTCACTGCCGCCTTCTCCATTTTTGTATGTATTGTCTTTTCCGTTTCAAGAAGGCAATGAGATTTGGACTGAGGATTTTGGCTTCTGTTACAAAAGTCTCGGTAGATAAGAAGTTTAGGGCGAGTTTATTCCGTGCTGGCGGCGTCGAAATGTATACCTGCTGGTTCACATGGAACTCTGACCTCGCCAACGTTTGAGCGGGTGTTATTTCCTGAAAGTAAGTGGATGGAAATGCTATTGTATACAAGAAATCACAAGAACATCACCAAGATATATCAGGCGTCACTCAGCTCTGTTAATAAATAACCTCGAACACATGATACCCCGCCAGATAAGCTGTCAATGGTTCCCGGGGGATGTGGGGTCGTTGACCTCCGACGGCTTCTAAGTTCTAGATACGATAACCGCCGGTGATCGTGACGAGAGCCTCAGGTTATATCTGCGCCGTCAAGGATCGTAAGTTTAAGATTACTCGGGATACTGCAGAAGAAGAGAAATATTTCAGCCTTCCCATTACAACCACTAACATAAGCGGAACAGTGGATTGCGACTTTGAAGTTGCGGTTCGGTCGGTACCTCGACCCCTCCAACGTAATGAATATCTGTATGTGGGGCTATCTTCGGGGGCGGCCACTAGTGCAGTGGTCTATATCTGATTACAGCTTGAACTTCGACTACCTTCCGGCAGAAGAGAATGGTCTAGCCAAAATGATATGAGTCGGATAGCATTTCTGGTCTGGAGAGTGAAACACAACGGAGAGCCATGTGTCCAAGAAGTTCTTGTTGCCTCAAAACGAATCCTCGTCATTTGGACCTTTGATCATAATTTATGAACCAGTAATCTACGAGCTGCTACTATCGCACAGCATCCACTACATCCACTATAAAATACTATGATGGCAGCAAGGGGAGCAGGCCCAATGTCAGCCTCATCGGCCTTCCCAGCCTAGATACAATATGTTTTCATTCTGGACACTGGCGCCAACGGAGCCGCCAGGTAAGGACCGCCCAGTACCTCCGTTGTGGTTGAACCTTGGTATTCCCAACGTAGCTGCCTGCCTCGCTATTCTCGGCTACGCTCTTACCTTCTCGCTGACCTTGGTCGTGGCGTTGCGCTGTTTCCAAGGACGGGCGGCGTTCTGCTTTAGCAATCGCGACCACCACGTCTTGAGTCACGTTATTGTTGATTGTTTGGGTTTTAAGGAGCTTAAATATGCCCGCGTATGGTTTTCAATTCTAAACCTCTATTATCACTGCGCATCAAGTCACTCCGGAAGAAAGTGTTTATAATTTTAATAAAAGTGCTTATTTTATTACTTTTCTTATTAAAAATTAATTATATATTTCTCTCTCTCTTTCTCTTTTAGATGAATAACATCCTCGGACATCTATATAATGCCAGCCTTACACAGAATTCAGTCCGAGAAGCACCTCTCCTCTCCTTCGAGAATTCGAAAACGTACCGTTTCCAGACAAAGCCTCGAAGAATTGAAGCGATCTAAAAAGCTGACAAAAGCCTACACTGACGGGAACGCGACCATCACCATGGCATTTCCGAGGCCACACGAGCCTACAGAGCAAGAAAGGGAGGGGTACTATTTTGGATTGTCTGGAAGTCCAAAATTGATTGCCCGCACGTCGGTTGACCATTGGTCCCCTCCCATGAGCGAAGGGATGTGGACAAACATGTATCGAAAGACGTATTCGGCTGTATCAGAGCATGAGATCGTCGCCAAATGGAGCAAGGATATAGCACCGGCCCTTGTTGTGTCACTAGAGCAATGTCCTTGGAGTTGTTTGTTCCCAATTCGCATTGGACTTCATGACCCAGCTGCGCGACGAAGGGAAGTTCTCGAGCGAAGAGATTTCCCTGTGATTTTGCTCCTTATGGTTGAGCCAGACAGCCTAACTTGGGAGCATGCAGTCTCCATGGCTCTGAGATATCGAGGTATCCTGGAGTCGCACGGAGTCTTTGATGTGGAGGTGGAGGTGATGGAGGGGTATTACGACAATTGTGCGGCATCTAAAGAGCTCGATGCCGGAGTCCAGCATGACCAATGGAGAACGAGAAGAACTGCAAACACCAACGAGGAAGTATTGCCCATGCTGTCATACCCAGGAGTTCCAGTGACATATCTGGACAGTCCCACCAGCCAAGGAACCGTGGGACTGCATCTGCAACTCGAGGGGAAAAGCCCAGCCATATATGGGCTGACATGCAGGCATGTAGTGTGCAGTACTAGAGAAGACTACGAGTCTTACGACCCGTCCGAAAGGACGAAGCAGAATCATGTCCAGGGCTCCAAGCGGACATTTGAAGATCTGCTACACAACTTCGAGATGCACGAGAAGATTCTCAGAAAGGAAATGGATGCTCTCCAAGGAAAGAAAGAGAGATGGGAGCAATGGTACGTTGGAAACGAGGTGTACCTCCGCCTGCACGGGGGATACAAACTGCCAGGAAATCCTCCGCGGAAATGGTCTTCCCAGAGAGCCGGACCTTTCACTGTTATGCGAAGAATTGGCGACATGGCGTATATTTAAGGTGCTATGGATTTTATATTTTTTCAAGTTTTTCTTAAAAAGGCAAAAAGAGAAACAAAAAAAAGTGTAAATAAATTGATTTGCTCTATTTTCCAGATGGATATATATATTTATATATTTACAAATCTTTCTAGCTTTTTACCAGGAGATTAATTGCAAACGCAAAGCAAGGCCAAGCCAAATTATATCATCGTACCATAAGAGGCTGCAGAAACCCCGGACCTGCTCTCCCACAGGTCTCCATGAACTCACATTACAATGAAGTCACATTACCTTTTCTTCGCCAATGGAGTGGCTCCAGAAAGATATCGAAATAACTACAGAGTTCCGACGCCAGCTCGCATAAGCTCCCAATTCTACACGATTTCACAAGTAGAATAGATTCGAGTTCGGCTTTGAAGCGCCCATCGGTCAGTCCCCCGGAGCCGTCCGAGGAACTGAGAATTCCCGTGCGTTTTCGAGGAGCAGTTCTGCCGGGGCAGGGCAGCGTGGATTGACAAAGTCAACGACGACAAACACAGCTTGCGTGGGAATAGGAACTTTGTGGACGTTGCGATGCAGCTTTTCTACCGACATCATGCCTAAGGCGACGGGTTCCGCACGACGTGACTCCATTATAAGTTACGTATGCTTGAGAGCGAAGAAAGAAGTCGGTCGGCCAGTAGACGAAGATCATGACAGTAACGCGCGGGCGCGACGGTCGGGGTTCTCTTCCGACATGACACCGCAAAATTTTCGAGAGACCTTATCCGAAGAGAAAACGGATGGTTGCATCAGACCACATATGAGGCAGCTCATATGGGTGCCCAGTGTCCGATGCCTGTATGGTAATTGGTCTCACAAGAGAACGGTGTCAATGGACTGTAAGATTTCCGGCGTGGAGCGGCGTGCTAATACAAATGTGCGTGCGTTGTATACATATGTAGTCTTAAAACCCCTTGCACTCTTTGTATTAACGAGTGAATCATGAGTCTTCAGTGGCTAGGCCTCCTCTGCGCCTGAGAAATACCGTTTGGTACTGTTTTCCAAGGTGGTAACCCAGTATTTTACGTAATCTTCAGATCCTACATTTTGTCATAAACTCCTCGATTCTGTGCATACCTTAATCTACTAGAGACTTAATGACCCTCTCTATCACTTCGATCACAGTCGACTCTAATAAGCTCTTTTTATAAGTCGTCACAATTTACATCTTATCAATGACATCAAGACAGGAAATAATCTAAAACTATGTTATATTACACACCATTTTCACGGACAGGTACGTAATTCGACTGTGTATATCAATTTGGAAAAGACATTAATTGAGCTTAGTGATAGAAGGTAGTATACTAAAAGAGTGTAGCATTGATCCTAGGTCTCCAGAGACTTTCAAGCGAATGAGGGGGATCAAGTTCTTTAAGGCACCGTTCGAAGCTCTTGGCATCCCCTAAACCAAGTCCCTCATAAATCAGATGTCCTATTTCTTCGTCGTAGTAACAGGAGCGACTATATTGGATTAGCAAGATAATGAGCTCGTCGGACTCGTATAACGTACGAAATGCGCTCTTCGGAATATCCTTCGCATATTGTGATACTCCGCCATCCAAAAAGAATACATCGTGCTTGTTGATGAAGTCTTTGTGATCGGTGAACTGTAAGACTCTATCAATATAACGCAGGGCCATCTCTGGCCCACGATGCTGCCCCCAATTGTCGTAGAACACAACACGCGCCGGAGGTTTATTCAATAGGCCCTGGCTATTGAGGCTTTCGAATGCTGTTTTGAAGATCTCTGCATTGCTTTGCTTCATTTTTCCTCCGCAGTAGTAACTATTCTTGATTTTTTGCTGCCATTCTTCGGGCCCCAGCGGAGCTTTGCATGTTTTAGCAAGTGTAACATCCGCCACCAATGTTCTTGACATCGTAGACTTACTAATGCGGCAGTCGACCACTGCAGTCCCTTTCGGATTCGCGAAATCTCCGCTTCCCGGTGTTGCGACACTGACTTGACCATCCGGACCGGGTCGAGTGAGCCACATGTCGACCGATGAAGGCGAGATTGCGCCTAAGTACTTCAAGGCATTGTTGTAGCGGGCGATAGTCCACTCTTCGGGCTTTCCCAGCATGTAGCCTGAAACTTCATTCTGGTTCGCAATTTCGAAAGAACCTCTCTTAATGGGATTTGCCATAATGAATATTGATGATCTTGCAAGTGAAGATAGATCAGTCGTCTTAGTTCTTGATGAGTTTTTGAATAATCGGAAAGCTGAGCGAAGGTCGAGTGATAGAAATGATTGCAACGAGCTCCATTTATACTCCGGAGCTCATGCTATCAGTATCATAAGCAGGGTGCCTCCTAGACGTTCTATCAGATGCCTCGTGTCTAGAGCTAGTCATGAAGTCGATCTTCTCACAAAGCCAACTGAAGATAGCCTCTACCTTATTCTGCGCGATCACAGCTGGTGAGAACACTGTCCACTGCTGGTCGATAGCAGCTTGTTGTCAGATAATCTGACAGAATCATGAAGCTCTGGTACTTAGTTGGAAATATGCCGGGTTGAATGTTTAACATCCGTCGGCACTTGTGGTGAACCACCATATAGCTTCGACATTCACGATCAGGCAGAGGCTAGGCTTTCTTTCGATATCAACAACACCAACTTATTCCCATCAGAGAAAGTTCTAGACCGCTGAGATGGCAGAAGAAACTCAAGCCACACGCTGCCTTACCTTTCCTGAGAACTCGATGATGCTGATGGCGGGAAGAACTTTATGCTCTTCGACGAGACATATGGCGATGGGTCGACCACTGTAGACTTTTACTCACCTTCGACCTTGAAAACATGCCGTCAATGCTAATCCTATACCTAGACTCTCCTGATCTTCTATTAGTGAAACTGATCTACTATTTCTCTCAGGGTACTTTCCCGGTAGGCGATGCTGTATGGCATTGCCATCATCAGCTACAGAAACAGTTATACCCAAGAAGCCAATGTAAATTTCCGTCCAGAAAGCAAGAACGTTTCCGGAGCTAGAGGCCGCCGCCAAGAGTGACATCGTCACGCACACAGATATTTCACGAGCATTGCGCTTCACACGGTTCCTTAGTATCACTGACCCCTGGGTTTTTCATTCTCCAAATACTGTAGTAGCCAAACTATGGCGCGCTATCTCCGCAATAAACTCGACTGTCGCGTGAGGCACTGCACTGCATAGGGTGCATTTTGGCATTACTCAACAACTGCCGGCAGTGGTTTGAGTTGGTGGCGGGGCAGCCAAAGCAGTCGATCGCCAAACCTTCGTTTTTTTTTTCTTTGCGAGCTGCAACGCCGGGGAGACGGAGTTAGGATTCCACTTCGCTGGTTGGCAAAAGAAGAGTGATTGGGCCCATTTCTGCGGGCTCATTCTAATTGTCCCCGCCAGTCGCTCTTCACTAGCACTCGCCAGTGTTGGTGTTGAGCATGTTTCCCACGATTTGCAGCAGGTACGTGAGCCACAGGGCATATACAAACTGACCAATCATGCAATAACCTTCAAGAAATACTGTCACGTGCTAGCACCGACTGTAAGTTTTACTTCTAGCTTTTGCCCCAAAAGCTGGAACAGCTCTCCGACTCCTATTTAGCACCTCACTTTGTTGACCATTGCCCACATTGGGAAACTGTTGATATCCGATCAGATCATTACATTTTCTCGTAGACTAGTGAGCTTTTTTCTAAAACTTTCACCGTTATCTCGCTTCTCCACTATTCGTTTCCGTGTGACTATACTTTCGCCCACTGCAATGGCCTCATATAGTAGCATTACCCAACTTGTAGCTTTCCAGGCGCGAGATCGACCAAGGCGGCGGCATCGACAAGCGCTTCTGTAGAAATAGCAACAAATCATTATAAGGAAAGGACAAGAACAGAACAGGACAGGAAAACAACATATACCCACGAGGACGGGCTCGAACCGACGCCCATAATTCGTAACCATAAGTCACCCCTAGATCAACACCAGTTCCCTGCCGTGGCCTTCAAATGCCCTGGATAATTGTTTGAGCGCTATTTGAATTAGTTGGCAAGAGCCTTTCCATTTCAAAGTAGACTTTTCTGAATCTCGGCATTTTCAGTTTGCCCGCCGGTTCAGCTGGCTAAGTAGGCGCGGTTTCTTCTCCTGAGAACCACCACCTTTCATGTAATCGAGTCATTGCATGTTCGCGCAAGACAGAATGGATCTTCTTGTTGTCTTTCTGCTAACGGCACATACAACTCTCGCGGCTTTAACCGGCGCTTCAAACCCTTTTCATCGTTTTTCGCCGAAGGTTGTCCCAGACAGAAGTTTGAAGGATGTGCTTTTTTTTTTTTTTCCAGCTGAAGGCTTGAGCTTATACTAGCCTCTCCTCTTGAGTCTCATGAATGACTGTTGAGAGTGTATAGATGACGTAATCTGAAACGGAAAAATTTCGTTGCTGACAAGGTCCGGCCAGTGTCTACGTATGATTTCAGATAACGTAGTGTGATTTCATAATTGACTAACTTGAACTCTCGTCACAATTTAATGACCGTTTGTATTCCAATAGCCTGTCACCGAGTCGACAAGCTTTCTTCACTCTACTATGCTGGGTTCAATAGTTAAGTGCTCCCCATCCACTGGGATCTCGCCCGTCGTGTCACACACGCATTCTCAGCGGCGCGAGCTATGGCCTTGCAACACTCCTGCACGACGCCTTCACAATAATCTAGTCGCAACGGAGGTCGGTAGCATTGGTTGAGGCTATACAAAGCTTCAGATCACAGCATGCATGAGACTTGGATTCATGAGCAATTCTCAAGCTGAACACAGTCGCTTATATCGCCTAGGACTTTGTTATGCTATGCTTGGACGTATAGTGACTAGAAGGCACGGATAAGGTTTGGTGTTTAGTTCTATCAATATCATCTAATGGATGCGGGGTGCTAGCCCTACCAGCAGATGGCTAGTAACAGCTTGAGCTTGGCGTCTGGCTTTCTTCCATCTACATTGCACCACTATCTTCGGTAGCTACCATGACAGAGTCGATCGATGCCAGCCGCCGTAATCTCTAAGCACCAGACTCATGAGATTTTATACCTTGAGATCGATGATATTTTCTCAGGTATATTTGTGTGACTGCGTTTTGGATCTCCAGTCCGCCCGTCTGCTTGCATGTCTCTCTTCGCGAGCCTTACAGCCCTCATTTGGAAATGGATGTATGCCAACTAGAGTCTACAAAATAATGACACACGATCAGGGACTTAGGCAGAGCGCTGGAAACCTTTGGGAGTGAACTCCTAGGTCTATTTTATCCACCAGTGCAAGTCAACAGGCGTCTCCGACCGATGAAAGTGGTTGCGGGAAAGTATTATGCACGAAGTACGTGATCGCTGGTCGCCGCTAGCAACTCTGTATTGCCAATTGCCCCGACTCAGCCGTTGAGCAGCATTATAGCAATTCAGAAGTATGAGGAAGTCAGACAATGCGACAAAAAGCTGCGACCACCATAGTACACATGATCAATTTTTTGTCCTTTCGATTAGACTATGCAAAAACTGAGTGACTGTGTCATTCAAAGAGTTTTCTGGATCAATCAAAGAAATTTGGTATGACCAGCCCTGATAGCCGAGCCTGTTTTCGTCTTCCAATATGTCGGCAAGCTCTTTGATTCCCTTTGCAATACCTATAGTATCGTTCTTCCAGGATCACAAGAGCACATGAACCGCTCCATATCGTCGGACACGACCCTCCGGTTGATACTGTGCCAATCCCTGTGTGATAGCATGCTCATGAACCGGCAAGTCGTCCTGCATTGAAGTTTCGCTAATATATGACAAGGATCAGTGAGCCGAAGTCCTCATCAACAAACGAGATGTTTCTTATCGCAGGAAGGCAGAATTTGTTGCTACGGAGGGATTGGGGCCTGGGGCCCACAGCTGCATATGTAAGCCCACTTGTGCATCTCAGCCCCCGACTATCTGATCCCAGCTGAAGTGGGCAAAGATCGGACCCGAAGCAATCGACGCAACACAGCCTGTATTGACAGAACGCACCATTTGAGAAGAAACCAATGGAGCGCAAGGTGGCTGTCACTAGCTGCAAGATAGCAATGTCGCGTGGCGCTGTGTTGTGAAAGGAGCTCCAAGTATTCGTGGTGAAAATGCAGCAATCGCGCGAGGCTGGAAAACCTACCACTCGGGCCATTCAAACCTGCATGAGCTGAAAATTCGTTTATTAGATCACGCGATACTGGACATAAGTACTCGAGTGTTTCCGAATCTATGTTTGCCGATCGAACCTCACGCGACAGCTTCACTTCAAACTTGCGGTCGCTGAACAATGGCTGATACCATTCCTCAGTCAATGGAGGGGCACAATTCTTATGGTCAAGGACTTAACGGAATGCGGCCATGGTCTATCCTGAGCAGCAGAAGGTATTCGGTATCACCTGAACAGTCCATTGAATATGGCGAACACGGCGAACAAATCACGGAAACTAGCTTCGTGACCTATCACGAGATTCCGCCGCAATCCTACCCTCTTTTACCTCTACCTGAAAACCATGTTACAGGCACATCAAAAGGCGTTCAAAGTCTGAACGCACAAGAGATTTCTGGCGATGTTGATAGGGCAGAACAACAACAAACAAAAGTATCCAAATCGACTCATACTTGGAGGCTCGAGATAGGTGCTGTTGTACTGAGCCTATGCGCAATGACGGCGCTTATCGTGCTCCTCGCCCATGCAGACAAGCAACCATTGAACAACTGGCGTTTCTTGATCTCCTTCAACACAATCATATCCATCCTAGGCGCAGCTGCTCGTGCTCCTCTGGGATTCGTGATGGGATCCTGTCTTGGGCAAGCTAAATGGAATTGGTTCAAAAAGCGGCCGGACAAATTGTCGGCCTTCCAGAAATTCGAAGAGGCAAGTCGAGGGCCCATGGGTAGTTTCTGGCTTCTATCGTGGCTTCACGTTCGGTATGATCTTATGAACATGTATTTATGGTTTTCGCTAATGCCTATCCAGCCATTGGTCAGCTCTCGGTGCACTTGTGACTGTTGTTCTTCTAGGCTTTGAGCCATTTTTGCAAGCAGTAGTCATTTACACCGGGCAACTGGACACATCACAAGGTCTTTCTTCTCCAACCATCGGAATCAGTATCAACCTCGACGCCGGGTCATATTCCAATCCATATAACGGATACGGACCCCCTAGTGTTTTTCCACTACCTACTGGAGAGCTGATAAGTGTGTTGGATTATTCCAGTACACCCGATGTTGGCATGACAGCTTCCTTGATCAATAGCTTAAACAACGCAAGTCAGCAAACCGAATCGACAATACCATTCTTTTGCCCTAGTGGCAATTGTACATGGGCGCCGTACACAACATTGGCAGCTTGTAGCATCTGCAAGGATGTGACAGCATCCTTAATCCGGAATACCACATTTGGCAGGAACCTTGGAACTCTGAATACGGTATCGCAAGATGTACAGCAACAAAACTTTACAAGCTACGCACTGCCATACATCAATTTAACCAATGGTGACAATGACACGGCCACGCCTGCATATATGATAGCAGGAGCCGTTTCGAATCCCGGACTCACGATTTCATTCCAAGAACTCAATACACTCGTCGCAGCAGTCAGCATCATTCGGTCGCCACCAGAATACAGTTACAGCGACTGGCGCAATTACTCCCCACTCGCGACGGAATGTGCTTTATATTGGTGCACCAAAGCCTACACAGCACGAGCAGAGAATGGCATATTCAATGAATCTGTCGTAGGCAATTGGTCAGAACGAGACCCCCAATCCTACACGAGTTATATCCTCAATGAGACCGAGTTGGTAGATTTTGATGCCTGGAACAACCATTCCCTCGTGAATTCTGACGCAGGCACTTTACGGTCCGATCTTCAACTGCGCATTTCCGACGACCAAGCACGTGAAAAAGCGCTACCCGTGGACGCATCACGAGTTTTCAACATCAGTCAATCCTCGATAGAGTCAACCTCGTATGCCATCCGTGGACAGCTATTCTCTTCTGGAAAAGTGATATGGCCGTTGCCAGAATATGGTGGCGGATCCTTGTATCCTGTCACCTCGCAAGCCTTTGGCACGACACAAACCCAAGACTACGACGGCA
Organism: Neopestalotiopsis sp. 37M; assembly: GCA_011058875.1. NCBI lineage: Eukaryota > Fungi > Ascomycota > Sordariomycetes > Amphisphaeriales > Sporocadaceae > Neopestalotiopsis > Neopestalotiopsis sp. 37M. Next base: position 334,525 of record SWKT01000032.1, on the reverse strand, counting down.
TATTTGAAAATATAGCCCAAAGGCTGACAGGATTCATGCGGGGGTATTCGAACACGACGCATATTGGCGAACAGCAAGAGTGGGTCATACATATACGGGTGCGGTGGGCGTATCTAGTACTTCCTCTGCTGGTCGTTGTAGGAGCTTGTCTTGTTCTTGTGCTCACAATCATTGAGACAAAACACAGGAAGTTGGAACCATGGAAGAGCGACGTCCTCTCTACCTTCACTCACTCTGTAGATGCAGGAATTCTGGAACAATTACGAATTGCTGAGGCAAAGGGGCAAGCCAGCAACACGGCAAAGAATACAACCGTCCGTCTAGTGGATACAGGGGAGTTCGTTGAATTGAAGGCCAAAAGGGACTAGATTGGCTGTCTGCAGAACATTCTGATCACAAGTAGCAATATAGATATGCAAGAAAGAAACGGATTTGTCCAATAGACAAAAGCGATTGCTAAGAGTGCCTGCTTCAGTCAGGTAATTGGAGCATGGATTGATGACTTTCGACTATAATTTTTTGTTGCGGGGCATCGACGCCTGCCCCACCCACTGCCGGAGGACTCCGCGGTGGACACCTATACGGAACACCTACGAAATACGGCGGATTTGGCGCTGATAGCGGAATACCACAAGCTCCATCCATACTGCTAATCGTGGTTGACGTCTAAATACCTAATGGTACTATCTGGAGGCTTCAACAAGATCGATATTAGATTTAATCATTCTCACAGAGAGAGAAAAGGCACCGCCGAGTCAAAGCAGCGTACTGTACCAGCACTCTTCTCACAACATTCCTGGTACCTGAGTACTCCTCATCTTGACCGGTCTGTGAATACCCCCTCATCTGCCACCCAAAAATGTCGTCAACCACTATCCCCGTGGTGGACATCCACACGCACATGTACCCTCCAGAGTACGTCAAGCTGCTAGAGTCGCGCTCCGAGATCCCTCTCATACGGCGCTTCGCCGGGGCCAAGGACCCGCGGTACATCATCCTGCCGGCCGAGGCCGAGTCGCTCGACAAGATCTCGCAGGGCGAGTCGGCCAACCTGCCGGGCCGGCCCGTGACCAGCCACTACTCGCTGCTAAAGCAGAAGATCCACTTCATGGACACGCACAAGATTGACATTTCCGTCATCTCCCTCGCCAACCCGTGGCTCGACTTTGTCGCACCCGCAGAGGCTCGCAAGACGGCCGAAGATGTCAATCACGAGTTCGAGGCCATGTGCGGCGAGTATCCCGGCCGCCTCTTCTTCTTCGCCACTCTGCCTCTCACGGCTCCAGAAGATGAGCTGCTGGCGCACGTCACCTTTGTCAAGGGCCTCAAGCACTGCCGCGGCGTGATCCTGGGGACGTCGGGACTGGGCAAGGGACTCGACGACCCGGCACTGATTCCCGTATTCAAGGCCATTGCCGCCGCGGGCCTGGTCATCTTCTTGCACCCGCACTACGGTCTGCCGAGCGAGGTCTGGGGCCCCCGCGCCACCGCCGAGTACGGCCACGTCCTGCCGCTGGCGCTGGGCTTCCCGCTCGAGACCACCATTGCCGTGGCGCGCATGTACCTGGCGGGCGTGTTTGACCAGGTGCCCGACCTGCGCATGCTGCTCGCCCACAGCGGCGGCACCCTCCCGTTCCTGGCCGGCCGCATCGAGAGCTGCATCGTGCACGACGGCCACCTCGTGCGCGAGGGCAAGGTGACGCCGGAGCGCAGGACCGTGTGGCAGGTCCTCAAGGAGCAGATCTACCTCGACGCCGTCATTTACAACGAGGTCGGTCTCAAGGCGGCTATTGACGCGAGCGGTGTCGACAGGCTCATGTTTGGAACGGACCACCCATTCTTCCCCCCGTTGCAGAGCGATGAACAGGGCGAGTGGGAGAGCATGACTTGGAATAAGAACTCGGTCGAAAAGGCATTGGGTAGCAATACCGAGGGCGTGAAGCAGGTCATGGGAGGCAATGCTGCTAGGATCTTGAGGTTGACCGAGGATGCATAAATTTATGTAAAATGTTATTGAACATATCAGTCATCGGATTTACCAAGACTGATTCCTGCTGCCCACTACTGCGTGTGCGTGTGCCAACGTGCTACCAACATCGTCCATACAGGAGCAGCACATCTGACTAGCATTACTATGGTGCGCCTCTTGTCTGGGCGCGATTCAATGACGCGAAATATGGTGCATAGTATCCATGATGACGAAATAATCGATTATTAGTGTTGACGGAATATCTTTACTCATACTCAGTTTGAGAAACATGCATGAACTCAACTGCCGTTGTGTGCACACGAACTCTTCAAACGATATCCCCAAAAGTCCAGACCATGATTACAGGTAGACCCGCTCCACTTCTCCGTGCATACGTGGACCTTTTAGTGCATAACGTTATTTTCAATCTTAAAAAAACAGAAGAAAGAGAGAGAAAATATGAAACCATACGACACGACAGAAAGGATGAGCCTCGCAAAGAAGGTGAAAGAGAGTGCTCCCAAAGTGCTCTTGACCCTGAAAACCACCTGCAACGAGGTGCCCCACTATGAGCAGGACGTTGCAGGGTTCTGGCGGGAGACATGAAGCTGCCAAGAACTCCCCATCAGCCCATAACCTCCAAGACTGTGACAAGCTCGGGAATAAAAATATGGGACGGTGTGACCATGTGGCGCGAGTGCCTTTGCGATGGAATACGACTGCAGGTTTTGATTCATGACAATACCACATTCTTTTTTACTTGGTTTCATAAAGTCGTTGCCCAAGTTATATAGAGTTATCTGAGGTTAGTTCAGCACGTAGTGTATGTGTATTTAGAGTTATTTAGTAGAGTGAGATGTGATCCACCGAGCCGTCGACAACCCAGCGCATGATCTATTTCTATAATCTCTAGACTCGGTAGCCATCCCAAAAACAGGCATCATCCTGATTCATGGAAACATGAATAGACAAACAAGTCTGACTAGGCGCCCAGCCACCATCTCAAATGGCTGATGGTCGACCAGCCCAACTTTGTTGCTTGCGGCTCAAACGTCAACATCCCTGTCGCGGGTCTGTGACGATCTCGGCAAGTCCCAGACCCCTGTAATCACAGCGACTATTCCCAACTATTTCCCCACCCACGAGACGGCAGCCGTAGCAGAAGATCGTCGCAGAACTGACATGGCTCCTCTGGATAGTACTACCTCATCGGCGACTCCTGCGCAAGCCAAACTGACCACCAACCTCGAGAACTGTGTCCCCTTGTGTGGATCTGATGTTCCCTTTTCAACGGTCTGACGCATCTGATAGGATAGGACGAGGGACGGGATGGACCATGGCAGATCAACTCTGGGTATGTGTACCCTTGTAAGCCTTGCTGTTTGAATACATGGCTACATGACTCGATTGGGATACTGGCTTGGATGTCAAGTTGGAGGGGCGGTTAAACTGGGTCGACATGATATACCACCGAAGTGATTTAAACACATGCCCGTCCGCCCCCATGGGGGATGCAGGATATAGAAAGTCGCCAGTTTTTGTTCTCTCTTCAACCCACTTTACTTTATCCTTATTTTCTGGGTACAGAAGGACTGGTTCCTCTTTTTTCTTTCTTTCGTAAGCTGGTCTATTTTGTGGAACCGCTATTCTTTTTTCATTCCATTCTTTGATCGTGCCGGGCACATTTATACTACGATTTTAAAGGACTCTCTTTCGTCATTTTCAAGAAAACTCAAAATGCCTTCATTTATGAAAGCCTGCTTCGTGGCTCCGGCCTTTTTGGCCCTTGCTCAAGCACAAGGTGTAATTCAACAGGCTCAGGGTGAAGCTGGACCAGCCAGTCTCCCGCTCCAGGGTAAGGGAAAAAATGCGAAATTTGTTTGAAATAGCAACATACTAACAAACACTATCAGTTGACCTCAGCCAAGCCGATGCCAACGTCATCAACTCGGTCGAGATCACCACCAACGTGGTCAACGAGTGCGGGCGCACGCTCCTGGCCGGCAACATTGACGTGGGCGAGAACACGGAGAACCAGCTCATCAACAAGACCGTGACCCAGGTGACGGCCGGCAGCAACGTCACCTTTACCATTGCCCAGCTCAACGACGACGGCGTGGGCCCCTACACCTGCGACCTCGACGAGGCCGGCAACGTCCAGGGCGCCACCGGCCAGAAGCAGCTCGCCGTCTCCGAGACCGACGCCAAGGACGGCACCATTACCCTCGTGGCTACGCTGCCTGCTGATCTGAAGTGTATCGGAGGTGAGTCTATTCGCCATGTCCCGAATCAAGGCGACATGATGAGCTAACCATGAATACAGCCTCCACTGGTGACGTCTGCACAATCCGCTGCTTCAACTCGGCAGCCGCCGGCCCCTTTGGCGGCTGCGTGGCCGTGCAGCAGACCGACACGACCCCCAACGCCAACACGCCCGAGAACATCTCCACGCTGCAGACCGTCCCCGGCATCTCGGCCCAGGTGGCGCAGAACGAAAAGGACCTCGACGCCGCCAAGGCCGCCAACGTCAAGGCGCCCACCCAGGGCGACCAGGGCGTCGCCGCCGTCGACGCGCTCCTCTCCATTGACAGCGCCGCCGCCGCCACCGCCGGCGCTGCCGGTGCCGTCGCCTCGGGGGCCGCTACTACCAACGGTACTGCCAATACTGGCAACACTGGCAACACTGGCAATGGCAAGAAGGGCAAAAAGAACAAGAACAACAACCGTCGTGGCTTTACCTTTGCCGCATAGATCGTTTTCGATACTGTTTTTTGATCCGATCCGACTGACATGGTGTAAAATCTTGGGAGGGTGGTGCTTTGGGTAATTTTCCTAGCTGGGCCCGTCTTTTTCCTATAAACATTTTTATCTCTTTAGACTTGCTATTGACTGCATCTGAGCGAATGTATTATTGCTTCCTTTTTTCAATCTACAAATACCCCCGGCGATATAAAACAAAATATAGACTCGGTACAATGTGCTCAAGTCAAACTCCATCTTGCTCGTGTTGATTATATTACATGACCCTTAAAAAAGTCATTTACTGAAAAGGCGTGCACTTTGTGTGGACCAGCATGCTTTCCCATAAGATTTCCCACAAGAAGCAGTTCTCATGTCACACGAGGTGCATATCAGAAGAGCGTTTATGTAAGGAGTGTAATTATAGCCGAGGCCATGAATATATTTGTCAACGAATGTAACAATAACCAAAGCCAAGTCTCTAGTGGTCTAGAACTCTTTCTCTCTAAAATCCAAAAGATGAAATGCAAATCCAATGACACAAACACCAAAGCTATGCCAATACCCGACCAACAGAAAAAAGTCCTGCGGTCCCAATGATATCCTGAAAAAACAAACCATCGCTATGCATTTAACGCGCTCGCTCGCATCTCAAGTCACCAATCTCAAAGCCGTGAAAAAAAATATCTTGTCGCCTAGAACCCGGCATTGGGGTTCGGGTTCTTAATGACACCACCGACAGGCAGCTGCACAGCCGGAGAAACACTGGTGCCCGAGTTCTTGGCCTTTGCGTTATAAGCCGACAGGGTATTCTGCGAGGAGAAGTTCTGGTTGATGGCCCCGGTCATGCCGTTCTGGCAGTGGTTGCCGTTGGTCTGCGAGCAGTAGAACCAGATGGGCTTGGTGTCCTCGACGACGATCTGGAACACGTTGGCGCTCTGGGTGTCGTTGGTGGCAAAGTTGAACCCGGAGAAGAAGCCCGTGTAGTAGTCGGTCTCGGGGTCCATGAGCGGCTTGCAGGGGTTGTCAAACGACGACTGGGCCACCGAGTGGTTCTTGGGCGCAAAGTGCCACTCCACCACGTCGCCGACCTGGGCCACGATGTTGTTGGGCTCAAAGCTCAAGGCGCCGCGGCCGGCGGCCACGGTGTGCGTGACGCCCGTCCGCGGGACGGTGCGGGTCGGGGTCTTGGAGGAGCCCGTGGTGCTGGTCGGGGCGGCGATGGCGCCGGCGACGAGGAGTGCGGTGGTGAAAGTCTGAGTGAACATTTTGAAATTCGTTTATTTTATGAGTCTTTTCCAAGAGAATTGAAGATAGGAAAATAATATGAAAAAGAAAAGAAGAAGGAAAAAAAGAGTTGAAAGTTTTGATTAGATTGTGAATGTAGTTGTTGATGATGATAGCAAAAAGGAAAACACCACTTACTCGGAATCACCTGGGACTTATATACAAACCTGATCGTCCTACAAGACATCTCTAAGTTCATAATGTTGGCGTCAGCCGCGAACACTGGTGTTGTTGCTTTGCAATCACGTTCACTGCCTATAGTCCCAAAATAGGTCCAGTAGCACGATTTACCATATACAAGTACGTACCCTGGTTCCGGTATGGTCAATACCCGGGATGCTGAGCACTCTACCAGTCGGCTTGGCCCTGGTCCAACCCGTCGCTGTCGGAAAAAGGAAAATCAGCCCTTCTAGGCAGTTTACCCAGCAGGACGGTTGGCCCCCTCTCCGGACCTTCAGCCAGCCGGGTTAGTGTTGGTAGCTGGCTCATAGGGCTGTTCAAGGAAAGCGACAACGGGATTGGCTGAAATGGTCAAAGTCTTTTGGTGCTTATGGCGTAGCATTTTCGAGGCTATGCTGACGGGCTTGGGGGCACGGCAAGCCACATGCAAGGAAGCTGCACCTACCCCGACTAGAATTATGTTTAGAGCAACGGGATATGCACAGTCGTCGCTAAATCGGCTGTTGTTCATGTCAGTCAGCACAGCCCTGCATGAGCCGGATCATGAGCAAGCCATAACAGCCAAGAACCTACCTTTCCCATTTGTGGATTTCCGCTCAACATTGTTCACAAGCCAAATCCAAGTACTTGGATTTAACCATCGTTACCATGTGCCTATCGTAGCAAGCTCCGCGCCAGGCTCAAAGTGACCACAAATTTGAGGTTCGGAGCTGCCACTATCAGCCCAGTGCAACGTGACTTTGTAGTAGCCTTTACTGCATTCAAGCATGGTAATAGGAAAGTACGCAGCTACAATGACTTGCATTGCATTCCTAGAGGAAAGAAATGGTACTATGTCTAAGTTCACATGCAATGCAAATATCATCTTCAGATCCTTCCTACAATGCCCAGAAATATTCCTCATAGCACTACAATAGATCCGAGTACTGAGTGCTTATGACAACAAGCCACCGCATCAAGCACTATCGGTGCCAAGGAGCCGGCAGTCAAATCGACGCAAAGTCCGCCCCAGCCCTAGAATCATTGCGGAAATTGATTCCAATCACATTCAATGAATCCTCTATTCAAAATGAACCTACCAGTGATTATTGTTCAACAAAACCGTTGGCCGTGCATCGTAGGACTTGGAAGAAATCTGACCTCAGAATTTGGCATGGTCGGTCGAATGCCTGCAGGGGAACATGACCAATCCGGGGATCGAATCTAGCCCTTCCTACTTGCTAGGCTGTACAAAGGCCGTATAAATCACAAGTGATATTTTGTTGATTATTGGGAATGGCTAGTGCTCTCGACGTGGCCATTATCGCCAAGCCCCTATGGTCAGCATGTGGTGTACTGTTGCGTCCCTATCATTGAACAGAAGCTCGATCCTCTTCCAAGTTCCTTGGCTACGAACATCAAATTGGTGACGACTGACTCCGTTATCCTGTCTTTGGATCTAAGCAAGCTAAGCCATGATCATTGGCAAGGAGGTCTAGGTTGTTATGCGAGGCTGGGTCGGGCGACGCAACGATGGTCCACCGTATCCATTGGTGAGTAAAATTAGAATCCAAACCATGAGTAACTTGCCTTGCCTCGTGAGGCTGGCCAAGTAGACTGTGCAGACTTCATTGTACCAGTCTTGCATGCTGTGAATTATGCAAAGATCATCGGCTCATCGGTCCCAGAAGCATGACAGTAAATATCTTAGCACGTAACTCCATACTTCATGATGAATACTGGACCCCACGATATCAGTGAGGCAAGTTGGCATTACCAACAGACACAGAACCATCAGGAGACAGAAAAGAGTAGTGATCAATGATTTATTACCAGCTGTCTGGTGAGAATGTTTCTATCAGTAATAAACTAGTCTACCAATGCCTGTATCGTTTCTCTCATGCCAGAGTCGTCACAAGCGACTCAAGATTACCATGTATGCAATTACCAGGTGAAACTCCTTATGCAGTACTATACCATGCTCTCAATGCGAGTCCCTTTCCTGCCTGAAACCAATCCATTCATGTGTAATGCCATTACCTATTTGCAAACTCATTGAGCCCTAGAGCCTCAATGAGAGAAGTGGGGCCACTCCTCACAGGAGAGCAACGGCCAAGACAGCCAACAGACCCAAGGCGGAAGCAGTACCCTGAGAGGCACCGTTAGAAGTAGGGGCGCTGGGAGTCTCAGTGGCATCACCACCAGCGGGGTTAGTGGAGGTCTGGGTGACAGAGCCGACAGTCGAGTGCTGAGAAGAGCCAGTCTTGACAGTGGTTGCGACTCCGGAAGAAGCAGTGCCAGAGACAGTGCCAATAGTAGTGGGGATACCAGGGGTGATGATGACAGAGGTCAAGGTGCCGACAGAGACGCTGGTGGTGCTGCCCTCACCACCCTGACCATTGCCACCACCGTAGCTGCCATCCTCAGTGGTAGCAGTAGTGGTGGAGACCTCAGAGGTGGCAGTGGTCAGAGTGTAAGCAGTGTTGGTGGGAACGATGTTGTCAGAGCTGGTGGTGCAGATGGAAGTGGAGGCGCCGACACCCTCGTCGGTGGGAGTGAGAGTGACACTGCCACTCATGGTGACAGTGGTGGTGGTGGTGCAGTCGCAGTCCTCATCGTAAACGGCCAAGACCTTGACGTCGGTGGAATCTCGGGCAACGGCAGACTACATGAGAAAAATGTCAGCAAAATGAACTTGCCAGCAAATACAAGGCTGAGAAATATGAAAAGAGGGTAGAGTGGGGAGTAGCAGTTATGGGTAGGTTGGTGATGCCCAAGAAAGTAGGGTCACGGGGCGTCGAATGAATGTGGAAGATGGGAATGAGAACAACTTACCAGAGTGCCAGTGGCAAAGGTGCCGACGAGAAGAAGAGCCTTGATCATCTGCATTTTGATGGTCGAAGTTAAGAGTGACGACTGATGTGTGGGTGTGTTGGGTGATGATGTTTGGTGGATGTGACGAACGGGGATGGAGACGCGAAAAGATGTTTCAAGTCTTTGTCAACGTCAACAGTGGAAAGTATTCTGGAAGAATAAAGTAAAAGACGATGCTTTGCTTGAGTTTGAAAGAAACAAGTAGAAGCTGTTGTAGTTCAAGAATCCCAAAAGTTGCTTGAGTGTCTGTTGTTTTGTGGTGTGTGTGGGAGAGAGGGAAAGGGTGGCAAGTGACGGCGGTTTTCAGCCAAGAAATAGTAATTGACGGGCGGGCGGTGGGTGACGGCTGGGCAGATGGGAAACCGCCGCGGTCACCGATTTTATGCAGGAACGCGTTTGTCTACTGCCTACTGATTCAGAGTACCTGGCAGGCGTTGCTGGGGAGGGAAATCGCCAGGCGCGAATAGAGAAAACGCCTAGGACTGATTTCTCCAGGCGGTAGTCGGCGGCCAACAGCGCTTCTAATCAGAAATTGGGCAACCAGAAACCGGACAACAGGTCACCGTAGTGGACTTTGGTAGATAGGTAGATACCTGGAAGGCCGATAATCAACTTGATACCTGGCAATCAGTCTTGCTCGTCTTGACTTTGGCTGACCCCTTTAAATGGTCATCTCCGGATCAATGTCCGTTCTTGCCCATCTCCCCTCAGGGAACTTGCATGACAAGATCGATCACTTTCAGCCCAGCAACGAGATGCCACCAGAGATATTCATTGTCACTGTCCTGCAGCAACCCGAGATACTCGTTTGCCTGCCTCCCCCATTATCTCGTTTCTGGCCGTTGTGACATGTCACACCATGCTGATAAGTGATACCCGTTTGACCTAGAAATGGCCGACCCATGGCATGACTTCATGCTCTTTAGGTCTTGACACCCTTAGATCCTCCACTAGGTAGGAAGTCTTGTGGAAGCAGCGTGGGAATCAGTGAACAACTATCGTGCCTCGTAGTTGAGTAGATAATCCGAGAAGAAGACAGCCTTGTTAATTGTCTTCGATTTCTTTAGAGTCTCACATTCATGGGTGCAAACAACCCCAGCCCCTTTTGCCAGACGCGGCTTGGGCAAACAACGTATCGCACCAAGTGCCACAGACCATTCAAGCAAATGACTGAATTTGTTGCATTCGCCTTGGATACTAAGAGTTTAAGCCACTCTGGTAACACTCCCCGTGTCGCCTTCCAACCAGCTTGGGCTCGAATCACTGCTGACAATTAGTATCACAGTATCACCACCCCGACCAAGGCAGCAACTGCCGTAGCACCGAAAAGAACCAGACCAAGCTCGAACCTGCCTCCAGAAGAACACGTCGAACCATCATCTCCGCCAGTACTGCCGTCGCTTCCACTCTTGACTTTCCTCTTGCAGACCTCACTTCCCCCCGAGGTCGTAGCGGCTGTCGTGGTTGTCGAACTGGATGAAGACGTCGTGGAAGCAGCCGCCACCAACACCGTGACAGGCGTCATCGACTGAGACATCTCCGATGAGGCTAGACTCACGACAGTACTAGTCGCCACGATACCAGAGCTAGTTATCGTGCAGACTGCCGGTGATAGTTGGCAATCGTATTCCACTCCGACGGTGGGGCCAAGATTCAGATGCATCGAACCCGCGCCATATGTCAGAGTCAGGCTGTTGAAGTCACCGTCACAAGAATAAGAGGTTGCTGAGACTTGGCTCTGGCAGCCCAAGAGATATTGCGTAGTCGTGGCATCCGAGGTGATGGCTGAGGCATAAATATGGTAGCCTGCTGAAGTTGAGCGTGATGGCAGAAGGAACGAAGCAACGCTGCTGCTTGTTGTGGTTGTTGCGGCGGCTGCTCCAGTCACCAAGACCTGCGCCAGACTCGCCGCCAACACGAAGTCGGATGTTGTCGTCAGGAACATGATGATGTATATTGTTGTTTAGCAGTGATCCTGTCACCTAGAGTCTGTTGTCGTCGATGGATTTGGCACAAAATCTCTGATGTAGTCAAGATTTATATTCTAGGCTGACACACCGACTGTCAAGCTGATATTTGTCGTGGCTGAGTGAATCACGACAGGGGTTGTCGCGGTAGCTGCCCGATTCGTATGTGGGCACCACAAGCCGTCTTCTCGGCATTGCTTGGCACAAACCTTGCATCACGACACTCGTAAGGGCAGGATTGGTCACTAACAAGGTCCTGATGGGGTTGAAGGATTCTGCTGCTTGCGTTTCTACAACAACTAATCTTTGTTATATGGCGCAAATCCCTTCTTGATCTCAGCTACAATTTCAGCAGCCTCTTGTGCACTCTTTGCCTCATAATCTGTTCGCTTTGCCGAATTGTCCTTGAATACGTAAAGCTACAGGTCACAGCATGTCAGTAACGACTTGTGGCGAGCCCAAGAGGCGGTAAACATACCTTGAAAGTGCCCGGATGTTTGCGCGAGGTGCTGCAGTTGAGGATGTTGCTGAAATGTACACTCGTGGTCTTTCCACTTTCTCGTGTAGGTTTGCCTCCAGAGGAAGGCTGTATATATACATACTCGCCATCGATCGTCAGGAGACGTTCGTTGCCAACAAAACGCATAGTCTGTTTCTTCCAAACGACAAACTTCTTCAGGCTGACGTCGCTGCTGCCGACTTCGTCGAGCTTCATTGCCTCTTGCGCCAGAGGATGAGGGGCGCCCTTGTCTTTCTTCTTCTTCTGCGCAGCAAGGGCATTGTCCCATATGTGCTGCTTGGGTGAAGAGCCTATGGGCGAGCCGGTAATGGTGAGTGGACCATCTGTAGCGAAACGTCTACGATGCAGCTCCAAGTCTGTCACGTTGCCAATAGACGACACGGCGCGGTCGACATATACAACAGAGCCCGAGACTGGTAGTTTGAGAACGTGCGTGTTCTTGTCAAGCTGCCTCTTCTTGCAAACCATGTCGAGTACTTCGGCCAGATATGTATCCGTTGTAACGTCCAATGTCAGCATCTGCCCTGGCGCCACATCTGCCGACATGATGTGAATCTTGAGGAGCTTCTTCTGGCCCCTACTTGCTGGGACTGGTGCGGGCTCGGGAGCAGCGGGCCTGTCAGCATGTACTGTTTCAACCCGGAACATTGTATTGGTGATAGGGTTTGGCCTGGGACGGGTTGGAACTGGAGGTGGCGGTAACTGAGATGTAGGCTTTGGTGTTGCTTCTTCATCTACCGGTTCAACGGCCACTTCCTCTTGGGCAAATTGTGGCGTCAACTTCTGATTTTCCTCGAACGAATCTTGAGATGCTTGCACCAGGCCAAAGTCGTCGTGCGTCTTGGCGGGGCCTCGTGATCGTCCACCTCGATTGTTTGCTGTAGTGAAAGAATTGACTGGCTTCTTCCTTTCCAGGGGTGGAAAGTCATCGTCAACCTCATCTCCATCCACCATGCGCAACGTCCACCAGTTGACATTTTGCTTGTCAAGGGGAATAGGAGGCTCGAGCTTTTCTTCGTGGTATCTCCAAAGACTCAGCCCAATGAGTTCTGCCACAGTGACGGGCCTGAAGCTGCCATCTGGATCCTGAATATTCTTCCGAATAGGCACCTCAAAAGGCTTGGAAGACGTCTTTGAAAATGGAGCATAAATACGGATGGAAAGCGGATCTGGATCACCTTTTCCAGAGAGAGATGCAAACTGCTCCAGAGGCATCTTGGGCTTGGTGTTCTTGGCCTTGAGAGCATCACCCAACAGACTTCTGGGCTGTATCATGCTCATCGGCCTAAGAGTACTCATGGGTCGAGGTGGCGGTAGGACCAGCGATATCGAGGGCTGTGGCTGTGTTGGCGGTTTTCGTACTGTAGATTGTCGCAATAACTGTTTCGGGGGTGTGCCGACAACTTGCTGCCCGGGAGAGGCAGGCAAGGCCGTGTTCTCTACATCAGCTAGAATTGACGCCGAGTCCACACTCTCAACAAAAGCTGATGAGGCATCAGATAGATCAGAGTCGTCCTCTTCCTCTGCCAGCGGTTCGCTCCGTACCCTCTCGACGCCATGTGCTGGCTCTTCTGCAATGCGTGCTTGTAGTCTGGCAGACCTAGCTGCCGCCCTGGCAGCATCCTTGTGCTTCCGATATCCTGAGTTATCAAACTCATTATCCGAAGAGACCTCACTACTAGTGACAGTGTCACGACGAGCCCTCTCCTTGACCGTCTCTAGCGCTGACTGCGAACCTCTCCGGGCACCGGGAGCTTGCCTCTGCGGCGATACTACCGCAGTCTGTCGTAGCTGTGAGGACTGGATCGGAGAAGATCCCGAGCGGTTTCTGAGAGGCATCTTTGCAAATCGTATCTGCTGCGCCGCCCTCTGATCCGACTCTTCATCACTCTCATCGCTCAGGTCACTACTGTCGTCCTCCTCCATTTCGCGTTCCCGTCGCCTCTCCCTTCTCCGTCTCGTCGCGATTCCTGGCCCTGGAGTCTCCGTTCCACCGCCAGTGAGCATGCCGCCCTCTTCGGCGTCATCTTCGAGGGTGAGGCCGAATCGCGGCGGGGCTTGAAAGTACTCCGACGCAGTGGCAGTAGGTATCGGCGGGGAATGGGTTCGCTTAATAAGGGCAGGATTGGTGCGCCAGCCAGCAGCTTTGAAGGGCGCAGTGTTGAGAAAATTGTCATTCAAGGAGATCAATCGTTCGCCGACGCCATCAGCCACCTCACCGAGGTAGCTGATGCGCAATTGGTAAGATACCAGACTAGAATTGGTCCGTGTCAGCGCAAGCACGTTCCAGTGCGGTTGGGCAACTTTACTCTTCCACCTGAATGAGAGACATGGTCAATAAAGAGTGTCAGCACAATGCGATCCGGCGCAAGTTGCGGTTAATGTCCTAAATAGAAAGATTGCGCATTGGGGTTGACTGCAGTTATGCTCTCAAATGCCCAACGTTCCTCTGTGACAGCCCGCAGTGAAGTCAGGCTTGAGGGTCACTCATAGCACAACGCTGGAGAATGGAAGGTAAGGTGATAAAAGGGGGCTCTATTGTTTGGATTGGTGCAAGATTGTTGTCGCGATGCACACGCCGACAAGGGAGCACGGGTGCAAGTAGTTGTTGAAGTGAGTAAGGTCGTGAGTGAGTGTTGAAAGAAACCGAGGCAGCTTGGGACCTTGAGGTTGCCATCGCCAGCCTATGTCGCACCACCCAGCCCAGCCTAGAGCGGCGCGCTGGCGGCGGTCGCTAACCTTATCGCTGTGCATGGACTGCGGGGCATCAGCGATGGCGCGGAATACAACCGCTTGCTACAGGTCACAGTAATTTACTTGATATACATTCAAGCTTCCAGACGCCCGATTCGATGATTGTACCCCTTCCTATATTTGCAATACTTAGTCCTTACGAGTTATTTCCGTGGTCGTCCAGATTTTGGCAATTCTTGCTTCCAGACTTCTTTTCTAAGTCCTGTGAAAATGAGAATGTACTGCGAGCAGGCCGAAATGGATGTAATGTGCCAGGTTGGTCAATACCTCAGAGAATTGACTTATACAGCATGGCTGAACATCTGCTAAGATGAATTCATCTCACGAATCAAATTGATATTGGCATGACCTCTAATGTTCCCTTGTCTTGGAAGTTATACGGACATTGTGCCGGGCTTTGATGTATAGTCACTCCAAAGGTTGATAATCGAACCTGATTGCAGCAATACATGAATCCGTATCAAATGGATTGCCATTTAAAGAAGGAAATATTAAATGAGCAAGAACTATTGTTACTAAAATTGTCTCTTGTACAGATCCCAGGCCTACTAAACTTACATGTTCCTATTCTTCTTCTTCAGTGTAAGTGGCTGGTACCTTGCCAAATGCCTTTTCCAATATGAAAGAGCGGAACACTTAGTACACAGTAGCGGCCCCACGTTAGTGTCCCGTACCTGGCGCATGAGCAATGATCTCACAGCAGCTCTGTTCAGGCAGTCCTTTTTCTACATTCTACATTCTACATCCAACACACCCAAAAACAGCTGCGAGAGGAACACGCCACCAGTCGTTTGCGAGATTCGTTCATCAAAAATAATCCGAAACTTGTACAACTATAGGATGGCCCTTGTGGATTACTCCGACTCGGAGTCAGACTCTGAAAGCGTCGCGCAGCCAGCAGCAAAGCCTGCGCCAGTAGCTGCCCAGTCTAGCAACGCAACAGCCAAGAAGCCCGTACAAAAGGTGGTCGACCGATCGAATCCACGCAAAATTGTGGTGAATCTCGGTGCAGCTGCGACGCAAGACGAAAGTAAGACGGATACGAATAATAACGAGCCACCTGCGAAGAGGGCAAAGACGGGTGGAGGTGTGTTTGGCGGATTCGCCTCGCTATTGCCACCACCAAAGAACAGAGCGCAAAAGCCTACACAGAGCAATGGCACAAGCAGCGGTACTAGCAGCGGTACAAAACCGCCTCCACGAGTTGGTGTCAATCTGAAGACTGGTGCTACGCCGGGATTCAGTAGGAGTACTGAAGACGATGGCGAGACAGACAGTGCGGCTAGCAAACAGCCCTCGATACCCGATGGCCAGAAAGCCGCAGAAGATGTCACCCTCGTCGGCAAGCCACTGATGTTCAAACCTCTGTCCGTATCGAGAAAACCCAAGAAGAATGTGGCGGCCAAGATGGGAGCAACGCCTAAAGCAGCAGCAGCAGCTCCTGTGAATTCAGCACCGCCAGTGGCAGAAGCTCAACCGAATGAAGAGCCCCCAATGAAGAAAAAGAAGGTGTCACTATTCTCGATATCCGCTGAAAGCGACGAGACGCCAGGTGCAGCTCCTAGCAACGGGGCTTACGAGCCCATGTTTCCCGACGAGACGGCTACGGCCGCAGATGATTTCGCAGCCTACGACGCACAATACTCCAGCGCATTTGCAGACCCTCAAGGCTCGGCATCTGCTGCTCCGACAGCAACGACAATGAGTGCCGACTCTCTTGAATCCATTGCATCGGACATGAATTTGGATGCTGCAGCCAGACGAGCGCTCTTTGGACGTCGCGGCGTGCCTGCGCCTACCCAGTCAGCCTCGAGAGTTATCAACTTCAATACAGACCAGGAGTATGCGCACAACGAGGAGCTGCGCGCCTCTGGAGAGCAACAGATCTACAACCCTGTCCGGGCCATCGCACCCGGCAAGCACAGCCTGCGCCAATTGGTCAACCAGGTACACAACCAAAAGGATGCTTTGGAAGAGAGCTTTGCAAAAGCAAAGACCAATCAGAAAGAGGCTGGGCAGCGATATGGATGGCGGTGATCGATGTACTGCTCATTTTCGTCGTCGTCGAGGGGGCGAGCTACACAAATGTACAGCTATCTCTACCTAGAGGCTACTTGAATTCCATCGAGACCAACACATTTACGCCATTATGTTTCAAGTCTTTAGGCAGCACGGGTGTAAAGGCGCGTATTATTGGTCCTGCAGGCTGTGCCCGGCTACATAGAGAAGTGATGTCAATTCAAGACTCAGCCGCAGTCTGCCTCGCGCGCGGCTAATTCGCAGAAGATATTGCGAGTCGGTTCAAACTGGGCAAGCCATTCAATCTTGACATGAATCCATCATTTTTCCTGCTCTCTGTTTCGCAGGATTCATCCACTTATTATGGATCCTCTCAGCGTCACGGCATCTGTTGTAGGCCTCCTCGGTGCAGCAGCCAAGATATCCGGCGTGATCGAGTTCATTTCATCAGCGAAACATGCACCTACCACTCTACAAAAAGCACAGCGTGAAGTTAAGCATGTCGAGATTACTGTGCGGTCACTTCAGCGATATCTACTGCATCTTGACGCGATTGACACGCAACGAAAAGAATCTATCCAGCTTGACGAATTGGTTGTCGCCCTGACTGATGCCGTGCTTGTTTTCTCCGAGTTCGAGGCCTTGCTAACAGATATTGCAAAACTAAAACGACTTCATGCTTTGTTGTGGTCCAATTATTCCAAGCAAATTGACGATCATATTGCCAATACAACACGCAACAAGGAGACACTCATACTCTTGCTGAATATCTTACAATGGTGGGTGGCAAAGAATGCTAGCTGTGGTTACAACTGGATTGACACAATACACAGCGAGTCGGATATCGAAGCGTTTCAAAGTCGAGTGCGGCTTGAAAAATTGCTTAAGCAAATAATGGCTCAAAACAACGATTTGAGGCAGAAAATGGACCAGATGCAAGATGACTCTGATACGCGAAGCAGAATGAAAGGCATCCATTCAAGAACGAACACGTCTAGACTAGATAGTCACGAAGACCCAGAAAACAGAACGACGAATTCGACAGAAGCGCATCAAAGTATCGTATTCCCTAGACGCGCACAGTCACGCCTCTCGAGTGCAACGTTTCAAAAAATATTGAATGCTTCTGGGGTGTACAAAAGAAACCGCGATGCTGAATGCGACAGATCCAGAAACTCCGACCGACGTTCCCATGCTTGGTCCTATCCCACCGGGCTCAGCCTCGCCGACATCTCGACACTCTCCGTCATATCCATGCCACTCACAAAAGAAGATATCATAAATGATACCTATTATCGCTTTGGTATCGTAGAGACTTACGATGAGTATACTGCTCGCATGCCTGGCCGTCTTGATGTGGTGAACATTGCAAGGATGAACGAAAGACACCCAGCGCTCGCTGAGTCAACTTCCTCGCCGCTAAAGGCTCATTCCGACAACTCTCAGGCTTACACTGCTCACTCCGTGAATCGATCTGCTCGAGTTGGCGACTCGAAATTACAGATGGCTACTCGATCTGTAGCAAAACATTTGGACCGAAGTGCGAGTTTCCTGGCCATAATGATGGGTATATCCTGTGTAGAGGGTGTGGATATGTGAGTGGAGATCAATTGACTGTCGGTGATGAACTTTCGTCTAATGATAATGCACAGGTATCTCGATGCGAGAAAGCGTTTGAAATAGGCAAGCCACTGGATTCTGTCAGACTTCAAGTACTGACACGTATGCGCTTCAGTTACTAAACGGTGGCAATCTTCTTTGCATTAGCTGTACTAGATGTGACGCTCTGTACCAATTCCAGTCGAAATTCTTACTTCTTTGGAATGGCTCTCTTGTCTGCGTTCGGTGTTCTCACACTTACAGCTGCTCGGCATGTGGCAGGAAGATCGACGAAATGCTAGTATTTTTAGACGGTGAGAGGCATTGTGCGAAGGCTGCTTCCACTGCTCAATCTGCGATAACACAATCAAGATTTAAGGTTATGTTATGTCAGAAACCGCCAGAGATCATTTGGCGTATGTTGCCGTGAAGTCCTAGGGCCAAACGCCTCGAACAGAGAAGTCACACTGCACAGCAGCAGTAAGTCATATTACGGTCAAATTCAAGAGACGCATGGATCTGATACGGACTGCTAGTTCCATAACGAGAAGTGAAGAGCGCGCTGATGTCGACCTAGCAGTTCTAAGAGATCGAGTACGCCAGCGACCTGACCCCATGACCACAATCTACGCAAGGATCACAACATGGATCGTTGGTGCTCAGCACCAGCGATTATTCAAACGCAAAGAATAGCATCATTACCCTAAAACCACAAGGAACTTCGTACTTCTGATATTATTCCACCCAGTGGAATTTGCGGCGCCCAAAGGCTCCCTTGAGGCAGACCATGTACACAGACTCGATGGATCACAGCGAGCAAAGCATAGCGAGGACGTGTTAAACGTTAATGAGATATCATGGACTCTTTTGTGACGCTAACTTATGCTAAGGTGGTATACTAGAATACAGTTTCGCTCCTGAAAATGCTCTAACAGAAATAATAAACAACAAACAAGATCGCTCTTGGTTTCCATGATCATATATACAATCGGTATGATTCTTTGTCTTTTTTTTCTTCCCTTTTTGTCTTTTTTGTCGTATCATTCGTATCTTTCTCTAACAGGTCTCAACAGCAGCGGTGCGACCACCAGTCCAGCCCTTGCCGGTGGTGAGGAATCCCCACTCGCCCCGGGTAATGGGCGAGATGTCGTCGTAGCCGTTGGGCGTGGCGGGGCCGAGGCGCGACTGCTGGCTGGCGCGCAGCCTCTGGATCACGGGCGACATGGCGACGGACTCGTGCTTGGGCGCCAGCAGCTCGTCGATGCCGTTCCAAAAGGACGACATGCCGGGGGCCATGGGTCTGGCGGTCACGTCGCCTTCGTTGTGCTGCTGCGGCTGCTCATTGTCATCGAGGGCATCGATTCTGATGGCGAGCTCCGTGACTTCCTTGTGGGCCTTGAGGGCCAGGGGTCGGATGACGGCCGACTTGTGCGTGCTGCCTGCCGCCGATGTGGTGTCAAACGACGTCTTGAGCTTGAGGACCGGGGTGTGGGCCTTGGGGCTCGGCGGCTTGCCAATCTTGACGACGTTCAGCTTGAGGGGCAACTCGCTGGCGTTGCGGTCCTCCTCGAAGCTCTTCCTGTCAAAGTGCACAGTGATGTTGTGCGCGGGCGTGCGGGGCGTGCGCGGCGGGGGGACCTCGTCAAAGGCGCCGATCTGCTGCGCGCCCCCGTAGGCCCGGCGGTACATGCGCTCGACGTCGCCGAGGGCGCCGGCGCTGACACCGATCCACTCGTAGGCGCCGTAGAGCTCGCTGCGCTCCAGCCGGCGGCCGCCGCGGGCCAGCACGAGGCGGCGCAGCTCGTCGACGGCGTCCTCGATGCGGGACTCGCGCTCAGCCTTTTGCCGGGCGGTGGGTGTGGCGCCGCGGCGCAGGAGCGTGGTGCGGGCGTACGCGGCCAGAGCCGACTTGAAGGCGTACAGGCGGTCGAGGCCGAGCAGGGTCAGGCCCTCGGCGGAGAAGAGGACCTCGTTCTGGCGCAGGCAGCGGCGGACCAGGTCGCGGTTGAGGCCGCAGGACGAGGCCGACGAGGGCGGGGGCAGGAAGCCCGTGCCCGTCTGGAACTTGCGCTCGGCCTTGATGATGGCGCGGCGCAGGTGGTACTCCTCCCTGGGCGTAAGCGAGGTGGCGTGGATGAGGCGGACGCCAAAGGGGTTGGGACCACCGGCCGAGGCCGTCGACGAGGTGGACGACGACGACGAGGTGGATGTGCAGGTTGTTACCGAGTAGGGAGTGGCTGGCGTGCAGGGAGTCGCGGGCGTTGAAGCGAATGTAGGCGATGTGACTGCGCCCCTTGTGGAGGAGGCGGCCTCGGATGATGTGCTGGAAAAAGAGGTCGTAGATGTCGAGCTGACCGAGCTGCCCGTTCCGCGGCGCACCAGTTGTCTAAGTCCGGCTACCTGCGATGTGAGGCGTGTGGGCGAAAGAGGACCAGAGGACCAGGAGAACTCGGGCGAGGCCGGGGGCGAGGCACACGGCAGCGCCGAGGTCGGGAGTTGGTGGTCCTTGCGCACGACGATGAGGCTGATGTGAATGGCCTTGCGGGCCAACCTCTTGGAGGCATACTCGAGGGCCTGGGTGAGGTGTGTCGGGATGTTCTGGGAGTCGAGAATCGAAGGGCCTGCCTCGAGTGGTGACGATATCCGCTGCTTGAGAAGTGAAGACATTGTTGCTGTAGTTGGGATGCCGCCCGTTTGTGTGTGTGTCACCAGGACGAAAATAGAAAGGAAGGCGAAGTATTGCAGAGAACAGAAGTGAATCAGTCCTCGAAACGACTCAATGCCCCGAATTGGGAATGCTGGGGAATATGCAAAGAGTGATGTTGACAGTTGAGGCTGAGTATAGATCTACTACTCAAGTAAAGAAAAAGAAGTAAATCTAAACAAGTAAAGTTAATTAGATGATGTGAATAAAGAAGTGAAAAAACGGGGGCTGAATTGTAGAATAGATATAGAACAGAAGTGAAGGGTGACATTTGTGATGCATGCAGGTGATGTAAATATATCTATCCATACAGAAGCAAGCGGGACAGAGGATCCATCCATCCATTGCATCCATTGCATCCCAGATGATCAGCGACCGACATGACCCAAAGCGGAATTGTTTCAGATCGACAGAGTAGTCAGGGGGGGCCTGGATTTGTCGTCTGAACTTTTTTCGAAACAATGACAGAGATAGATTAAAGCAGACGACAGGGCATGTTCCCTTTTAGGGAATCATGCAGGGGGTTTGAGGATGTGCCAATCTAATCCAGATGCATTGGAAACGGGCACGCTGCGTGTATATTTAGTGGGGAATGGGTAGTATACAGTATAGTGACGGGACCATAGAAGAGTGCATTATACCTTCATGGGCGGCTATGTATGCAAGACGGTTCTCTGACTATGCCCGAAATGCAAAAGTCGCATGCATATTACAGAGTCTAGTTATTCTTCAATGCCGCCCCAGAACTGGTCCAACTGTATTCCATACCAGAGTATGTAGAAGACATCCCCAATGTGAAACGGGAATAAATGCCAAGAGTAAAGACAAAAAGAGAAGACGAGGACGAGAGTCGACTGACTGGCTCATCATGGTCCAAAGAACAGAACAAACAATGCTGACCAAAAGCAGTGGTCGTTCCAGATGTGAAGAGATGTGGGGGTTGAAAATGGGAATGTGGGGTGAGGTCCAGTGGTAGACTCGAAGGATTATCTGACCACCAACCATGTAGACTTGGCAGATGGCTACTGTAGTAGACACTAGCAGTGCGACGCTTTGGTGAGCTCACCTCGGTTGATTGTCTGCTGGTTCTATGGTTCTGTGGTGCTGTTAGCCCTGGTGGCCCTGCCTGTGGGTGAGCGAGCGCGGTGAATGCCCGCGGGGAGCCAGTTGAAGCAGCCAGCAGCAGTGGACTGTTAGTGTCCTAGTGGCCTAGTGTCTCCCCCCAACTAAGCCATGTTTCATGAAATCAGTGGTGACGAACCTCTCTCGTACGCTTGCCAAGCTGCGTCCCAGTGGATGCGGGTTCCTGCGGGTCCCCAAGCCCATGCCGCCCATGCCAGCCCATGATGTGTGACATGGGTAAACGAGTGCGTGCGTGGCTTTGGGTTGGCCGAGCCGGGATGGCCCCAACTTGACTCTTGGCTCAACTCGGCTTGGCGTCCGTCTCTCTCTTCTTTGTTTGCTGGAGAAATTGAGAAATTCTGGAGTTGATTGCGATTGCTTGCATTGGCCGTTTCCAAAAACCTTCTCACTCTCTTTATCGCCAACGTGCTTGTAACGGCAGACGGTTTGCCCAAATTACTCCCTCCCTCCTTTTTAGACTTTATGCTTCTAAATTCTTCAACGAATCACATCACTCCCGACATGAAAAGTAGCCGGTGCCAATGACTTGACTTGACTTCTCGATAATACCACCGTTATACATCACTCAAAAAAAAGTCATAGCGTTGGCGTACTCTACCATGGTTGTGGAATATTGCAATATATTTTGACCCGAGGTCTTGATCGTGTTCTTGATTAAGCATTGGAAATAACAATAACATAGATTAGATATCGAAATGAGGTCATCTCGATTACTAGATATTCGCATAAACCGGCCATACTGTAGTATTTCTTGTGGGCAATGTTCAACAGGCTCACGCCTTGGTACACTTGAGTCTTGCATTACCCTAGCCACGTTGATGACAACGCCACTCCTCCCTCAATCTCTTCACTTCTTGACTTTGAGAAACAAATGCAACCTCAAGTCCCCATTTCTCTCGTCATTTCTACTGCTTCTGGCTTCTCCGAATCCATGAATGGCCGGATTTTCCCTCCCATTGCTCTCGAATTTTCTCCACCACCAAAACCACCCTGGCTCACTGCGTAAGCTCTGTTTGGCCAGCCACCCCGCATTGGTCTCGGCGGTTAGAGGTCCCAAGAATAGAAGCATCACACCTTGGGACCTTGGAACCGACATGACCCCCCCTTGCTTATACATAATCTCATTGCTCGTCACCTCTTGGGAGAGCCTCTCTCCCTCGCTAACCCCCCATTTAAAGATGCAAGATAGGCAGATCTTCAACCGCGTGCCGGCAGATATGTAAAAATCTCATCACATCCGCCAATTCACTCATTTCTAAAAGTAGGTTCTTTAGAGTTGAAGTAACTTCCAAGAAGGGAAAAGATTTTGCACTACAGTACTATAATCCCCATCCCCCCCGGTTCCGTCACATCCCTATCATGATCGCGAAGCCCATCCAAACATTTCTCGGCGCAACCACACATATGTTCAAGTTGAACCCTTTCCCGTTCCCGTCCCTGCATGCCACTTCGTCACATTCTACTCCAGTCAGAATCTCTCCTCTCCTATGCAAAAAAAGAGCCCCGCATGCAAGCTCGGGATATATTTATAACTTCGGCAAGCATTCCTCAAGGGTAAGACTTTGTTTGTGTGGTGGTACCCCTCTGACCGCCCTCAAGAACTAAAAAAGAAAAGGAGATGGAAATAGAAACATACACCTGAACACTCGGATAATACTGAGATGAGGCTAATGTGATTCTTTCTCATTTCCTCGCCAAGAAAAGGGGAGAAAAGAAAACACTAAAAAAAGAAAGAGAAATAATTATCACCAGTACAAGTATACTCTGTACAGGGCCAGTGATTGGACACACATGAACGTGCCAACTACCTTACCAAGATGTGAACATTCTTGGGCATGGTGTCACCGACAGTTCCGTCTTCTCAGAGTCAAGTCTGCCTCCAAGGTAGATACAAGGTCACAAACTTTGGAAGACTGTTTCAAGAATGGTCACGATCGAGTCTATTTGTAGGATCTCCATCTATCTTGTACCAAGCCCGGGCGGACATTTGGGACTGGCTGGGTTCCAGCTGACAGATCCCGTCAACGCCCTTCAAATCATAATCTCGTAACTCTGACAATGCCATGACACAAACGAATGCAATAAACAAATACTCATCTTTTCCTCTTTCGTATGAAGGAAGAAAAGACGTGGGGAATCAAGAGCCCAACCATTGCGGAGTATCTTCCCTTTCCATGTCCGACGCCTCTCACGCCTATGCTATGCATTGAATCATGATGAAACAAACAAATGAATCCATCTTTTCTCGCCCGCTCGCATCAAAAAACCACCAAAAAAATAACTCAAGAGTTCTGTTGCTGGGAAATCAAACCATCTCGTGTGCTCGCCAAGACAAGCATGGCGTGGTTGTGATAGATAGGTGCCCTCTTTCGAGTATGCCATACCTGTAGGTTGGACGCAATCAGAGAATCAGGTGTCCGGTTGATCCTCCAGTACCGTTGGTCTCGGCAGTCATCTGCATGTCTGCCATGTCCATTTGCTCCGACGATCCTACCGAATTATCCCAGTCTTGATCTTGTCAGTCAAGAAATTCTTCCAAGGCTTCAGAGTTGGAGTCAGTCCACTCACCAGAAGCATCCTCCTCGACCTCATCAACCACGAGACGGTCAAGCTCCGTCCGAACTATCTCAAGCATCAGCAGTTGTTCAAGTCTTTGCCTCACTAGAGTGACATACCTCGTTTCGTTCTCTCGTATTCCATGTCACATCGCGGTGCAATGCCATGGTAAGCCGGCATGAAATACTCCTCTCCCCGCTCAATGTGTTCTAGCAGAGTGGAAACGGCTCCCCTAGGCGCTTGCAGACTGCTCGAGACATACTTGCTGTACAGGTATTCCAAAGATGCAACTGTGAACATTTTACACCATTTGACATGGCTGGCAACTTCTGCGTCCATATCGCCTTCGGTACTGCGGTCTCTATGATTGTCGAGCCATGTCCAGAGCATTTGTTTTACCAGCAGATCCGTCTCCAATCGGACACTTGGATCGGCAAAACCAAGAAGAGGAGGTGCCCATAGGTGCATGAACTCTAAAGCGAAGTGTTGCACGAAAGTCACATCCTCGCCTTCTGGCCTCGGTACTTCAGAGATCATTCTGTAGAAGTTGCTGAAAGCCATTCCATCGGTAGCAGGGGCTATCATTTCAACTCGCTCGCTGATGAATTTGATCAGACTGTGAGCATGTTCTTGACTATGGGTCCATCGTAGATAGAACGCGACACTTTGCAGGTAGAGAGGGGTGGTCTGTGGGTCTGTCTGCCAAGAACTCAACCCTTCTGCGGTTGTCGCAAAGACCTTCTTCTCCATCTCAGTGCCAAGCTTGATCAACTTGCGGAGTATGGACTCTGTAGACACTGGATTCTGGTTCAGCAGCACAAGTTTATCAACAAAGAGGCTGTTGACCGTGTGCGTGTTCGCGATTTGTCTGTGAAGCAAGTTAACTTCCTCAGCCGTGTACGGAAGCGGTTCGTCGTTCAGAGCCAGTTGGAAGCGGCCGTATGCACTCTCCAGGATTTCTTGATTTGCCAAATCTCCTTCCAAGTAACCCATGAGAGTATCAATTAGACTGATGATGGCTTCGTAGTTGGGGGCCCGCGGCCGCTTGTACAATGTTTGAGCTAGCCGAGCATATTGTGGACTAAGCTCTGGTTCTGTGATATCCGCAATGATGATGAAGAAGAGTCTCGTGAGAAAATACTCCTCGAGCAGAGCAGCTCCCTCTACTTTCGAAAATGACGCAAACTCGGCCAGCGCGCCAAAGAACTCGGGCCATGCACGGAGGCTCGTGTGGAACGATTCCCAAAGAGTATTGAAGATCTCCACAGTGTCAGTGAGTACAGAGGGTTCTGGAGGTTCAACGATGGTAAGGTCCTCATCTCCAATGTCCGAGTCCTGCGGAAGCGGATTATATTGCTCAGGGAAAGCATCCTTGATTGACTTCAGAACGTATTTGAAAAGTTCGCTGATAGATTGCCGGACGATGGCGGCGGTGTTCTTTACTAGCAGCATACGGAGTGCCTCTATTCGTTCCTTGAAGAAATAGAAGAAACTGAGGCAGCACCTGGGACACTTCTCACATGCTTGGCGAATTCGGGAGAAGAGCGGCAGAAAATCTGGAATATCCTGTGCGCGAGCTGCAATCTGGTCCAGGTGACCTAGTGCCACTTTCATTGCCGTATCTTCGGTTGTATGATCTCGGGAGCATGGGTTGTCCCATACACGGTCGAGTACCATCTGAGCAAAGTTAATTGTAGCGTGATCGTTGCTAACATATCGGTGAACGATCATTGAATTCTCGTCAGCGATATTCGCAGCAAGCCAGACTGGCGGCTCAAGCCGGACGGGATGATTGTGCCCACTAATTCGCAGATCTTCATGGTCCCTCTTGAGGGTAGAAGACCTTTGGTAGAAGAGCATGTATGCACTGTACCCCTTCTCAAATCCGAGCCCACCATCAAATCGAGCAGAAGGGTCTCTACCGCCAAAGCATGAGTTAGACAGATTCGCGGGGTCCCAAGGAGAGACGGTATCATCGTTGAACTCGAACCACGGCTGTGTACCATCAGAAGTCGGTCGCTCACGAATGTAAGAATAGTAGTGACCAGACTCGGCAGTTCCCGCGTGAACCAAGACGCCGACAAGTTCGAAAACATCAGGCGTGATCTCGCCGCAGGAATCGCTGAGATGCTCGACTGTAAAGGGGCTCATGTCGATTTCGGTGGGGAACTCGAAGTGATCATTGATCTTGTTGCGTTGGAGAGTCCTGAGATCGAAGCTGAACCTTTTCAAGTGGAATATCAAGTGATCGGGTATTTCCTTGAGACAAGCTCGTTTCACAGCATCAACATGCTTGTTGCACAGCTCACATTTGTACTTGTTGTCACCCTCCATCGGCTCGCCATCCACATATGCCTGCAGACTTTCTTGCAGACTAGATATTCCTTTGATATCGCATTGAATTGCCGAGAATGGTTCAATTCGCTCAGAGATATGTTCACATTCCTTGGATTTGACTTGTTGTACAAGTTGACCTCCATAAATTGATCGTAGATCTGATTTGGTGCGTGCGTTCGGCATAACAGACTCCCATCTATCGAACAAGAGGTTGAAGAATTCATCGACGTCCATTTGAGTGTGAATATCGATTGGAGTCTCTTCATAGTTGTTGATCAGGGCAACACAGTGTGCTGGATCAATCGATCGGCGTAGGCTGTCTTGGAGTTCCGCGAACAGTGTCTGTGTAGAGTTGAGCAGATTGGGATGACTGCGCCCCTTCGACGGTACTTGTAAGATGAATCGTCTGAAATGTACGTTCATGAATAGCTGTGTGAACAACGAGTTCAAGTAGCAGGTGTTGGATAGGTTCCTGAGTCCGGCATGGACACCTGGGGTCTTGATAGCTCTCATACGATCAAACCCTTGTGGGAGGTCGTAAAAGTAGGGGCTGCCGTCATAATCCGTATGGTATGGCACTATGCTGCTTAGGCAGTACAGCATCTGCCGCTGCTGGTCTCTACTATTTCGCATGAGCAAGGAGAGAATCTCGTAGACCAGTTTCCGATTGCCGTGCGTCAAAAGTACCTGAGTTCTTACTTCGTCATAGTCCAGGCGGGGGAAAAGGTGCTTGTAGAATAATTTCCGGCCAAGATTGGGAGGAAACTGTATGCTCTCCCTCTCGCTAAAGTGTTTGACGCCGTAGTACAACAGTCTCAACAGACCGTGAGCGACGAAATCGACTCCATCTGGGCTGGTCAGGCTCTCCGTACTCGTATGAATCAAGGCCAGCTCGATGTATAGTTTCAGGCAGGTCTCTACACTTAGCTCCGGCGAGTTTGCCCGGAAGAGTATGTCCATCAGAAACAACAGGAGAGTGAAGACTTCCTCAGATCGGACTGGCTGGTGCACAGCCTTTGGCAGTAGGTCAAAAAGGAGAGACCAGAACTTCTCGGAAAATTGCAGCGCGGTAGTACTGGAGCGTGTCTGTGTGAAAGAGCACTTGTCTCTGATGAGCTGTGCTGTGCCCTTCCGGACCACTGCTCGATCATCCCCCAAGAGAAGAGCTTCGATGAGTTTTTTGTTCAAAGAACTTTTACAAAATCGCTCCCAGAAGTTCTTGCTGAGCGAACAGCATTCTAGCAAGGCGCGCAGCGCGCGATTGGTGACCTCTACAGCATATTGAGAATGGTCCGCGGCAGAGGCCTCGGAGAGCAAAGCTGTCAGCCGCTCATGAAGGCTTCTCGTGAGGAATTCGTCAATCATAGGCAGGTCTTCCGATCCTGGAACTTTGTGAGAAGTGCCCAATGATAAAATATCCATGGGAAACATACCTGTCAACAGTTGGACAAAAGTATCCAGAAGACGAAAACTCAGTTCCCTTTGCAGGGATTCAGTTGGGCAGCCACCAATGACGTTCGGGTCTTCAATCGCAGCAACGACGAGTGACATTGTCTTCAGGAGAGGTTCCTTCTCGCCTGGAATATCACGGCTTTCACCTTCCGTGCCTTGTGCGCGTATCGCCAGAGATCTCAGACGTCGCGTGCTCAAGTATTCACGCAAGGCATGAATGGTGTACAAACACTTGAAAGGCTCCCCCAGGGGAAACACATCCAGATGCGATGTAGCTGGGTTCTCGAAAGCCTCTAAAATCGATCCATCGGCTGGCAGCTTGACAAGAAAATGGTAGATCTAAAAATTTCCGTCAGTAAGGAACCATGAGAGTGAGATATGAGAACAAGCTTACCTCCTTGGAGATCTTCTCTTCCATGCTCAAATAGCTCCACAGAGCCTGGAAATGGCCCAAAATCTCAATTTCCAACGGAGAAGCACCTGGTTTGATATTTGCAGGTGTAGACACGGTGTCGGACTCTTTCTTCACCAAGAGAAGTCCATGATGAATATTGAGGTCTTCGAGAGACTTGCAGATCTGATCTTCTGTAGGCGTCAATGGCTTGCCACGGTAGAAGATTCTGTAATTGTTGAAGCCTGTGGCCTCCCGAATGCTGGCAAGCAAAGAGGCCGCAGTATTCTGTCGGCCAATTTCAAGGGGTTTCGGGTCCGTCTGGTGAATCCCATCAAAGGACTGGACCTTGAGTTCTGCAGGTGCGCCTTCAACGTTGCTAGGAGATTGCAGCATCAGCGACCGTAGGTCCGGCGCGGCAAAATGATGTGACCCAGTCTGCAGGATCGCGACAAATTCGCGAAGAACTAGAAGCGACCTCGTGAATTTGAGCTCGTGATCAACCAAGCTATGGCTGTCGTGAGAGACAGCCATGTCATCTTGATCGCTCGCGTTTGTCGCACTGCCTGGAAGTAGTTGCTTGGCAGTGTCTGCCATCTGCTTGAAGCACCGTTCTATAAGCGCAAGGTGCACTTTGCGTGCTCGATCCAAAGGGAAAGAGTTGATTCCCTTGCCCTTGACATAAATATCGTTAACCAGAATACGGATTGCATCGGTTTCGACCGTCTGGGGGGATGCTGTGAGTATCATTTGCCACAATAGTCCAATGGCGCCGTGGTTGTCATTCAGCTCTTCATCCAGAGCTGTATCTGTTGCATTTTCTGCGATTGGGATCAAGACTCCCCGTAGAAATTGCAGTGTGCCAGGGCAGTACAGTAGAGGGGACAGATGCGGGAGATGCTCCTTCAAACACAGCTCCAGAAAGTTATTTCCAGAACTGCTTTGTTGCTGCGCATTGTTCAGAGAGCACCAACCCACCACCCTGTCATTGTGGGATAAAGCTTTCTCACCAACCAGCAGATGCCAGAATCGCTCCACGCATGTTCGATCGACCGAATTACCATGTCTAGCAATGACTTGCTCAATCAAGCAGCGACGCGCAAGGCCCAATGTGGTCCCATAAACCGTATTGATGCCGCACGCACGCGCTTTAGAGATAGTTGTTTCCAATTCATCTGCTAGCAATCGTGGAAAGTCGTGCTCCGCGACAAGATTAGCAATTTCCCGCTCCTGACTGGGCCGAACAAGGCGGAATAACACATTCAGACTTCCGGCAGTGCTGGAGCTCTTCGCTGAAATGTCGCGAAGACATTCCCTCCGCAGATCTTGTCGCAAATCCGATGTTGGGCTGACCTGAAGAAGTTCCATCAGCTTCATGGTGGCAAAGTCGAACACATCCATATGCTCTGGGAAGCCATGCGAATTCGCAACTGAGGACTCTTGGATCAGGCGCAAACACAATGTAGCGATACTGGGGATGAGATCGACTGGCTTCTGTGTGACTGCCTTGATGATCGTATCCAAAAGCTCTCGCATGTGTAGATTAAAAGTCTCGACTGGAAGTCCCTGCATCTTTCCTATGAGATAAGCCAAAGGTTCCCGGGAAAGATGGCCTGTAGTCCTTGCCATCATTTTGACAAGCGCCTCAAAGATCCTGGGATCCTGAGCGGTGGTGATGCTTTGCCAGAATAAATCTGTGTGCTGCGTTTCGTACGTGTCGGTCACGGCTAAAAAGCCAATGATGTTGTGTGCTTCCCCGATGATCTCCGGATGACACGTGGGACCCAAGAGGTATTCAATAAGCCCGGTATCTGTTAATAGTTTGGAAAGATGCTGCAAATAATCGCTGATGCCGTCGTCGCGGTACTGGTCCTGCCCCCTCTGCCATTCCGATATGAGATGACTACTCAGGAGGCCCAGGGCTACAACACGCAACTGCATTTGGCGAGTCTTGATCATGTTGGTGAGTTGTTGAAGCCGCCATCTATTCACAATGGCATCAATGGTGAACGCCATTGGTGATGTTGGATTGTCCCTGCGATAATTCACGATTGCTTCTCTGGCAGACTTCTGAGATCCCGACAACCCAGTCTCGAACAGATTTCCCAGACACGTCATGATACACGAAACCAGGTCCGCCGCACAGTGATTAGCAGAATTATCGACCACATTTCTCAAGGCAGCCGAGACGGTATTGAACATTGCCAAGGCCAGATTTATGTTTTGCGGGGATCTTATTCGCAGATTCAATCCGACTGCCGCAACCATTGTCGGGTGACGTTGGGGATTCGGATCATATATAATGTTATCGGCAAGAAGACAAATACTGTTGAAGTATTCCAAGAGTTTCTTAGGTTGGACACTTGGGTGATTTGTCGCCATTTCGGCCAGTTGAACGAGCACGGCCATGGATGCGTCACGGAACTTATGGCCATGCTGTCGAGCGACTTCGTCCTGGAACGAGCACAAGACCCTGAGCCTGTCAGGGCCAAGATCCATATTGAAGCCAGTCGGTAATTGCCATTGCTCTGGGCTCCTGGTCATGGCCGCAAGGCACTGAAGAAGACTTGGTGAAAGCAGCTCGAACTCGCCGGGGACGGGATCTGCAAGCAGGAGAAAGTCCAACTTGATCAGGTGAGCGGCAAGCCCTGGTAGTTGCATGAAGAAACTTGCGCCAACGTCGCGGCCCATGTTGGTCTTGGAAAGCATGTTTCTGTAAGTCGTTAGATCACGACAAGGTTTCGACATACATATCGTCATGATTTTATCACGTACCTGCGCGCGGTATAAACAGCCACCGCGAGTTGGGATATTGACTGCCAGAACATCCGAACATCGTCTGCCGTTTTTACAATCACAGCAGCGCTCTCAGTAGCGAGCTCGTCGGCAGTTGTGTTATCCAAATAACCCTGTACCCAGCCACTGAGCTGCTGCAAGACCTGTTCAAAGTGGCGCGTTTGCTGGAGGTAGGAACAGACCTGCTGGACAGTGTCACATAGGCTGCTCTGGGGATCGTGATAAGGAAATGCCATGAATGTACCACTGACATCCGCATGGCCTGAGATGGACTGGACGTGAATGAGCTCCACATCGTCGTCATCCTCTTCCTCTTCCTCGTCCATCTCCTCTTCTTCTTGTATCAAAGTAATCTCGGGATCTTCTGAGCTGGTGCTGGCTGAAGGTGAAGAAGGCACATATTGGACAGTTTCTCCAGTGGGCAACGGATGCCGGGACTCTGTCTCGGATGGTTCTACGCTGAGCTTGACATGCTCGGTTTCAACTCGTCCGGGCGTCGGCGACGGAGGGACCTCCAGTCCATCCTCGTCGACGTTGTTGCTGCTACGTAAGTTGATCGTGACCTTGCTAGAGTGAGGCTCGGCGGGTGATGATTCAGCAGCGAGGTCGGACTGTGGTGGAGTGCTTGGCGGCTGCTCCGGGGTATCTATGGCCATGGTAGAATCGTTTGCGGCCACGGCCGGGAGTCGAGTGCGAGGTTGTGACGGCAGCGGCTCTAGCGATCTACTTCTCGAGCCAGCCATGGAGGTACGGCGGCGCTTGCGTGCAGAATCGTTGCCGTCGCCGACAAAAGGATATGGTCGCGTAGAGTTGGGCTCAGAGGAGACGGCTCGTTCTCGCGACTCCTCTGTTCTCGAGTCTTGTTCCATCTGGCTGGCAGCGGGAAGGAAGGGATGAGCGTCTTTGCCGTCGAAGCTTGAGGCGTTCGCGCGAGAAGGCTCGGCGGCTTGCAGAGTCCAGAATTAGCATGTGGGTTGTTGACTGGAATGTGCGGGGTGAATCTAGAGTATCGACGTGAATTGCTTGCAAGGCAAGAAGGATACAAAGAGGTCGAGACAGGCAGAAGAGAGTCTCGCAGATAGTTTGATGCTTGTTGAGCCTGAGATAGTGCCAGCGGCGTCTTGGAAGCTCCCGGCTACTACCTAGTAGTGACAGGTAGAAGTAGACTAGGCTGAAGCTGCAGCGATGATCAAGGGGAGCTCTCTCTAGCTTAACTTTTTGGTGGTGAACCAAACAGTGACGCAGGACGCGACTGGAGCACGCTAGAGGTGGGGGGAAAATACATTAAAAAGAAGAGGGGCCTTGGATGGGGGGACGCGGGAAGCTGTCAAAATGGTGGCCGCCGAGAGCACTAAAAAATAAAGCTGCACTCACTGTGGGGACCTGGAGAGATCCGACGTTTAGTGGGAACCCAGAGCTGTCTCGGTAAGGTCCAGAGGGGGAATGCAAGATAGAGAACAAAGGGCCTGAGATCAACAACAGTCCTCGGCCCCTCGAGCTGTCGGCGCGCTGCGGTGGAAGCGGTTACGTATGTAAGACGAATATGCAGTAGTATAAAGGCAAGGCGCCAAATTGGTGGTAGAAAATGCAATGGTTGGGGGCTACGAGGTATAGGATAAGCTGGAGTTGCTCTTCCCTTGGCGATCTGCCACTCAGATCTGCCCTTGCAACCTGCTCGGTATTGAGGCGGACAAAGCGGACTAGGGTCAGACCATGGAGCAGTGGGTTTGGTCACTTACTAATGTATGGAGAAAGTGCGACAGGCCCCCCAACGCGATGGCAGTCACAGCGGCTGGGAAGCGGGTTTCTTCGGTCGCTAGAAGAAATCCTAAGTGTATTCACACGGGTGGAAATCCGGTGGGAATAGGGTGTCGGTCTCTGTTTGTTCTGTTTGTGCTTGTCGGTTAAATCAATATCACCTTTTGCTAGTTCACAAAGGCGAATGCATTCGATCACAGAACAGGAGGTCTTTCTAAGCTATATTTATACACTCTGACCTAGGTTTCTCCGTCAGAGTGATTTGAACGATATGCCAGAGTCCAAATGTCTGAAGGCATAGTTAGGCGCCTGTTCTCTTAGG
Source organism: Neopestalotiopsis sp. 37M (assembly GCA_011058875.1). Taxonomy (NCBI): domain Eukaryota; kingdom Fungi; phylum Ascomycota; class Sordariomycetes; order Amphisphaeriales; family Sporocadaceae; genus Neopestalotiopsis; species Neopestalotiopsis sp. 37M. The sequence goes on along the minus strand of SWKT01000032.1, from coordinate 301,179 downwards.
TCGCGGCAATGCGTTCTCATGAATACCTATTTCCGAGCTGCTATAACCTTAACCCCTGGAGATTCCTATCTCAGGGCAGTTCCAAGTACCTGTTTGCCGCTAATGTCCGTTGAAAGCACTGATTAGGCAGCCTTGGCATACCTAGTTTGATAACATTTAGGTACGGAACCCTTCGAATAAATGCTTAAGCTAGGTATTTGCCTTTGTGTACTTTGTACAGTGTGCGCGTGTTTACCATCACCGACAGTAGAGACCCGCCCAGCGTCAATGACATGAACGTACACTTGTAAATGTGCCTAATGAATTCAGGTACTGCCAATGGTTAGAATAATAGAACTTCCTGGAACACTTCGCTGCTTCTTTTCCAAGGTCCGTGCTGTCGCTATCTTCAAACAAACGCCGTGGCAACCTGGGGAGTCATCAGCCTTTGTTTGTCTAGCCCTACAAGCAATGCATGTTTTTCATTAGTGAAAATTGTATAACTCCATGCTACTGAGCTAAGTTCGAGACAATGTCGTTGGCCATTACTGACAAGGCTAGACAACAGCATGCACACCTTGCAAGTTTTGGTACCTACCTCGAGGTCTCAGGCAATGCAGCGCATAGGACCCTACTTGCTTAAAAGGCATCTTTTGTGATACATACTAGGGCAGGTACATCAGGCAGGAGATTTTGAATATGTCATTTTGGCGACACTAGGAGTTGAGCAATGAAGGAGACGCTTGCACACCTTGACTCGAACCTGGACTGTATTAGGTTTTAACCAGCTCCGTATGTTGTCACCCACTTCAGGGCAAACACTACATTGAATTTGCACGCCTGGACCTACAGTAGTCCTCCGTGATCTCGCATCTGTTCTAGGTCTGTGTTTATTGGACAAAACTCGATTGAGTCATCTTTTCCACCTTGGCGGCTTTTTCAAACATATTTGCGTTTACTGATGTTAGTCTGCCATGGACCAAGCATGCTTTGGCTGATTTTCTTGATACTTCATGTCAACGATTTATCTAGTAGCACGGCTAGGGCTATAGTGCTCAAGAAAGCTCCCCACGAATTCAACAGATTGTCGTTCGAAAAAAGAAACGGGCAGTCTCGTAACGATGACATGATGCGACCAGACATAGCCAGATCACCTTGTTCGGCCATATCGCATCTTTGTGTCTTGACAAATTTACCTTATTCGGCCGCCAAACTCTAGTTGCCTATCTAGGTTCAATGGTGGATGAAGGTGGATGTCGGCCAGGAGGGCCTCATTTTCGGGAAGTACCTTGCCAATATCGTGGTCAGTCTCGATGTGTGCTGAGTAGGGCAGATACCAACAATCAGGTCCTGATCATAGTCATGGGTATGGTAGTCATGACAGTAAGGGGATTCACGCCTGGCTGGAGTTCTGGGTCAGTGCAAATAGACCGTCGCCCATGAGATACCTAACTTAGGTAGGTATGTTGCATTTAGGCTACGTCCTATCGGAACGACTCCTGCATCCAGTCTGGGGGGATCCACCAACCTAAAAACTTCTTGCCGTTAATTTTCAAGCCTTGAAGTACTCAGCTTCGGCCTGCTACGTATTCAACTACCATACGTCCGTTTAATAGAAGCCAAGTTCACCGACGGCCACGCGTTTGCTCAACATCACTCCGCAATACCTACCGCAAACGTCATCGCCACGCCATACTGGTTTCGCGTTCCGTCATGGAGAAGAAGAAGCTTGTATTCCAGCTCGATACGCCGTATTCAGTAGCTTCATGGTTTGTTCCCAACTCCGTCCCTTCTAACCCTCCTACTGCATGGCCACTTACGATTACAATGCTAGGCCTTTGATCACACAGGGAGATCAGGATGCAATTCTAGAGCTTCTATGCGCGTGAGTCATCGCTTACCCGGACATACCTTTGGGTGATCCAGTCACTCTGCCGCAAATGTCCACTGCCAGCAACATCTGTTGTCGTTGTGTCTGAGTCCTCACGTCGTCGCGTGCATGTCGTCTTTGGGACTAATTGGGTCTTGCTAGTCTGCTCTCGCCAATTGGGAACCATCGACTGGAGCATATCAAACCTTCAAGGGGTAAAAGGGAGAAGAAGAGAAAGCGCAAAGAGGACGCAAAGTCATCAGCACATCCCCCGCCAATTATTCCGCCTATCCCAGAAATTGGGTCTTTTGTAGACGTGGGCCTGGCAGTTGTAACTCGGTCGTTGGAAAGTGTCGTCGCCGTCCGGAAGCCTGATGAGGAGAGCGTGACCTTGGAGCCGCCGATAACGGACAGCGCCTACGAACAAACAAGCTCAACGTCAACACGTTACTCGGCCGTGTTCGTTGCTCGTTCCGACCAACCGAGCGTTCTCAACAGCCATCTCCCGCAAATGGTGGCAGCTGCGTCGCTGAGAGAGCCTGCTGGCGAGCCGACACGGCTCGTAGGTCTTTCCAAAAGTTGCCAGGATCGCTTGTCACTGGCATTAGGCCTACCGCGTGTGTCGGTCATTGGACTTCGCAACGATGCGCCAAAGTCCGAGGCACTTGTCGACTTTATACGCCAACATGTGCCTGTCATAGAAGCACCCTGGCTCAAGGAGGCGCAGGACATTAAATTCCGGGAAACCAAAATCAACACTATTGAAACATTTGTAGGGCAGAGACAGAAGGGTAAGAGGGGTTTTGGAGTATCGGAGAAACCATGAATACACTTCGTAGCACGCCACTTATCAATCACGAAGACTATATGAGCCGTCGAGCAAAATGCACTTTGTCACTTGCGAATTCCGGGATTATTTAGAGGTTTTTGCTTCCTATGTCGCATACCATTGGTTGGGACATTGAGCACCGGGCCAAAATATAAATCCTGTAACCTTATTCATGGTTTTTATCATTTCCACCTGGACAAATCGGCCGGGGACGACTGGACGGGCCATGGTACTCTCACGTGCTACTACGCCCGCCACAATGCTACCAGTATTTCCGGTATGACTGTCACAAAACGAAAAGGATGATACAGGATGGTTCTGATTGGAATCCGTAACTCGCATTCAAATTGGCAAAAAAAGAGCGAAAAATGGCAAAAAAGAGCGATGACTCTGGATTCGAACCCGAGCCCCCTAACAAAGATCCTCTCGTCTGATCATAGGATATTCACTTTTCACCTGGGTGGCCACTGCACTCAAGAGCTTTACCGCTCGGCAATCAGACCTTTGTGACTTGTGGTTGAAGAAACAAGCTCCTATTGGAACCCATAACACCTCCGTGTCATTCATAGATTTCTTCTGGGAACTTAATGCTCCAAGCCATGGGCGTGTATTGATTCAACGCAAACGGCCGGCCTACCATGCAAGAATATAAGGCCATTTTTCCTGCTTTCGAAATGCCTCCTCCTCACTTCGGGGAACTACTTTTGACCTAGATTTGTCGAAATAAGCCCCTTCTTTGACTTATGAAAACACAACTACGGATACGATTGGCAGCATTCTGTTGCAACTGCATCCACAATGCCCTCGTATTTTTTCGCCTGCGATGGTCAAAATTCTGGGCGACTCTTATCCTTCATCTGTTCCTGTTCGATAACGCTTCGCGGCTCTTCTCTGTTACGGAGTTGATAGTTGCTAAGTTGGTGTGAACCTGGGCGCTCGCTTTGGAATTTCTGGAGAGGTCAGCATGTTTTCGACAGAAAACCAAGGCCTTGGGGTCATTTCCTGGGTTCTGTGCAGTTCAAGTGCGTTTGTCCACGGATGTATGTGTGACGCCACATGAACACTGTGGGGTATAACATCGACACGAGTTTAGTCTTCGGATATTTGCATACCGACACTTACTACGAAATGTTTAGAGTCGTTTTCTTCTGAAGTCTGGAGAATATGGCGTTCATGTGAGCCACGTTATTCACCTAATCAGCACGTTTTTCTAACAGATGCGGCAGTCAGAATGGTGACGCCCACGTATAATTTGAATTGAATATGTTGCGATGGTATGGACTGAGTTCCCTCTTTCTTCTGGCTGTGTAATAGTGTCTCACAGTATACCTATCTACGTCTCTAATACACAATAAGTTTATCTCCGCTGAAACAGTAGATTCCTTTGAAACATCAGCACTTGCCTTGGGCAATATCTGCCAAGTATTCCAAAGCTCATACATGTTGTCGCCTTCTGCCAGGCCGCAGCAACCTCAAACGTTTCACCGTTCATAGTTCACGTCTCGACAAGGCCAGACTTATGTGCCACTGGAACTTGTTGCCCACCACGACCATAACTGCCATGGTTGTCTCGGCGTAAATCAATCAAGCTCATCCTCACATCGACCGTCGTTTGGTCGCTCCTTCCCACGCTCCAGCTCGAATGACAACAGGCAGCCGCGGGTTCTTGCCTTGTTTCTTCCGAAGTCTCTCTCTTGCAACCAAGCACCTTTTCATTCATCCTCAAACGCTTTTCTCAAGGCACCACAATCAGCAGTCTGAAAGCTCTCCATGCCCCTCCCCTTGAATTCAGTCTCTTTGACGAGCTGTGATTTCCTTCTCTATCGCATTACGGAACAAATTTCCGATGCTTCGACCACATCTACATTCCCGAATGTAGTCTGATATACAGTTTCCAGCCTGACATCCGTTTGTCCATCAGAAGACCTTGTAAAGTTGCGCAGCCACAACCTCAAAGATCAGGCAAGAAGGACCTCACCTGCATTTCCCATTTCGTTGAAAAACGGAAACATCATCAGGAATTGCAGCAACAAAGACTTGAGCGCGTCTCTCTTCTATCTGGCGATCGAATATCTTGGCTTTCCTGTCGACATCAATCGACGATACTGTACGCAACCGTCAAGATGTCTCGTCAACTCAGCCAGAATCAGGACATGAACATGGCCAAGGAGCTTCGAGCTGAGTTCTCCAAGAACCGCAGCAGCTCGGGCAGTGTTCGCGGTGGCAGAGGTAGCTCTCGCGGCCGTAGAGGGGGAGGTTTCGTGGCCCCACCGCGTGTCAAGTCGCCCTCAAGCACTGGCCCAATGTTCACTTCTTCATCGTACACAGCACGTCGGGGCGTTGGCACATCTTTCCCCGGTCGTGGAGGATTCTCTCCTGTTGCTGCAAGCGTCGCCTTGTCTACCAGCTCTGTTCGTCAAGAGAATCAGCCTCCTCCGCACATGAACCGCCAGGAGAATCAGCACACGTCGCAGATGAACCGCAAAGAGGACCAGCCCATATCGAACAGTGATCAGCTTCAAGTTCTAATCGATTACCGTGACGATACATATATGAGCAACGATACTGAGATGGAGGATGGAGGAATCGTTCCGAGCAACCAGAACGTTGGCCAAAAGCTGAGAGTTTCCAAGCACGGAGGCATTGAGCAGTCCAGATGGGCTGGACGTGGTCGACAGGAGGTGCACAAACATCAAGAGCAGCGCAGTGATCATGAGAAGCTCGCTGAATTCAACAAGGTAATAGCCTTCCTCAATATATGGACTACAGATTTAATATGTTCAGCAGAGAATGAAGAACTGGATTCCGTCGCGTGTCGCTCAGTAAGTATATTACAGCTTTTCTCAAACCTTTGGTTTTCTTACCCCCAAGAATCCTTCCCAGAGCCACTTTTACATATCCCACATTGCTGTCTCATATATGCCTTCCGAGAATGTTTACTCAATCGAATTACTCGCAGTCCAACTCCTCCGCCACCCCACCTTACTCAGGACATTCAGCTACGTGCTCAGACCGTTCGTCAGGGAACAACCCCGGCCTCCCACAGCAACCCCCTCGGTACCACTCAAGGCAACACATTGACGGCTGGCACTCAACGTGCCGCTCCGAGAGGTGGCTTGGCCAATTCGAAGTGGGCAACTTGAGCAGAGAAACGGTTTCTGAGGCAAGCCGCATTCTGCTGATATTAACCCGCGTATCGGAGCATTCCCAATCGTCTGATTTCAAAGAGTGGCATGCGATCGCGAATCTGCCATGTTTTATTTATTCTTCCTTCTTCGTTGTATCAGGGAAGAGCATCAATCACGGATTGCAACGTGTACGAGAAACCATTTCCGTAGCCCCTGTCCCACAGGTAGCCCATTGTGCTCTGGGCGTCGTTATAGCGGTGAATTAGGGGAGTTCTTCATTTTACAGGGTCCGATAAGATACAAAGCCGTACACTTTGTTGCACTACATTGCGGGGCGGGATATATTGTATGTAGTAAACAATTGTGCATCATACAAAACACCGTTGTCATACTTACAGCGAAGTGACTTGATATAATTTGACTTCGCTTGGTGCCTATAAGACAAGAGTGACGTCTACGAGTTCATGGCTAGGTACTCGATCATAAAGCCTTGGATTGGTCTGAGACTTACATGTTAGCTCGTCGATTCGTTGAAACGGAACGACACCTGGAATTTGTAATCCAGGTAAGTATTACAGAACCAGAAAGTTGAATGTGATGAGGAGAGAAATGTATATGTTCTCAAACATTCCCGTGGTCAAAATAGCAGACATCACGAGAGCAGATAAGGCTATGAGCGACTTGCTTGAAGTCGGACAATGCAAGCGACGTCTGACAGTACGCTTGATTGGCTGGATCTGGCAGCAAATGCAGGCTCCTAGAATCGCTACCTTGCATGTGAGGGCTGAGAGGGGTGATTGCTCCAGGAATGCCATCACGTGTTTTGCTCAGGTCGAGAGTTGTCCGAAGTGTGGGGGTCCTTGTGATACAACATGATGTGAGCTGACATCTATCTCACAAACCATGACCGAAAGTGAGATCGTTGGCAATTTCATCGCACCCGCCATGAGACTGTCAACTCAACGGACATGCATATCTATGATCAAAACTTGTGTGTTTCGCACCTTTTGATGGTCACTATTAGCTCGACAGCGCCCTTCTGACGCCTGCGAAGTATTGATGCCCGAGACTTTTCAGGATCCTGAAAGTCCGTCTTTCGACATCGAAAATATCATTACGATCGAGAATACTATCTGGCGCAATACGGAGTAACCTCCTAAGAATTAGAACAAGTTGGCGTAATGACGGAACTTCAAGAAGTGAAGCCGAAAAATCTCCTCCCCATCTATGCTTTGAGTCTCGATGGGCAGCGCGACGCAAAGCCAGTAATAGAAGCGAAAGATTGTAAGGATTTGGCAGGTGCTCTGCAAGGTCTCCCAGATCAAGGAGAATGCTGTCGCTTATATATTGCCGGAAACCTTCCGCATAAGGAACGAGTCACATTTGAAGATCACCTTCGAATGATTTTACCGCTCTACAATAATAATTCTGGCAGAGGATTCAACTCTCTAAGCACACAATGGGCCATGACAAAACCATCATTATATCACACCTTGAATCTAATCACAGGGGATGGTTCTGAGGCGCACCTTCCAGACGGTTATCTAGCAAGCTTTCTTGAGGCCATACCAGTCACTTGTTCAATCTGTTGCCATAGAGCAGCCGACAATTCTCTCGTGAGTGAGTGAATCTCCGTGCTATGGTATCCAGTTATTATATTGACATTGCTGGAAAAGTTGTGATAAAAATCACTTCTCACACGAGGTCCAACCCCGCCAGACCCTTTCACGACGATGGCAACACCAACCAACTTAGGAATGAGCACCTTGACCGGTCAGCTTTTGACCGATACATCAATGTATTTCTGGAAGAGAACCGAGAGCACTGTCGTTGTCAGCGTGCCGGTCACATCCCAGAATTGCGATTCAAAGTATATCTTCTGTTATTTTACCGCATTGCCCTGAGGCTATTTGAGGTCACCTCAGCACGAGCCGATCACTACAGTGAAACAAGAGGTTACAATTACCGGGCCTTGCAGACCCCCCGCACTTGGGCAATAGCCGTCGCGATCGCTTCCATGTACAATACTTACCTCGAAATCGCCACCTCTATCTCAGTTATGGCAAAATCCCTTGCGAGTGTGGTAAGGGAAAGTTGCTTCGAACAAGACCTTAATCCGGAGATCAAGTGCCTGCTTGCAGAAGTGGAATCGATGAGTGATGCCATCGCCAGTCCTTTTGCTGTGCTGGTGAATCGATTTGAACGGCAGATGGACATGATGAATACGTCTAGAAGCATGCAAGAGAGCAGAGACAGTCGCCTGCTGAACCTCCTGGCATGCATTTTTCTCCCTGCATCACTCGCTACCAGCCTTTTGAGCATGAGCACAAGATTTCATGACCTGGGACCTTTGCTCTATGACTTCTGTGGTGTCATAGTTCTATTTGCTTCCTTTCTTGCCTTGGTTTATTCATCACTCGAGATATATGATTGGACTAAGAGAAGACATGCCGCACAGAAGAGTGGCGTTTGGGGGTTTGATCAATTGTGGAAGGTCCTGCTCTCAATGCTTCTTGTCATCGGTTGGCCAATGGTCCTTTCATCCTTCGTTGTGGGGATAGTGGTAGACGTCAGCCTAGGTTCCCGAATTTTAGGATATAGTGCAGCTAGCATAGTCGGAGTCACGCCAATTCTTGGGGTCCTGGTGATTATATGGAAGTTCAATCGCTCCTCAGATTTCTCAGATCTCTCAGATCCGAAACTGGAGGCCCTCTTGTATGGCGTAATTGACGCAGAGCGTGGTGTCGATGTCAAGGCTCCACCATCTGGACTACAGAATACTAGAAGCGATTGACATAGTGATCTGGAATAATGGATTAGATCAGGGAATTACGATACAGAAAACTTACTTACAGGCAAGGGACGTCCTCGGTCATCGATGTAGTTTGAAACCTCATACGGTGCGAGATTAATCCACAAATCATATGCATTACTGGCTTTTGTTCTCTATTTCTTTTACTCTACTGATTGGTATTGACGCATGAAAGATGAACCCTTTTTCCTAACGCCCACTGTTGCCAAATGTCTTCTCGACAATGCGCACACCCTCGCGCACCTTGGGACAATAGTGGCGACGCAGAATTTCGCCTTCCCAAATGGTCGAGGCAAAGGGGTTGGCGCCCTCGACGCTCTCGGAGAGCGGGTTAAAGGTGCCGTCGCCCTTGCGCTCCTCGGTATTCCACAGCGCGGCAACCTTCTTGCCGTGGGTACCGCCAACGTCGGCAAGCAGCGCCAGGATGGCCTGGGTGGATTTCTCGGGCGTGTGCAGCGCCGACGTCATGAGCTGCTTGGTGAAGGAGGCGAGGCGCAGCGGCGGCACGCTGCGAATGTTCCATGGCGGCAACAGGATCGAGGTCAGACACCGGACCAGGAGGACCGTTGTGGTCTGCAGGTTGACCTTGTTGCGTGAGGTCGTCTTGGCGGCGGCCTGTTGGGATGCCGGGGCATCGGGGTCTGGTAGGTGCAGCGACTTGGCGCCGAGCTCGAGATCCGGGTGCAGGGAAAGCGGGAGCAGCGTCTGGTATAAATGTGTTGTGAAAAAGGAGAGGTCGAGGTGGAGGTCTGACCGGGCATTGTGCGCGTCCTGGCCTGCGAGCAGAGCAAACGCGGTCACGGTGCACAGGAGAGCCTCGCGAGTGGTATCGCGGCTCGGTGGCGGGGGCGCCTCGTCGTCTTCATCTTCCTCCTGGTCTGCCGCCGCGTCGCTGTGCCGGATCAGGTCCTTGAGCGCCTCCAGCAAATCTCCAAAGAAGTCTTGGTTGATGAGATGCGCGTACTTGGCCAAACCCTCGAGGACTGCACCCATCAGGTGCGGCATGCGAGCCTTAAGGATACGGAAGTAGGAAGCAAAAACGAGTTTGAGAGTATCCGATTGCATGCGATCCCGCTCCTCGTGGCTCACTAGCGCATCTGCCGTTGCCATATCCTTTTCGAGTGCCTTGACCTCACGCATTGCCTTCTTCTGCTTTTTCGTCCGGAACTCCTTCTTATACTTTGGCTTCTTGGTCGGACCATCTTCTTGATCTCGCTCCACTTGGTCCTTGGATGCCTTGCCAGAGAATCCAGCCAAGAGTTGCAGGTGCAGGAAGAGATTGACCACACTCTCGTCGACGTGGTACTCTCGCGCCTTCATCATCTTGGACAGAAGGGAAGCAGCCTCCATTGACGGGCGGCCTTCCTCGTCTTCTTGAAACAAGGTCTCGATGGCCTTGAGACACTTTTCAAAGTCCTCGTCCACTCTGCGGGTGCTGAGCTTGCCTACGAGGATTTTGATCAGATCACCGCGAAAGTTGAAGTGAGGTACCGAAGTTAACAGCGTGCAAGCACATGTAATGGCTACACTGGAAACGCTCTGGCCCTTGGTCGGCACTTGATTCCTGCCGGCCTTGGCATGCTTTGCCAGCTCCCTCACGTAAACTTGGTATCCAGAGACAAGGGCTTGCTCGTAAGATCGTAAACTCCTCACGTCCTTGGACAACTTTTCCTGTGGTGCGTCTTCCTCTGCTTGTCTGATTCGGTATCCAGGGATGACATCCTTGTATACAGCAAGCTGTGTAGCCAATGCCAGCTTCACGATAGGCACAATCTTGGACTGGTTGTATTTGGCAAGAGTCTTGAAGGCACCCACGTGCTCCTCTGGGTTCTCGTTGAGCGCCAACGCCGTCTTTGCGAGCTCTTCTTTTGCTTCCAAAATTTGCTGTTGTACTGGAATTTGCGGCTCCTCCTTCTCTGCGGGCTCCTCCTCCTCGACCTCAACATCGGACAAGTCCTTGCCCTCTAGCCAGTCCTCGTCGTCGATGGAGGCGGCGTTATCCTCCACGGCAGCCTTGACGTGCTGAAGGCGTCCATCCGCCAGCTTGACGGGGAGGCGTGTGCTTTCCTTGTCCTTCTTCTTGCCCTTTCTGGCCTTGGTCTCATAATCCTGCTCGAGATCCCAGTTGGAAGCGCTCTTGAAGAACTGCTTCTGAACCTTGGCGTTAGACTTGTGAGAGGACTCCTCATCCTCGGTGGGAGGAGTGAGTCTCCTCTTTTTCATTGGTCTCGAGGCCATTGTAAAAACACGTTGAGAGCGCGGACAAGAACAGAGTTGCCAGCGATTAATTATGTGTTGTCGTCTCTCAGTGTACGAATTTTCCTGGTCGACTGAATGAAACTGGAACTGGAACTAAAATTTCATGAAGGCCTGCAGGGATCTGCCAGTGGACACCCCACATCGCTCCTAGGCGGGACCAGTCCGCCAACCCAACCTGGCTTATCGATAGAGGGAGCTCCGCCAAAATTTTGGCAAAACTTGGAGCATCATCTCCAGCGGGACGACTTCAATTCTTTGCGACTTACGTACCGAAACGCCGACATTTCCTCCCCTTCCGTACAGTCACACAGTCAGCCAAGATGCGCCCGCTCACCGAGGAAGAGACCAAGACTCTCTTTGCCAAATTGGCCAACTACACTGGCGCATCGCTTAACAACCTCATTGCGCCCCTCGACGACGGCGACCGTTATGTCTTTCGCCTGCAGCGGGATCGTGTGTACTATGTCCTCTTGTCGATAGCAAACTTGGCCACGTCGGTAGGCAGAGACAAGCTTCTGTCTGTTGGCACATGTCTAGGTAGGTGATCTTTAACCATGATGGGAATTATGCGCATCTTCGCACGACAGAAACTAACTGAACATCTCCCCGTTTTTTAGGCAAGTTCAGCAAGACCGGCAAGTTTCGCCTGCACATTACCAGTCTGCCCGTCCTGGCCGAGCACGCGCGCTACAAGATCTGGATCCGGCCCAACGGTACCATGCCGTTCCTGTACGGCGGAAACATTGTCAAGGCGCACGTCGGGCGGTGGTCCGACGACTGCCCAGAGCACCAGGGTGTCGTGGTCTACGACATGAACGACACGCCCCTCGGCTTTGGCGTCACGGCGCGGTCGACGGCAGAGGCCCGGAGACTGGACCCTACCGGTGTGGTGTGCTTTAGACAGGCCGACTGCGGAGAGTTCTTGAGAGACGAGGATACCCTTTTCGCCAGTTAAACAGAGAAAAGTAATGGGAATATTTTGGACGTTATTTTACATGGAGGAAAGAGATTCCAAGAGCAGAGGTGGATCAGCATTGAAAAGGCGTTTAGGAGTTGGCTTTTCGTCAAAAAGTTAGACACTACCCGGTGGTATCGACACCAAATGCGAATATCACTTCACCAAAATTTTCTGGATAGACTTGGGGCTTGCTATTTTCGACCGGCATCGGACACGAAAGATGATACGGTTGACATTCTGTGTTGATCTACCGATGCGGCGCTGTGGGGATCGAAGGCGGATGTTGGTGGACATGCTGTTGTCGTTCATCTGTCATGCGCTGCTGCTTGGACTGGAGCGACAAGGTCTATCAAAGATGCCTCATCATGTTCCTGGGATTTTGACAGTATATGAGGTAACTGCCTGATCCGAAAGGATCGCCAAGTCCTCGAACAGGACATTTCAGTTGGAGATGTGACTGATTCATATCTGGCGCCGGTGGCCGAAGTAGTACTTATATTGCACAAACATATGTATATACTCTTGAACCCGGTTTTCAGGATACATGCTACATTGAATCAATATTTAAGAAGAAAGAAAAATCCGATGTCGATTGCCGGGATTCTAGGCATAGACTTTTCAAGATCAAGTACCAAAGTGAAGGTGAACAGTCCATAAGTGGGTAGCGCGTACCTACGTATTCAAGAACTCTGCTCAGCTATGGTGGAAATTTATTTCTAGATGCCGATATTTACTTGCATGACGTCTACTGAGCGCCTGCTGGAACCATATTCTTCCTTCTTCCTACAATGCATGGTTTACAAATCCTCCATGACATGAGAAGCTTGTAATGGATGAAATGCTTCATTGTCCCAAATATGGCAGAGCGGGCCCCTGAAAGACCGCCAAGTTGGGTAAGGTATAGTGGCCTAGGAGAGGCTCTAGGGGACGGGCTACGGCGCCTCTCGCGGGAATTGAGAGCCCCCCAAATGAACAAGGGCATACGTCAGTCAATCATTTGCTAATTTCGTGTTGGCGCCATGTCGCATCGTCGACTCTTCATCTCTTCGAATCTTTATCTTCATCGAAATCCGACCCCCGATAATCTGTCTATAGGAGTAGCCATCTCATCTCTTTTCGCACGCACTCGAGCATTTCTCCTGGATCGCGAAAACCCTCCGAATACTCCCAACGTTGACTGGCGAAAACGATTGCGCAACCTCTGATTGCCACCCTTGGACCAAAACAATCAACAACAGAAAACGGCGAGGGAGCAAAAGCGCTTTGCAGTTGATGGGTAGCCAACCAGTCTCAAGATGGCGGCACTCACACTGACCACGGCGTCCGCCTCTGCCGCCGGATCTGAGATCTTTGCTGGTGTTGCACTTCTAGTGTTCTCCTTCATCGTGCTCATGATCTTGCGATACTATCTTCCGCTACGAACCACGCCCGCATACATTCTCGTCCCGATATTCTTCGCATTATGGCTCCCGGCCTTCATCGTACTGCTTGTGCCGATCGATCTCGCATCCAGCGCTGCGACCGATGATGAGGCTGCGAGGGGCATTTGGTTCCCGGCACGACTGCTATTGGTATCGTGGAGAATCACGTACTGGCTCACCTTTGTCTTGACATGGTATGAATTACACTCTTCCATGCGCGCACTAGGCGTATGAAGTTGCCTTACTAAACTGGAAGTACAGGTTTATCCTTCCCATCCTTGCCGAGTATTCCGACGCTGGATACCGCGAACCGAAAGACCGACTCATGTATTCTCTGCGTGCGAATGCGCAGTACCATTTACTCGTTCTTGGCTCGGGCATACTTGGCCTTGTATACGTTGTCATCTCATACGGGCTATCGCCAACCTCGCTCAAGGGTCTGGTAATGGCGTTGGCCTACTGTTGGGGTTTGGTTTTGGCAATTTACCTTATGGGCCACGGACTCGTCTCGATACCTAGGAAATTGATTCGAAACGCCAGCCTCCCTGGCCGACTCCGGCGGATTCAGACGCATGCGCCAAAGGTCTACGAGAAGATGGAAGATTCCATGGCCAACCTCGAGGGAATCGAAGCTCAGGTCGCGGAGCTCAGCAAGCGCAAAACCGGAAGCGCGAGAGACTTTCAGGATTGGATCGAAGAACTCGGGGATATGTGCAACGTCCCAGAATCGCGACCCGGTAGCATTATGCCACGGATTGGTACCGAGAACAGGACCTTGCCCACTGTTATTACGGAAAAGTACTTGGCCGACTTGACCCGGCAGCTCGACCGAGCTCGTCATTCCAGGTCACGATATGTTGATGAATGGAACCGGCTGTTGAAGGAGGCTGCGAGAACACAAGCCATTCTTGACTCGGGTGCCTCCAAGAAGCTCGATTTCGGTGTCGCAACCCCAGTATCGTCACTCCTCGAAAAGAGCACCTTGCTCAATCCCTACACGCGCTACCTACTGCACTTTCATGTTGCACCAGTATCTCGAATTGTTTTGGGAGGTCTCTTCGCCATGGCATCGGCCTGCATTATCTGGTCCGAATTGATCAAGGCTGCCTTTCCCAATCTTTCCGTCATCCGCCTCACCGTAGTCCATCATTGGACGGGAGACAAGGGCCAAGTCGGCTTTGCTGGCCAAGTCATTGCAGCGTTCTGGATATTGTACATGTGCGCTGCTGCCTTGTTCTCGGTAACCGAAGTTAAAGTTTGGCGAGGCCGTGCCTTGGTGCGACGTAATACGGCTTATGAATCTGCCTTTTGGTATGCAGGTCAAGTGGCTCGACTGAGTGTTCCTCTGTCTTACAATTTCATGACATTCCTGTCCCCGGAGATCTACAAGGCAACGACATTTTACAAGTTTCTCGGACAGCTCATTGACCTGACGCCACTGGGCAAGTGGTTCGACTACCTGTTCCCCATTTTTGTGCTGATACCTGTGTTGGCCACCTTGTTTGGATTCTACGGCAAAGCCAAGCGCATGTTTGGTCTCGACATGGACCTGGCTGGTGACGAGGAGGAGAACGAAAGAGGATTCGGGACAGGATGGCGTGAAGGAAGAGACCTGATTGAGCGCGAGCTGAACGGGACCTCGATTAGTAGGAGAGAGGCGCTCGCCGGCAGAGGTACCCGAGGGGCACCAGTTCTGTCAGTTCCCGCGGCTCGAGCTGAACGGGCACGAACGCCATTTGCCACATCGCCAACATATCACGACGATCCAACAACCGCACGGGCAGGCCCGTCGTCGTCGTCGAGATCAGCAGCAAGATCCTCCCAAGCAGCACCACCGGACGATGACGACTTTTTCGCGAGCTTTGGCCACCGCTTCAAGAACACGATAGACAGCATCGATACGCCAAAGTGGCTTCAGGAGCTCGGAGACGGCATCAAGAAGCCCAAGTGGTTTGGCAACAACGACAGCAACATAAGACTTTGATGAAGAATGTGACACACGAAAAAAACTATAGACCATATTATACACACACATGATAGAAACTAGATAATATTTAATTGCAATAGAAGCTGGATGCTACGGCGATACATCATTCATTCATTCAGTATGCTCTTTGTGAAAGGGGTTTCGTTGAGTTGAAATTATCATGAGAGCAAGTTCATATATTGCCTGGATCGCAACGGCCCCTTTTTACGTAACTATGCGGAAAAAAACACAAGAGAGCTTTTGTTGCTGTCTGGATTGGGTATGAAATGGGACAAAGCTTATTTCAAGACAAGCAATTCAATTTATGCAACGCTATCCTATCCCGTTGGGTGGGGCCTGGGTAGTGGTTAAACCAGCTTTGTGTTAGGCGATCGATCGGTTTTGAGCAGCTGGAGATACGCGTATTCGGTTGCACGTATATCGTAGGTAGCAGAAGTTTTCGGGATAAATCTCGCAATATTCGGATTAAACGCGAGCTGGTGCTGCCACGGCTTTGCGGGGGGAAAGAACTGTTTGCAACTTTGCATTTTGACATGGTTCGCTTCGGTAAGCATAAAAAGGGCAGAGAGGTCCCCCAGTTTGACCTGGCGAGGGCCGTACTGTCGGGTCTTGTCCGTCTTCGGGCCCGACTACTGTCCGTGACAGCTGGGGGAGTAAATTCCCTTTTTGAGAAGTTTACGAAGTATACGGCCTGACGGATGTCTTTTTACTTATCAGTCACATCTTGTGTGATTGGGCAGATTGGATACTAGAGCAGGTAACATAGTATGGTAAGCTAAAGTGTTTCACCCAGACGATGGAGGAGTGGGCGCTGCTGCGATTTGCTGTCCACATTCGAAAAGTCTGGTGTGCTGGAGTTAGCGAACGCAGCGTTCCCATTTATCGGCGTGTTGAGGACCCCGAGCCCCGAGAGCTGCTACGGGGTTCGGGTGCGTATAACGGTACGGGTTTCGTTCGGCTCTGTGGGGGTTGGTTGCTACTTTTTTAGTGGTATTATTGTGGTGCGTATGCTGCGGCGTGGCCTGCCTGCCTACCTGCTCCAAATTCTAGAAGAGCCATGGAGCGCGTTCGATGATCTGTACAGGGTGCCATGAACCCCACTACGCTGCGCATATGCGTAAAAAACAAAAAAAAAAAAAAAGGGTTCCTGCAATCTCGATGTCATTGTACAGGAGTACAGAACTGCCCGACTTCCGAGTTGTGTGTTGGAAATGTCACTGTGATTCCCTATTTGGGTTGCAAATGTGTATCCCAGCAAAATGCAGGATGGAAGATGATGGGCTTTTGTGGTAGTTGTAGTTGGCGATGCAAAAGAGGGTGCGAGAAGATATCCTTTTCAATGATAAGCCTCGCGCAACATTTTCCTCAGTTGGAATAAAGGCACATGAATAGGCGGAAGCGAGACGCACGTGAAACCCCGTCGATTCCTTCATGGGTCAGGTCTCTTTTTCTCCATAGGTAATCTTGTCGTGATATGATGGCTTCGATGGGGCTCGGGGTTCTAGCCATGTGCGCACCCTTGTAAAATCGGCCCGCTCCCTGGAACAGGAATCGTCAATGGCATCCCTGGTACACAATTGTATTGCAGTCTGCAGCAGAGTTCCATTTCGCACTCGCATCTTCCATCTCGCCGGGTGCTGCATCCTGTGAGAAGTCAATGTTTCCTAGAGTGTCAGATCTTACTGCTCGTCATCTACCAATGGAGATGAATCAGAATGACTTTATACCTCGGTAAGGATCACTTTTGGCCGTTCAACGTCACTGCCTGAATGCCAAAAGTGTAAGCATCAGGTCAAGTTTGGCGTTGAGGCTTACAACATTATCTATTTATCTGTCGCTGATTCGTAAAGGATGCACACGCATATGCGGCGAGGAGTCATTACCGCCGTTGATCAACGCCATGGTATCTGATGGTCTGTCGAGATTGGCGAGATTGGTACATGATAGCTGATTCTAGTGCACAAATAATACAAAATGTCAACGGGCAGCGGGTGCGTTAGCCAGTATAGCCCGTATTTGATTCGCCGTATTGGTCGTTTTCGTAAGCCTGTTCGCTTTCGGGTAAACGATCCTGGATGACTGGCTGCGTTTCCCCCCCAGAAGCCAGCCCAATGAGCTTTGCTCCTGGAGGTCCTAGGGGGGAATCCCCTAGCCAAGGTCCCATCTGCTAGTTTCGACAGCGGGGCGTAACTGAATTGCCAGCCGAGAAAGAGCTGGAGAATGTGGACTGAAGCGCTGGAAAAGGCCTGAGTAGGTAGTAGGTAGCGCACGTACAGGTGGAACAATGCACATGTTCGGTGGACGGAATCCTTGTTTTCCGTGTGCAAGAAATATGCAGACCAAGTTGCCCCGGACGCCTTTCCGCTTCAAACAAACCCACGATCGATGGGCCTGGCCGAGGGAACTTACTCAAATAAGACGTTGCCCGCAGCCCGTTTTCGCGCGTGTCGATTCTGTTATTCCCATTCTTTTGACTTGTTGACGCTGGCACATTGCTTGTTGCTGCTGCCGTTACTGTCATCAGTCTGATACTCTGTGTGCGCACTTGCTTTTCTCTTCTTTACTTAATATTCCCTTTCTTCCAAGTGCGCCTACCTCGTCTGACTCGAACGTCGACAGACTAGAGAAATTGTACATCAAATACTCTTTAATCGCTACTAAACAAATTCATCCTATTCGAGCACGTCACCAAAAAGAGTACAGACCTACTACCTAAGACACCTACTACATACAACCTTGCCTCGGTTCGGATCCCCCACCCAAAACATTCTAGATTCTCAAGATCCCTGGAATCAGGTCCGATCGCAGAATCTAAGCGGGAAAACAAAAGGAGCAACAACAAAATATACTAGTGGTGGAAAGATCGCAAACCACTCCTATAAGCAGGGCAACTACACTTTTACATCCGCAAACCTGCTCAAGGTTCTGCGCGACTCTCACCAACTCGGCTTGTCCGCGACCACTATCGTTGTAGTCGCATTTCCAAGATCCATCCAAAATGGCCGACCAAATATCAGAAAAGACCCACGTTGAGGCCAACGTTGGCCCATCGAGGGCTTCGAGTCGCAAGTCGGCTTCAGACAGCGATCCTGCTGAAAAGTCCACAAAGGGCGAGCAGCCTCTGACAAAACTCGACTCCAAGGTCGTGCAAGCAGTCAAGGACGAGAGCGATGACCCATTTCGAAATTTGCCTGCAGACGAGGCCGAGATCCTCAAGAGACAGGTTTTCACGCCCGAAGTAAAGGTCGGCATTAAATTGCTGTACCGCTATGCTTCGCGCAATGATCTCATCATCATGTTCGTCAGCGCCATCTGTGCCATTGCCGGAGGTGCTGCCTTGCCTCTGATGACGGTCATCTTTGGTAATCTGCAGGGTACTTTCCAGAATTACTTCGCACAGAAATCAACGTACGATGACTTCACGGGCGAGATGGGTCACCTCGTCCTCTACTTTGTCTACCTGGCCATTGGAGAATTTGTCACCATTTATGTCGCTACCGTTGGTTTCATTTATACCGGTGAACACATCAGTGCTAAGATCCGAGAGCACTATCTTCAGAGCTGTATGCGCCAAAACATTGGCTTCTTTGACAAGGTCGGCGCCGGCGAGGTCACCACTCGAATCACTGCAGACACCAACCTGATCCAAGACGGTATCTCTGAGAAGGTTGGACTGACGCTTACCGCCCTGGCCACCTTCATCTCGGCCTTCGTAATCGGTTTTGTGGAATACTGGAAGCTTACCTTGATTCTCATGTCTACTGTCGTGGCCATCACCCTCCTCATGGGTACTGCCTCGCAGTTCATGATCAAGTTCAACAAGAGCTCCATTGAGGCTTACGCTCAGGGAGGTACTGTCGCCGAAGAGGTTATTTCCTCCATTAGAAACGCCGTTGCCTTTGGAACGCAGGATCGCCTGGCCAAGCAATACGATGCCCACTTGACTAAGGCTGAAAAGTACGGTTTCAAGGTCAAGGCCACCATTGGTTTCATGGTTGCTGGCATGATGCTGCTCGTCTACCTGAACTATGGTTTATCTTTCTGGATGGGCTCTACCTACTTGATTGACGGCAGCATTCCCCTGTCCAAGGTCTTGATCATTATGATGTCCGTCATGATTGGAGCCTTCAACCTTGGAAACGTGGCGCCCAACATTCAAGCCTTTGGCACCGCCATCGCCGCTGCTGCCAAGATCTTCAACACCATTGACCGTCAATCCCCGCTGGATCCGACCAACGACACTGGCGACAAACCCGAGACTGTCGAGGGAACTATTCGTCTGGAGAATGTCAAGCACATTTACCCATCCCGTCCCGATGTTGTGGTCATGAAGGATGTTTCTCTCGAAATCCCCGCCGGAAAGACGACTGCGCTGGTCGGTGCTTCGGGTTCCGGAAAGTCTACCATTGTCGGTCTCGTCGAGCGTTTCTACGACCCTGTTGGTGGCAAAGTTTATCTCGATGGCCGTGACATTAGCACCTTGAACCTGCGTTGGCTTCGACAGCACATCTCTCTCGTCAGTCAGGAGCCTACCCTGTTTGGCACAACCATTTACGGCAACATCAAGTACGGTCTTATTGGTACCAGATTTGAAAATGACAACGAGGAGAAGCAACGCGAGCTGGTTATTGAGGCTGCAAAGAAGGCCAATGCCCATGACTTCATTTCGAGTCTTCCTGAGGGCTACGAGACCAATGTTGGCGAGCGAGGTTTCTTGCTGTCCGGTGGACAAAAGCAACGTATTGCTATTGCTCGCGCCATTGTTTCCGACCCCAAGATTCTCTTGCTTGACGAAGCCACCAGTGCCCTTGATACCAAGTCTGAAGGTGTCGTCCAGGCCGCTCTCGAGGTGGCCGCTGCTGGCCGTACCACCATCACCATTGCTCACCGTCTGTCCACCATCAGAGATGCCCACAACATTGTTGTCATGACCCAGGGTTCCATTGTTGAACAGGGTACTCACGACTACCTGCTCGAGCAGAAGGGCGCCTACTACAAGCTTGTCAACGCTCAGAATATCGCTGCTGTCAACGAAATGTCGCCAGATGAACAGGCGGAGAATGATGCCGAAGAAGAGAAGCTCATGAAGCAGATGAGCGCAAAGGATGGCGCACAAGGCTACATGGAGGACCCCAATGACGATATCCGGGCCAACCTGAAGCGTTCCACGACGCAGGGCTCCGCTTCCAGCAGAGCACTCCAGGGACGCAAGGCCGAGGAACAGCACACGTACAGTCTCATGACGCTCATCAAGTTGATTGCATCTTTCAACCGCGAAGAATATAAGCTCATGATCTGGGGTCTCTTCTGGTCAGTGATTTGTGGTGGCGGTAACCCTACGCAGGCTGTCTTCTTCGCCAAACAAATCATGGTAAGTTCCCAAGTCTCTATTCATTGTTTTTGATCACTTTTTGGCTAACTTGAACTCAGACTCTCAGTGTTGTCTTGACGCCCGCCAACGAACACCAGGTCAAGAAGGACAGCGACTTCTGGAGTGCCATGTACCTGATGCTTGCCTGGGTTCAATTCATCGCCTATATCCTGCAAGGTATCGCCTTTGCTAGATGCTCCGAGAGACTCATTCATCGTGTCAGAGATCGTGCCTTCAGAACCATGCTTCGACAGGATGTTGCCTTCTTCGACAGAGATGAGAACACTGCCGGTGCCCTGACCTCTTTCCTTTCGACCGAAACCACCCACGTCGCCGGTATCAGCGGTGCTACTCTCGGTACACTGCTCCTGGTTACGACCACTCTCATTTCGGCTCTGGTTGTTGCCTTGGCTGTTGGCTGGAAGCTGTCTCTAGTCTGTACTGCGACCATTCCCATCCTGCTGGGCTGTGGTTTCTTCCGTTTCTACATGCTTGCCCACTTCCAGCGCCGCTCCAAGCGAGCCTACGAGCAGTCCGCCACTTTTGCATCCGAGGCCATTTCCGCCATCCGAACTGTCGCTTCTCTTACGCGTGAGGATGATGTTCTTAGGCAGTACCAGACTGCGCTTGCTGCTCAGCAGCGATCCAGCTTGATCTCTGTTCTCAAGTCCAGTCTTCTATACGCTGCCTCGCAGTCCTTCCTCTTCTTGGCATTCGCTCTGGGCTTCTGGTATGGAGGTACGCTGATTGCCAAGTACGAGTACACCATGTTCCAATTCTTCCTGTGTTTCTCGTCCATCATCTTTGGTGCCCAGTCTGCCGGAACCGTCTTCTCCTTTGCTCCTGATATGGGCAAGGCGCACCACGCAGCTGCTGAGCTCAAGACTTTGTTCGACCGCAAGCCCGTCGTCGATTCCTGGTCCAAGGACGGAGATCGTCTCGAGGCTGTTGATGGAACCATTGAGTTCCGTGATGTCCACTTCCGCTACCCGACTAGACCTGAGCAGCCTGTGCTGCGTGGCCTCAACCTGACTGTTCGCCCTGGCCAGTACGTGGC
Organism: Neopestalotiopsis sp. 37M; assembly: GCA_011058875.1. Classification (NCBI taxonomy): domain Eukaryota; kingdom Fungi; phylum Ascomycota; class Sordariomycetes; order Amphisphaeriales; family Sporocadaceae; genus Neopestalotiopsis; species Neopestalotiopsis sp. 37M. The sequence continues at coordinate 279,508 of SWKT01000032.1, read as the reverse complement.
ACTGGTGGGCGCATCTGGCTGTGGCAAGTCCACCACCATTGCTCTCTTGGAGCGCTTCTACGATCCCCTCGTCGGTGGCGTCTACGTCGACGGAAAGGAAATCAGCTCGCTCAACGTCAACGACTACCGATCTCACATTGCTCTCGTTTCCCAAGAGCCCACACTTTACCAGGGCACCATCAAGGAGAACATTCTGCTGGGCACGCCGCACGAGGTCAGCGACGAGGCCGTCGAGTTTGCCTGCAAGGAGGCCAACATTTTCGAGTTCATCATGTCCCTGCCCGACGGCTTCAACACGGTGGTCGGCAGCAAGGGCGCCCTGCTCTCGGGCGGCCAGAAGCAGCGCATCGCCATTGCCCGCGCCCTGATCCGCGACCCCAAGATCCTGCTCCTGGACGAGGCCACCTCGGCCCTGGATTCCGAGTCGGAGCACGTCGTCCAGGCCGCCCTGGACAAGGCGGCCAAGGGCCGCACCACCATTGCCGTGGCCCACCGCCTCAGCACCATCCAGCGCGCCGACATCATCTACGTCTTTGACCAGGGCCGCATCGTCGAGGAGGGTACGCACTCTGAGCTCATGCGCAAGAACGGCCGCTACGCCGAGCTGGTCAACCTCCAGAGTCTTGAGAAGACTCGATAAATGGAGATAAGATGTTATATAAAGAAAAATGGTGGTGATTTTTTTTGAGCTATTTACTCTATTATACAAGAGAGAAGAAAAAGATTCCCCCGGGGTCCAAGCAACCAATCTTTGTTTGTGGGTTGCTTGGGAATTTTTTCCCCCTTTGCATTGGGTTGGCGTTTTTTTCCCAAAGAGGTACAAGAGGAAAGATACATGATCTGATAGTCAGACTTTCCCTCCATTATGCATATAGGACAAAGAATAAATTGCCTTTTAGATTGCATTCAAATTGAGCCGACTATGCATTGTGAACTTGAAACTTGCTGCCATTTAGACACTTTATCAAATCAAGCAGAGGGAAGTTGACTTGCTTGGTTCCCTCTGAGCACTTTCGTCTGAAGATCAGATCCGTTTGTCTCGTAGTACATGATCAATTTATCTCAACGGTCTTGTCTTGCCAATTGTGTTCCCGGATACGAGACTTTCATTGAGACAGAGGCTAAATGTTGGGGAACACAAAAATGTTTGGTGTCTCCGAAAAGGGCACTACTCTTCTCTATGGATTCGTTCGAATGCCAAACCATTTCTTGATGCCACACTGTAAAAGCTGAAAATATACCCCCTGGCACACCTCTCCGGCTATGGGAGAGGAAAAGATCTACAAAGTTCTAGACTTTTGCCGGGGATCCGCATTGGGAATGACTGGGAACACGCTTTGGGCGAAGCTGAGAATTCTTTCTCCTTTCGGGGGGCTGTCCAGGAGGAAATCTTTCTCTTCTTTGCTGGCTAGGTACTTCATCCTACGAAATTCCTAAGATGGTGGACGGTAGGATTGATGTTTGTGACACGTGGAGTAGCAAACAAACACATGCTCATTCTCGATACGAAAAGGAGCGCGCGCCTCTTCCTGGCCCCGTTTCCCTACCAATCGTTCTATCTATAAATCCGAAATGAGCAGCCGTCAGCCTCATACGTCAAGTCTTTTATCGACGACGGGCTTTTATTGTTTTGGCGGAATGGGATTGGTGTAATTCCTTCGCTTCTTCTTCTTCAGCCGCTAGAAACGTTACCGTCATCACTAAAAGAATAGTGTCTTCCTCGATTGCGAAAAAAGCCGGACTCTTGCAATGGCGGCTATAATTTAAGAAAGAACAAAAACCCCGGCGGCAAGCTATAGAATGGAAAACAATAGGTCATGCCTATAGAAAACTATTGGATGGCCACGAGTAATAATAAGCTGTTCAGCTTGCTTGGCGGAGAGTGTCCCGACTCGGAAGCTACGAGACAATGGAAAGCTTTGAGCGGCTGATTGGACAATGGTCTTGGACGAATGATGCACAGTAAACTGCTCAAGAGCTTGGGAGGGAGGGGAAGGGAAGAGGATGAGGAGAGAGCTCAGAGGTCTGGACCCGGCAATTGCTTGTCAGAGGAGCTGCCCAGCTCCATGAATCGCTTCCCTTTTGATGGAGGGGTGTAGATGAGCTCCAAGCTTGAATCCTTGCATCTTGGTTGGTTGTATTTGTTGTGTTGGTTCATGATCGACAGAGTCCGAGGAGGTAAAAGAAGTCCATCTCTCTAATCTAGTCAGTACCTGCATGTCTTTTTTTCCCTTTTGCCCTTCCGGCCCTGGTGATCCGGTCCTTGGTAACCGGATCATCAGCTGTTGTTCGTTATTTTCTCCTAGGGCGGACCGCGCTACTGGAACCGTGTGTACGTACCTGACTTAGATCAAGGTACTAGACATCGATAACCGCGGTGCTACGATGTAGCCGTGCCATCGGGGCCAACCGAGTACACAATCCCTACTGACCACATACGTAGGCAGAATTTCCCTTATCTGTGTAAATAGCTTGGATATATCCAGCCATCATGTGCGCAGTACATAGTAGAGCCGCTTCAGGTCATGCTCTACCTACGAGTAACGTGAAGAGTTGGTAGAACTTCGTATTCCGGTAGCACTCGGCAGGCTCTGTTTCAGATGAGTGTTGCCCCCCACTGATAATTAATTTACCAGACTGGAAGAGGATACTCGGTGGCTTCTATGGGGCAAAAAAGCCTACGGAAGTCGTCATCGTGAGCATTGGGCAAATACAGAAGGTCAAGATGTTTAGGGAATAAGTGAGAAAGATTCAGGACGAAACCGTAAGAATAGATGGCATCTTTGGGACCATGTACCTGACTAGGGAGTACTTGCTGTCAAATGCACATGCATGCATCAATGCTGGTAATAATGGCAGCAGCGACGAACGCCATTCAATTACCCCCGATTGCACCACCAAAAAAACCCCCCCTGCTTACGACCCCAAATCATCCATCCATCCACATGCAATGAGATTCAATAGTTCTGATCGACTGTGCATCGGCTAAGCCTTGTCCTTTGCAATCGTACAGGATCAGTCGACAACTCTGGGGAAGGAAGCAGCGAACGAAATTTTCCATATGTAATCACTACATGGTTTGTTGTGTTATTATGAGTATGCAGAAGAAAGCAAGGAGCTCATTAAGAGGTTCAATGTTGGTCATGACCGCTGGATCCTAGTCAAGAGTAGGTACAGTACCCACTGAGTGGTTCGCTCCTTCGTTCGTTTCCCCAAAGATCTAGCCCGCGAAAAAAAGGAAAGCACATTGAAGCTCGAGACAGACAGGCTTGGCATCTGATTTCTCGGGAAAGGGCCTCCCAGTCGCCCGCCTGCCTTATGACTTAGCAGACCTGACCCGTGTGCGGCGCGTGCTCTCTTTCAACAACAGACGGTTTTTATCCCGTCTCTCTTGTTCTCGTCGTCCGATAATCCCAGATGGGCAAAATTCTTCATGGTTCAATGCAACGCAATATTCCATGATGGGCAGTCTAGCGTAGGCAAGCCTTCCATTTAGCACCACCACCGTCCCCTGATTGTCGCTACCGACGGCCGGTTCAGCGAATTTAATTCACTCTAGCCAGGTGGGGACCTTGCAGGAAAATCATTATAGGTAATGTAGCATTTGAACAGGAACCAAGGTAATGAAGGCAATGCAATGACTCCTTACCTCGATGCTTTTTTGGTTGTGAAATAGTTGGGAGAAATATAGAGTCAGTAATTCATGCATTCACTCACTTCTCACAGGCTGAGTTACTCCAACGCTCAATGCCTCGTACCTGATGCAAGGGAATGGCCCAGAGAGATTTGCAATAGCAGCTTGTGCGCCTCTCGCGGCAAGGCTCGGGGTACTTTGCGCTAAGAGCAGGGTCCTCTCTGAACAGAACCGAATTGACACGGCTGCCTTTTCCTGTCAGTTGACGGATTGAGCAACCGCGAAAACCTACACATCTCGATGTCTCTCCCCGCTGTTGGGTAAGTTCAGATCTGACCTCTGTGCCGCTGTCAGTCGCTTGTCATGGGGGAGAAACTCAAAGAATCCTGGCCCTGTCGCCCTGCCTGTCCGAGGCACAGAGTTTTTTTTTACCTCTCTTCTTTCTTGGCGTGGTGCTGAGATTACATAGGCAGGTAGCCTCTCTTGAGTGTATCAGGCCAAGCGCTGAGAGTCTGGGTCGAGACTCGGTTACTTTATCAATCAAAGCCTAAGCGGTCCCTCGGTAACTATATGTGGCTGAATGCCAAGACAATTTCCAAATTTCTCCCAAAAAGCAGGCTGTAATGGATTTATTGTCATCAATGGTTTAGCTGTCCCCCAAGACTGAATGGAATACACAAAGTGCAAGCAAGTATACGCAGCCCGGCCGAGAGAGATGAATGTTTTCATACAGCACAACCCTCCGATTTGCCTGATTGAGTTGAGCGGAGAAAATACATTCAATAACATTTCAACATCTCCAAGGGCTACGTACATGTGCTTGCGAAGTCGATGCCACCCCATCCCCAGCCAGTTGCAGTTCCCCGTTCCCCCATTTCCACCACCCCCACCTCGAATCGCATCGCATCCCATCGCCAACGTTGTCCGCGTAGGCGCAGGGCGGCCCACCTAGGCTGCTTATGGCCTGAGCCGAGCCAATATTCAGCAACCTCTGCGCTGACGGGGCCGCGTGGCTTTACCTTTTCGCTATGGGCAGCCGAACACGGACGGACGAGGAACGGTCGATGGAGAGTAGTGTAGAGGGTAAAAAGACGCTATACTTGCTGGCTGCTACCTACCACTACTACACAGTACTACTACAGCCCACCCGCCTACTTGAGATGAGCAGGGGGGCAAATGCTCTGACTAGCAAGCATTAACTTGGCAATTACCTTTTCTCTGTCTGCATCTTTTTCTATCGTTCTAGCAGCATTGTCCCTCTGCAATAGAATATGGGTGAGTAGGTAGGCAAGGCCTTGTCACTTATGTATTCGTACTAGGTAAGGTATGTTCAGCCTATGGGGCGCGGGCAACGGTGGTCATCAATCGTGCAGAAAAGACAAGGGCCAGCTCCATGACTATTATTGCTCAAGTTGCTCGAATCATTAAATTGAACTACCTCCATCGGGGTACGGAATGCTCTAGACCTCCTCCGACTGACCAGGTGGGTAACCAATGTGTGTATGTACTGGTAGCCGGAGACGGGCTGGGCTGGGCTGGCAAAGAGGAGTTGATGTACACATGGTTGGAACAGAAGATTTGCATGCATGCATTCATTCATAACACTCTTTTGTCCCCGCAAGAAAAATGTGTGTTTAAAGTGTGTAGCCAGCTCAGCTCTCTTTTTATTAAATCCCATCCGAGCGCCTTTGTTTGCTTTTCGGGTGGTTCGATGTTATTATTCTTATAATTTCTTCGTGGGCTGACTGACGACTTACACGCACAAGAGCACATGCACTACTACTACTGCCTACGTACGGATCGCCAAACGTTGACCTGCGAACTAATATACTAATAAAACCGCCCGCCTCCCAAGGACCGCGTGTGGATTCTGGCCTACCTATCGCTCGCACCTACCTATCTTTACCTGACCTGTAATCTGTACCGTTGCACAGGCACACTGCATTACAGGAACAAGAGAAGGTCCCGGTCTTTTTTTTCTTCGTCACGAACCCAGTCTCAGAGTGCTCAGGACACACACAATACACACAAACAAACACACACAGACTCGTTACTATTACTAGTCTTTCTTGTTACGGCTTTTCTTTCCCATCAGGCATATCGGCCGACAACTGACTCGTTCTTTACCCGCGCAACCGCATAACGGGTCATTGTTTAATATAAGATCAGTCCCAACCTGTTTGCCTGCCTGCTACAACACATCGCAACCATTACGAGGGAATTGAGAAGAGGAAGAGGAAGAGAACGAAAGACTTTTATCGGCTCAAAGAAAACAATACCAACAATCGGTCTAGAATATACGGACCGACGATCCTTACTATTCTGTCGTCTCAGCACACACTACATCACCTACGCTACGGTACTTACCCGAAACCGAAATTATTTCCTATCGACATAATAAGGTCAAGATCTTCCAGATCTCAAAGCGACCAAGGCTGGCAGATCTGCGTGCCTGGGCAGTTTTGGAAGTGATGTTGGGACGTTTCGTAGATCGGTAACCTGCCGTTCTTGATTAAAACAAAACAAAAAAACGCCAAGCCGGGTGATCATCTTTATTTTCTTAACGATATTGTCAATTGACCTAGGGTAGCCGCAGTCTGTACGTGCTATTAGTCAAGGTGGCACACAAAGAAAAGCACATGCAACAAGCAGCCAACCATTACAGTCAGCAAAAGCAGGAGCAAGCAAGCAAGGAGTAGCAAGTAGCTGCAACCGGCCAGTACCCAACCCAATATTAAAGTAATAATGGGCCTGGACTTTGATTATGGCAGTGCCAGCGCCAGCACCGGCAGCCAGGCGAGCTCGGGCACTGGCACCACCACTGGCACCACTGGCACCCTGTCGTTTCAGGTCCGAGCAGCACATGGGCCAGGAACAGCAGGACCCAGACCCAGAATACATAAGGCAATGATTTTCGCCGCCCTCACCCTCTGCTGGGGGTCGCTGGTGTCGCTGACCACGGCCTTTTCAATCGTCGCTCCCCCACATCCCTACGAGTCGCTGATCGTCGACACGCGAGTCCCCGTTCTCATCGAGGACAATTGGGTCATGATGTCTCGGGAGGATCACCAACGATTTTTGCAGAGGAGGGAGAAAGCAGCAATAGAAGCAGCAGAAACTGCAGAGTTGGATGCGACAGAAACTACAACAACCACGGCAGCAGAATTGGATGCCAGATCTTATCCCACTGCAACCACCACAACAGGAGACGATGCATCGGCAACTACTATATCTATTAGTGTGACGACGGGCACTGCGACTGCAACCGACGCTTCTTCCTCAACCAAGACGACAACAACAGCAACACGCACTGCGTCTTCGAGTCCGCTCCCGAGCCCGTTGGACAATGCGATTGCATCAAACTTTACCGGCAATGGCAACTGCCAGGAATTCATTACTGATATGCTGGCTGACTCGAATTTCAAGTCATGTTACCCTTTTTCCATGCTGGTCCAGGTAAGCAACCATGCCCAAAGATTGGATGCGCAATCATAATTGACTCCCCAAATTCAGGGCTCCCTCTCCATGTTCAATGCCGAAAAGTCGCTCTTTAGCATAACGCAGGTCCTAGACGCAACGTGCAGCGCCAATGTGACCTTTTGCGTCGACTACCTCGACAAGGTCGCGAGCAACCTGACCGACTCGGCCAACTGCGCCGACGACTATGAGCAGCAAAACTCAGTCGTCGTCCAGGCATATCTGGGCCTCAAGGGCTACCAACCACTATACAGCGCCTCGTGTCTGCAGGACCCCGAGACCTCGGCCTACTGCTTCGCCAATGCCGTGACCAACTCGAGCGCCATTGCCGACACGTATCTCTATTACCTGCCGCTCAATATCAGCTACCCCAACACCACGACCCCGGACTGCAACAGCTGCACCAAGAACGTCCTGGGCATCTTCCAGGCCGCCACGGCCGACCGCGACGCCGCCATTGCCAGTACCTATGTCAGCGCTGCCGACGCTGTCAATGCCCAGTGTGGCGCTGGTTACGTCAATGCCACGTTGCCCGAGGCCCAAGTTTCCGGCTCTGGTTTATCCATGTTCACCCAACAACAACAACAAGCGCCGTCGCTGCTGCTCTGGTCGCTATTCGTTGTCATGCTGTCACAGTGGCTGCTATAAAAGCTTGATTTTGTTGGCGCCAGCCTGTTACCGCCTTTAGTCATCGGATGACCGGCATCCAATACAATCAGCCAGCCTCAATATTGTTCTTTTTGCTTTTTTCCCCCAAAGGGACGGAGTCAACCCCAGGGGAGCGGGATGAAGGGAATCTCGGGATACCGGGAACTTAACGATTGCGCAACACATTCTATTGCCGTACTTTCGTCATCTTTGTGACGCGGCGCCTTTTTTTTTATTTTTATTTTTTATTTGATACCCCCACTTGAGATGATATTTTTCAGTACTCTACTCCTGGAAAACTCATCCATTATTTATTATCTTCACCACGGCCAATCTCGCACCAGTATTGGTCACAAATTTTACTTCTATTGTCTATATTTTCGACGACCACTTTGTGTCATTTTGAAGGACGAGTTGAACGGAAAAAAGAATGCGACTGGGCGGGAAGAGAAATAGACGAGCACGTGTCGACGACGACATGCATGCAGGCGACTACGGGCGACATGGGAATGAGGTATAGGGCTTGGAACACTCACGGGTCTCGCCGAGATATCTTATGGCGGCACTTCACACCGAGTGACAAAAAAAGCAAAAGGACAAGATATGGAAAGGAGGAAAAAGGGTGCCCCTCGGCCCCGATCGGATTCGATTCGATTATTTCCCCCAATCAATTTCTCTTGTATATATTTCGAGAAGAAAAGGAAAGCAGACAGAAATGTCCAGCATGGAAAGCGAAATAGATAACGCAGAAAGACCCATCAACCTCAAACTCGGGTCATGAAAAGAAACGTCCAAAACCTAAAATCCTGACTTTGTTACCCGAATTTGCGGTTGTGACTTTTTCTTTTTGTATAGTTCGTTTCCAAGTTACACGACATGTTGCGGACCGAGTAAAATCTTGTCTTTTCTTTCTTATTGGCCAAGATACTACAACTCACATTTTTATAGTATCACACTTTTTTCCCGCCTACTCGTATTTCTACATCTCTGATCTCGGTCCCGTTCCTCGATGCGAGCTAGTTTTTGTCATCAGTAAGCATAAATCGAAACAGAAATGATGAGAGGCAGTTGTTAAGGGAGGAAGAAAAAAAAAGGAAAAAAAGACTTTCCACCGTGCGCATCTTCTTCTGTCTCAAGTTCGAGACCCTCTTTTCACTGGTCTATACATGTAGTCGTAGAGACGTCACAAGACAAGTTTGTGCCCAAAACAAGAATCGAGAACATAACCAATCTCCCCTCTTCTTCTCGTTCTTGCCAGTGTTCCGTTTTCTCTTATTCCTGAGGTATACATTCACAATGTTTACGTACATGTGTTCTCTTTTCTCTTTCCATTGCATCAAGAACGCCATCAGCAAAAATTGAAAGAGTGGCGACTCGGCGTGAACGCATATCAGGAAAACAAAATTGATACTCCAATCCCCCCTTATATTGGCCTTCTTCTTCTTCTGCTACTGATTATGATTGTTGTGGCCCTGTATCAATTGCCGCCTCTTGAATTTTTATTTTTATTCAATTTCATTCTATTATTCTGTTCCGGGTCTCCAGCGAACAAAGTAACATGTTCTGGTGATATCTGTCTTCGTTTCGAGTATTCGCTCCGGCATGCCCTTTGAAAAAGGAGGGCACAGAAGAAGCTACATGGATAATGCTGCTTATAAGAATTTCATGACTTTCTTGGCCAGTCCATCTTCTGCTGCCTTGATCAAGCATACACCTTTACGCACACATGTGCGATACAGCCTGTTTAGTCAGCACAAACAATCTTGACCTCTATAGAACAGACGATCTTGACACAACATGGAAGGCAAACAGAGGAGACGTTTTATGTATGAATATATTCATGCTGATCCATTTTGTCTATCACCAAATCTATGCTACATTTCATGCCCAATGTCCAGTCCAAAGAGCACAAAGCCCCGATGCAACCAAATTGCCCAACGTCGTCCCTTGCTTCTTCCGGAGGCGACGCTCTATCATTACAGTGTTTTTCTTCCCGGATTTATATATACAAATATCCGCCTTAGTCAGCTAGAAAATGGGAAGCGACTATTCTGCCCATCCAAAGACCTCGCTGATGGCCAGAGTGTTGGTTCTCACACCAGTCAATGTCACTGCGATACCGACCAGATCGATCACGACCAGTAGTGAGGCAGCCATCATGAATCTTGGGCTAAAGACTCTGTAGAGCATCAAGTGACGTCGCAGGTGGCCTGCCCAAGCCATGGTAGCCAGACTTTCCACGGCATAATATGCAACAAAAACGCCCAATGCCCTGGTGGTGCTCTCTAGTACTGCCCTACGTTTGGGATTTGTCTTCCACAGCACAAGCAGTGGTACAGCGACACAAGCGAGGATTTGGCCGGCATACGTATTCAGGGCCACCACGATGGGCGACCACGGGTACCGCACCGTCTTGAGTGGAATGAATGCGCTGTCCCACTGAAGAGATGACAAGGCAGCCTGGTGACCAGTCTTGAAGTAATGAAAGTTGCCAAGCAGAGCGAGCGTAATTGGACCAATGGTCTCCGAGGTCAACGCATTCAAGTCGACAATCTCAATCAGGGACAAAATCTGCCACAACATCAAAGCTAGGGCACCAGCTCCCATGGGCTTGGAGAGCAAGATGACTGCTCCTGCAAAGTTGAGAACAAGAAGCAAGTAGCGTGCGCCATTGGCATTGCCATACCCCAACACCGTGACCTGAGCGCGGCGTGCATTACTGGCGGCTGTTGTGCTGATAGAGACACAAGGAGGCGCCCAAATAAATGCCGTCGTGCCGGCCACGAAAGCAATGGCAAGCGCAGTCTGCGCCACCAATACTTGACTTGTCTTGAAGGTCTCCTCGGTAATGATGGGGAACCATTGAGCGTTATTGGCGGCATCCAATGACCAATATGCGGCCGCGAGGAAGAGACTGCCGCGGAACACAATGTTTACCCACACGGGTGCAAGACCCTCAAAGGAACGAGACGGCATCATGTACCCCTTGACCACAGTAGGCAGAATGAGGAGTACGGCATATGGCACTATGAGTTGCCATGATGCAGGAGTCGAAGAATTGGCGGACGCATAATAGGTCGATGTGCAGTATGGCATTTGTTCTTCCCGGCAAAGTTTCGAGAACGAGGCGAGACGGCCGAGAAGAACAAAAATTACAGAGTGGTATATGCCCAACGATCTTTCTACAATCGTGGGGCGCCGAAGGGCAGCGACTGCAGATGCCAAACCAAAGGTAGACAGAAAGAAGAGGGAAATCGAGTCCTCCCAAATTGTGTAAGAGTTTGCTGCGAACCCAATCGATTGGCTGGCGGTGAAAATGACTGAAAGCCAGCCCCAGAATGTGGTCGGAAAGATATTGGCAATGCTCTTACCAAGCCCGAATAGCGAAACGATGACTGCGACAATGCTGCCACAGGCAGCGCCAGCAGCTGCAATGGGCCAATCTTGTGAGCCTGTAATCAAGACGTAGCCAAGTCCCGAGCCAGTGCCGAGTAGAACACCGAGAGCGCCTGACTTGATGAGGCTCTTTTCAAGGCTTTCATAAGATGGCGTGGTCGAGCCATCCTGCTCGTTCATCAGCTCCAGGCTCTTTTCGGCAAAATCAAGCTCCATATCGTCGACAACAGCAAACTCATCATCGTCATCCTTGGAAACATATACCAGGAGAGCTACAACGCCAAGAGCCATGACCGCAATGCCCGTGATCATTCTAGGAACATCAAAGCGCGCCCACAGGTCTTTGCATAGTCGCAAAGTTTCCTCTTGAAACTGCACAAACGCAGTGTAGGTCGCCTCGGCGGCCTTGTTACCTTTCTGGCTGCTGGCACTGGCTGTCTCCCAAAGCTCAGCAGGACTTCCGGCCTGAGTGCTCTGTTCGATACCACGAGCAGCAAAGTAAGAAGCCTGGTATCTTTTAATGCCAGCAGAGGCCAGTCTTGTGACCGCGGCCAGGTTGTCCCACGAGTTACCTTTGCGTCCAGCAAATGCCTCTTCTATCGGCCGACCCAGATTGTTGAAAGGAATGGGTATTCCTAGCAAGAGGGACAAGGTAGGGACGAGATCAATCTGGTTGACTGGGCGTATCTTAGCTGTCGCCGGAGGCGTCACATACTCGGGCTTTGTTCGACCGAATACTGGTCTCTTGGAATACATCCACAAGGCAGCTTCCACTTCATCGTCGCTTTCGCCACCGTGGTCACCCTTTCCGTCCATGCCATGATCCCCCATTACTACGAGGAGGGTGTCATCGTCAATGTTTTTCACAAGGTCCTGCACAAATTGGTCCATCTGCTGGAGTTTTGCAGTCATGGCAGCATGGCTGGGGCCATATCGGTGGCCAGCATGGTCGACCCCGAGGAGATGGCCAATCAAGACATCCCACTCGCCCTTCTTGTCCGACTGCAAGAGAGGGAAGATATGCTCAAGGACACCATTGTCGACAGTGTGCAAGTCCCAAACATTAAAGCTGTCGTATGCTCTGCTAATGTTGGGCTCAAAGTACCCAGGAAACAAGGCGGTCCACGTGTCGTCACCGAGATGGGCAATCTTCTTGCCAAGGCCCCTGAGCTGCTTCAGAATGTTGTCCTCTTCGATTGCAGTTCCTCCAAAGCTACTTCCGATATCAATGAATGTAGGTAGCGTCCCAGTTGTGAGTCCCTTGAGTCGTTGCAAGGTGGCTGTGGGCGGATCGGCAATGAAAGGGAGCAAGACGGCATTGTTGGGCGACTTCTTGGAGGTCTCGTATAAAAAGGGGAAGGCGTTGTGGTAGACCTCGGCCTTGCTGTCCTCGACAGGGACAGTAAAGTCATACTTGAGGGCATCTATCACGACGACAACAGCCTTGTCGAATGTCTTGGGGTGCCAGCAGCCTCCTTCGACCGTGCCTTGGCCGTTCCATTTGCTCAGGGGCTCGACGGGAGGCGTGGCGCATTCTGATTGCTCGTCCAAGACCAGGCGAGCCAGGAGGAACCCGCTTGTGAACAGGTATATGCCAACGACATGGATACAGAGCATCCACACCCAGAAGCTCAAGGTCCAATTGAAGCGGCTCCCATAGGCGGCCTTGCGTCGAGCCTCGAGGGCAAGACGTTGTTTCTCGGCTTCCTTGTCACGCGCCTTTCCGGAGGAGGCGGAATTGTCCCGCTTCTGAGCCTCTTCGAGCTCCTTTAACCTCTTTGCTCGTGCGAATTGAGCTGCAATTGCCTTGTATTCGGCCGGGGGCGCTTTCGGGCGAGCATCACGGGCCGGCATGGTGGGCAGGCGAGGGTGGTGGTAGAAGTGGTGTGGAAAGGGAGACGGCGTAAAAGTATGCGAGACCAGCCGCAGCCATTGGCTTGCTGGAGGGGATCGGATTTGTTGTTCTCAAGAGGTCGAGAGGTTATTAAATCATAATAAGTCCACTGAAAGGCTGGTCGAGAAGCGAATAGCAAGGTGTGTTGCGTTGTGGTGATGCTATTCGCACGAGCCTTTCGACTGGCCAAGCAAGTTGATGGCTTCAGAATACAGCGCGTAGCAGCTACTGACGGCACGGTTTCAAACCTCCAAGCTTCACGAGCTCCCAAAGGCTAAGGCTTGGCCAGCTCAGAGGTCCAGTAGGGTCAGCTCGGCTCCAATTGGTGGGGTTGGCTTACGGCAGTCTGGTGGTGCACTTTTGGCACTACCGTACCTAGCCGGACCCTTTTTTTTTTCTCCTCCTCAACTCGATGCGAGGTGTGGGAGACGTTTCGGTCAAGCCCAATGCGATTTCTGATTATGTAATGAAGCGCGCGCTTAGGTAATGAGCTTACATAGGCGAGACATGAGGCAGGACATCGAGGAGGGAAGAGGGGAGAGGGATGAGAGACATGGCGCGTTATGTTGTCAACTGCCGTCATTGCCACGTGCCGCCAGCTGCATGACGGGAGGATCACATAACGTAGTTGGCGTAGGGTCATCTTCGTGCTGATTTGCTGCCCAGGTAGCAAAGTAGGAACAGGCATGGCAGCAAAATACCTAACGTCCAGCTAACTACTCTGCTACTACCTTAACGTCCAACTACGTACGACTACTACCAGACCCGACCTATCTAGCCGCCGCCTACGCTTGCCTACCTGACACTGGCTCAGGCACGGCCGTGCCCAGCCCAGCGTGCTCATAATTTCATTGTCTGTTTATGGAGTATGAAATTACGAGCCCAACTTACTTTAATTAATTATGGACATCACTCAGATTGTCGTCGAGCGTGATAAAATTGTGCATAGTAAGTTTAGTACGTGTCCCGTATTCAACGATCATACCTGCATACTCTCTAGTCCACGTCTGGTCACCGTCTTTCCTCTGGATCGATCATCATCTACGATAATCTTCTCCTCCTTCCCTATGGTATACCCTCCATGGCAAAAATACTTACCCGCGGGCGAGAAAATCATGGTTTCATGACGAATCTTTTTTTCCTCCTTCCTTCTCGTTTTCGGGATGCTATCATATTAAATCTGACCCCGTGGCTGCCCTGCCTTGCCCTGCTGCTGCACAATGCAATGCAGCCTGCTCCTGAAAATGCACGTTGCAGGTACTATACTTAGTATTCCGTACATGGCCTGCCTGTCAGTGTTCTTGGCAGGCCGTATAGACCATGGCCTACGTAGGCTGGACAGAGTAGCACACTGCCATTCGGGAGAGCATCCGGATCTCTGGGCGAATAACAACGTGATTCAGATCAAGCTGGGGTCAGCCCTGACAAGCCTGAGTGAATGCGTGACCGAGCTGGGATGTAAGCCAAAAGGTCTCCATCTTTTCAACTGCATCCGTAACATGTATGTACAGCCATTATATTGACTGCGAGTTCATGACTCGTGCAGATAGTATCCCTTTTGACCAGGCCTGCACTGTCCTGTCTGCAAGAAAAAGGGCCAACTGGGGGTCTTCCTTGGGGGCCTGGCGGAGCCAAGCTGGGCAAGGCAGATTGCCTCATTGTGCGTATCGTGTGTCTTTTTCCATGGGTCCAACTGCCGGTGTAAAAGCGAACACGGGGACGGGCGAGTGGGGGCTTTTTACTTGATCTACCATAGTACATGGGTTGACAGCCTCGGCGAGAGCCGGTTAGTGATACACCGAGAATACATTACCCCGAGACTCTTCACCCTTTTACCGTGTATACAGCCTCCCTCTTCCCGTGGAAAGCGCGGGACCTGACCTTACCTTGCCTTTGAGCTTGCGGAGTTGAAATCGCCGGTCGGTGAATAAAATGTAGATCGGAATCGACAAGGACGGGGAAGGAGAGTTATTGTCCCCTTGACCTGGGCGAATTGCTCATCATAAATTTTGTTTTTGGCACTATCTGCGGAGTATATTGTAGCCCCAGCTTGCCTACCCGAGGAGGTAGTGATGTAGGCTGATGCAGATAGCCGCCAATAAGGCCATGGCGGGTAGGGAAACGGTGGTAGTAGCAGCATATACCGAACCTAGATCACGCTTATATAAGTGAAAAAGCGGCAGACCATCTCGGTATGCCACATGGTCGGATGATAGTGCTGCCACCAGCGAGGTGCATACTGTTATGATACAAGTCTCAGAGTATTAGCTCAGCGGCGGCTTCGTTCTCGACCGGAAACGGAAAATAAAAAATTCCTCCAAGGTGGTAGTAGGAATCAACTCGGATGGCGGAAAACATCAAGCCACTGCACAAGATCAGGCCACTGCACGGGCGCTCCATTAACCTAGACAAGTCCACTAGGGCGGATGCGATGAGAATTGCGGATCAACATGGCACTGCAAATCTTGATGAATGGTCGACAGAAAGTGGTGTGAGTCCAGTCTAGGCAAAGCAGTACGCACCCGGCAACTTCGTAGATAGTGGTACTGGTACTGTGACTGTGTACTGTGTGTCTGGAGTGTCTGGTGTGTGTGTGTTATGATGTTGTTACTGTAATGTGAGGTCAGGCAGGGAATACCTAACCCAGTCAATTCAGTCCCTGATCCTAGCCAATGATCTCGCGATCCGGAGGCGTCCTCGAGATCTGAAATAAGCCCCCGCCTGCCTCGTCCACTGTCGGCAGGGTGACTTGAGCTTGCACGAACTTGGGTGAGAGAGAGATAGGGTGCAACCTGGTCCATGCCGGAAACTAATAAATCACAGTTAGACTGGTGGTCTTGGTGGCCTCTTGGTGGCATAGGTAAAATGGGCGGCGGCGCCAAGGGACGCGCAGTATAGGTACCCAGTTTGGTAATGAAAGAAGGTGGTACGGTAGGTGGTAAGTGTGGTAGCAAAAACGGATTGGTGGCAGAACGAAAGAATGGGGCGGGTTTGACAATGCTGCAGGCTGTTGAGTTAGCCGAACTCTAATTCTTCAGGGCTTTCATGCAGCACTGGATTGGGGATGGATTGGGATTGGGATAGATGGATGGGGTGATGAATGGGTACGAAATGGAAAGTAGCAGGTATGGAGGCACAGCAGTAGTAAGATCAAATGCGAGTGAATGGAGACATTGATTGATTGACTCTTGATTGACTTTTTTGATTCAATGGGGAACGAGGGAGGAGCTTGGAGGGATGGAGATGATTCCAACACAGAACAACGAAGAGAAGAAAGAATCTCCCGCGGGGTCCTGGTCCTGGTCAGTGGTCCTGGTTCGTTCACCCTCTTTTCTCTTTTGCCTACTCTTCCTGGTTCAGTCACCAATCAACATGTCCATTTTTACCTGTACTGTACACTACACTACCGCTACCTACCTCGACTACATAACGCTAAGGTCGTAGGGGTTCTCCAGCGTTGCTGTAGTAGGTATGCACCTGGCACCTTGCCATGCATGCACGTTCCATAGTCGCAGCGGGAGGTTCGCGATGGCTCCTCAAACGTTCGCACCAGGGTATCGATGTCTTCCTCCTCTTGGCCGCCGCCCCGATCGCCGTCCTCCATGCCCTCCATGTCCTCTGCGCCTTTTCTCCTCTCCTCCCTCTGCCCTTGCGCTCCGCCCACGTTTCCGGAGTCGCATTTCTGCATACTGTGACATGAGAGATCGCCGTCCACTTTCATCCCTTCGGTATCTAGTGTCCAAGTTTCAACTTACCAACAAGTCACACACACTCACAGTACATCTTGTATGTACATACGTAGGTAGTATCGCGATGACATGATCCCAGACGACGGAACCATCATCATCATCACCTCCTCTACCCTATACATAGTAAACTGCAACGTACAGGGTAGCCATAACGTTTGTTCCCCTTCCTGCCATGATGTGCCATGCCATGCCATGCCATGCCATGCTTTGCCTGCCCATGGCTCACTCAGCCAGCCTTGAAGTGGAGTGATTTTCGAGCCTTGAGCGGGTTCTTTGCAGCCAGCGTTGGCATTTGCAAGGTGGCCCTGGAGTAGGTGGTAGTGGTTAGTGGTGAGGTACGAAAAAGTTAATTGATGAAATCAATCAATTAATCGACCCTATCCATTCTCGATTCTCCGCCCTTGTGCCTGTGCCTACGTACTACTGCCAGGCGCATGTATGTATGTATTTTTGCAACCAACCCATTTCCAACTTGCCATTTGGCATTTATTAGCTTCAACGGCTTGGGTCGTGATGGGCCGGGCACCACATGCGCAGCAGCCCAGGTAGGCAAAGTAGGCTTGGGGTCTTTCTCACTTGGCGGCCCCCTCCCCAACTGAGGAACTGCCCATGGAGCATGGCTCTTGGTGGCTCTTGCTTGCTGGGCTCCAGGCTCATCGTGGATGGCCCTGGTTTCTTGAGTGCCCATCTCGACTCCTTTCAGACTGGCTCGACCGCTGGGTCCCAACTAGGCCGGGGTCGTGCCAAATTCCGTCGCGAGTCAACTCCCATGTCTGACAACTCCCATAATCATAATAAGTCCTTCTCTTGCAGAACCTCAATTGGGGAGACGTCCACTCTTGCCATTTTCCTCGTACATACTTTACATACCACATGCCCGCTCCCCAGAATCGTGAGAGGAGGTCAAAACATGACATGTGCGACTCTCTGCTCTGGTCGCCCACTGCAGCAGAAGCGCAAAGAGAATGAAGCGAGCCAAGACCCTGACGCCCAGCGACGCTGCACTTGATAAGTCGGCGTCCCCCTCTTCAGCATCGTCCAGTGCCGCCACTACCACTTCTTCAACGGCGACGACAAATACACCACCCACTTCCGCCGCCACCGTCACCAAGAGACGCCGCAACAATCCTGATGAGTGCTGTGTAACTTGCAAATTGAGAAAGGTTAGCAAAGAAAAACCAAAAAGGACGACATTGGAACCGGGTTGCTGCCTCTTTCCATCGCCTTGCCCTTATCACATACAAATCTTTTTTCACCCTTCTCTCTTTCCTGTTTTCCCCCCCTTCCCAAAAAGAAAAAAAAAATCCAAAAAATCACCCCCACACAAATGCGCAGGAGCTGACCCATCGTTCCATTTCAGGTAAAATGTAGTGGTAAATCAGGCGATGACCCATGTGACAACTGCTGCAGATTAAAACTGAAGTGCAGCTTTGTCCATGCCGTTGACGGATCAAACTCCTTCGGTACTTGAGCCCTGACCCCAAATACTATATTCTGTGTGACATACTTGCTGATCCAATACAAACCTTAAAGACAAGGTAGCCAGAATTACACCCAACGGTACGGTTACCGAAGCTGGAACGCTGCGGAAACGTGCACAAAGAGGTCAGTATTCAATCCATTCACACACTTGGCCCACTGGCACGGCCAACGCTCTTTTCAAACCCCTCTACGTTGAGCCAATAATCATCAGTAATATCATCTGACCATGAGTAAATAGCCTGCCAACAATGCCATGCTCATAAAACAAAATGCAGTGGCGACCTGCCAAAGTGTGCGCGATGTCAGCTCAACGAGTTGCCATGCGAATATACACCATCCAAGAGGAAATTCGCAAATTTGCCTGGCCAGTCTAGTGCATCCGCTACCCCGGCTCCACAGATAGTCAGAACGGCATCGAGCGACGACGGCAGTGTCAAGGAAATGCTCAACGAACAGGCCAATGCGGCCTTGGACAATGCTCTTGTTCCAAGCCTAAGTGTACAGTAAGTGGCTCAGTGCGACTTCTGCTGCCGTCTCAACTGTCCGCTAACGGTTGACTCTAGGGACCAGCTCCTCAAGAGAGATGTGATATTGAAGCATGTCGACATGTATTTTGAACAGCTGTTCCATATGCCATGTATGGGCTTTTTGCATCCCGGCACCATTTATCGTTTGATTGAACAGGACAAACTTCCGCCTCCGCTCGCAGCAGGAATATGTTCAATTACAGCCGACTTCGTCTCTCCCGGCGCTGCCGGCCGTGCCTTTGCCCTCCAATGCAACGAGCAGCTGGAGTTCTTTGTGCTTCGCAACTGCGCTTTCATGACGAGAGACTATCTTGTCTATCACTTGCTCGCCGTTCTGTACAACTGGGTGTCAGGACCCCTGGCCAAGGTCTGGATGTGGACGGCAACTGCCAGCAGGTTGATCAAATGTCTGCAACTCAATTACGAACCCGATCTGCGATCATCGCAGGAGACTTATGCCGAGCGGGAAATTCAAAGACGAAGTGTCTGGCAAATATACATTATTGACCATTTCCTGTCTGGAGGGCATGACGAGCATCTGCTACTGCCATCCTCGTCGATACATATACGACTTCCATGCTCGGACCAGGTTTTCCGAGATGAACAGCCCTCTACTATGGACACACTTGACAAGATCCCACCTGTACCCGCTAGTCTTGGCGACAATAGTCTCGATGCTTGCCATGTCAGGTTGCTTACGATACGCAGCCAAGTATTACGGTAAGAACTTTCACTTGACGTTCGCGTCGCGATTCACCCACGCAAGCAGCGAATAATTGGCACAAAAGTTGCTGACTAGAATTTTCAGTGCTACAAAGCGATTCACGGACTCTTCGCAAGGCCATTTCCTTGACACTATACGCCCAGAGCAGTTCATGGAGCATGTGAATCAATATCAAACAGCCCTCTATCGATTTTCTGATTCGCTTCCGGAACACCTCAAATTGTCCGTGGCCAATGTCGATGCGCATATTCTTCGACCAGATCGTCCGAGCTACACCATGTTACATACGTGGTATTGCCAGACCCATATAGAGCTTTACTCCTTTTCGCTACACGCACTCAAAAAGTCAACTTCCCAGGATTCCATACCATGGGATTTCTTCCTTCGCTCAAATCAAGAATTCCTTTTCCGTTCACAGCAACAGGCTGTGTCTTACGCCATATGTCTTTCACAGACTTGGGAGTACAGTCTGCAAAACATCAAGAGGAACCCATCGGCCACCTTGAAAAGCGGTCTCGTTACAGTCGACTGGATGGTGGGAGCATGTGCAGTGGATGTTGTGGAAGTCCTCTTGACGGCGAGGAAATACAAGCTCTACGACGACCTCCGTGGCAATACTAGCGCCCAAATGGTAGGCAGTCCACGCGACAAGTCGATAAACGGACAACACAATGCTGATACGTTTACTCAGTGCTACCGGAAACCTATCGACGATGGCTTGCTCGCAGGACTCATTTCAAATATAGTTAAGCTGGTGAATGATCTCGCCAGATTTCTACCCCGGGTGGAGCACTATGTAAGTGGTCCTGACTGATCATAATGGAACGCCATGGCTAATTGCTTCAAAAAGGGAAACGTCATTCAAGAAAAAATTAAGGAGTTCGAAGAGGATATGATGAGTGGCACTCACCCAGGTTCTGTCAAAGCCGAAGACCACGGACCAGCTCCAAGTCCCACGAATCTCCCAGGAATGGACAACATGATACCCCAAGCGCAGGTGGAAGTGAATAATGTTTCACCAAAGAGCTTGTCAGATTCGGCGTCCATCTCGGAAAAGTACTTGAGAAAGAAGTCAACCTCCTTTGAGAGGCCCACGAGTTTCAACGGTGTATCTCAGATTGCCGACCTACCCGTTATGCCTTATTGTCTCCGACAAGCGCAAGATACATCTCTAGATGGTCCGTTTGCTCCGCCAACTACTGGAAACTTCAACTCGATCCACTTCATGGATCATTCGGCACAACAGTCGTTCAGTCCAGCGATAGCACCCAACATGGGACCGGTATTTGAGGCTGCCTTTAGATCTGCTATGCCTGTCGATGCAACGACGATGCATAATACAATGCATGGTCAAATCACATATAACCATTGCCCTGTCACAGAAGGCCCTCAAAGCGACATGCAGGCGGCAATGACACCATATCATACCGACGAAAATATTTTTGTTACATCGGGGACACCTTATGCTTTCCCGAATGAGCAGCAGCATCATACGCCATGGGTACAGCACCCAATGAGAGATCCGCATGCCTATACTTGAAGAGCAAGTTACTGTTAGTGGTGGCGAGCTTCTTTCAGGCGCGAAGGCATGCCGTCCTTCAGGCGCATCCGTTATCGGACTGCGGCTTTCAGGCCAGCAGTCGGGGCGAGGTTGTGTAATTGGCTTGGCCCATGGGGGCGAATCGCCGTTACACAATACGCCCATGTAACAATATACCCGCGATGATTCGACCAAGTATCGATCATCATGTACAGCACGCGCGCGTTGAAGACGAGGAGCGTGTCGACGATTTTCCGACACGTTGAGAGTCTCCACGCCCGAACATGTGACCGCAGCTCGAGGCTGTGATAGGTCACTGGGGAGCATTGTACATTCGCAATTCCATTCCATCCAGATTCATGTGTTTTCATCATGGATGACGAAAGGGAATATTTCCTTATCACGACTTGAACGATCTTGTTTATTCCCGATTCGGCTGAGAGATAACTTGATCTCCATTAGCGGCAGCCTTTTCCATATTCCCCGATTCCATTATATTCATGGAATTTTCTGAGATGTAATCACTGACCGACACGATTCGGAAGAGTTTGGATGATTCGAGGCCCCGATACTATTTTCATGGTTTACGGAAGAAGAACGAAGTTCGCCTACGATATGCGGGAACTGCGATTTCCAATGTACAACAATTAACAAAGATATAAGCCAAGCGCTGCCCTTTTTTTATTATTTCCGCCGTCACTGCTTGGTTATATAAGCTAGACGCATTTTCCATACCCCCTTTGTTTTTATATAGAGAACGATAGATACAATCTTGAATCAACTAGCACCGGTGGGCGTGCACTTATTTATTATTAGAGAGCCATAACCAAGCAAGAGCCTACATTCTTCCCGTGTCCCCGTGTCTGAAGCCATGGTTTTTAAGCTTTACTCAAAATGCAATTACCATCTGCGTAAACTTTTCCCAGGGGTCTCAAAGGGGTTTCCAACGGTCGTTAGGGCGAGCAAGCAAGGAACCAAAACCTTGAGGAAGCCGCAGGAATCCATGGAGGAAATAGGCTGGAAGCCGTTTTCTCGTCCATATTTAAAATTCAAGGTTTCTCCCGTCATGTCTGCGATGTTTGAAACCTACATATGAGACAAGTCAGATAACGCATTTCCTAGCTACATTCTCCCGCCTCGCTCTAATTTGGAGCAAGCACATGTTGGCATTAAAAGTTTCCACGTGTTTATCAATTCTGGCAGGCGCAAGTTCATTTCCCTAGAAATTGAAATTGGGGCTTTTTTTTTCTGTAATTTTTGTATCTTTGAAACATTATGTAATACAAATATAGAATATACAATGTGCCACTGTTTGTAATGTCCTTGCCGCGTGTCTTTCGATCGATTCTTGGCGTGTGTGCGACCGAGAAAGACATTGTACAAATGTTTGCGCCGGCTGTAAAGGAGATATATGTACGTGGGATAAGAGAGTCCGTTCTTGCCTAATGTATACCCAAAAGTTTGTCTCTGTGTGTTTCTTTGCGAGAGCGCCACGGTTGCCCGTGGCTACTAGCCCGACACAGCGGCCGGGTTGATATTGAACCAGCTCCCGTCAAAAAAGGTAAGCGCCTTGGTCCAGAGGCGATTAGAAAATTAACCATAAAAGCACTCGCTGCCGGAAAGGTTTATGGGGGTATCCCGTGATTCATGCATGATTTGTTGTAAAGAAGTCGTCGTCCAGGACTCGGTCCGGGTTGTGTTTGGTTGTGTTGGTGAGAGAGTGTGTAGGTGAGTTTGAAATGGTTGCGAACCATCCGCCTTGCAAGCCAGGTCAAGGCGCATTTATTGTGTGAAGTTGAGCGTCGGTGCATGATACGAGGAAATGCAATTACTGGAACTGCGATCGGTCCTTCTCCTTCAGGCCACCGATTTGGTCCATGTCGATCGAATAGAAACCGGTGCTGCTCTCCTTCTCATAGGCGGGCAGTTGCTCCTCGCGGACGGGCTCCATTCCAACAGTGGTGTCGCCTACTCTGACAACCATGACACGTCCATCTTGCTTGCGGCCCTGGTCATCATGCTCGTCGGGGAACGTAATGTGGATCTCGGGAATGTTCTTGGGCGAGTAAGGCGGCGCATTGGGGTCAGCCAGCATGGGTCGACGGCCATCCAAGACAACGACGCTAGACCGGCCGTCTGCGGTTGTTATAGTCAGGCGGCGGGAGCCGTCGGGGCCGTTGAACTCATGCTTAATGTCGTTGTACTGCGGGAGACCCTCATCGTTCATCTTCTGCTTGGCAAGGCGCTTTCTCCGCATCATGATCAAGATGGCTGCAAGAATAAGGGCCACGAAAGCCAGGCCCAAAAAGGTGATCATCAAGTTCATGACGCTGTCAGAATCGCCGACTTCGCGGGCCATGATGGTGTTGATGGGAGACATGATGCACGATTTAATAAGTTTTCCGGAGTAGTAACAAAAAATGGCGACGAAATAAATAGAGCTATTCTTTTTCGTCTTTTTTTTTTTAATCGAAATGATCGATCCCAGGAATCCTGTGTCAAAAGGATGGCTGTATGCTGTGTTGCGTGCGTCTGAAGGCTGTATCGAATGAATGTCGCAGTTGCTATACTAGATCCTCCTGGTCAGCCTTGTTTCATGATAAAGTGGATGCGGCACCTTTCTTGGTGTCTCTGCGTTTCAACGGCAGCGATGCACATGGCAACAAGCCGCAACGAGAGACACACATGGGAGAAGAAAAGAAAAAGAATAACCCAAATAGGGAAGGGACTTGACTTGACATACCTGGATGAGCGGGATAGTCTTAACCAGGCCGAAGTTTTTTGTTATGCCAAAATATCCAAGAGAATGAGTGTTTTGGCGGTATCAAAGTCTCACGGCGACTAGGAAAAGAAAAGATTGGACGGAAACAACTAAGAGAATGGAGTTGTTTCCTGTATAAAGAGCGAGGGAGTGACGGTAACGAGGGTAAAGAGTGAACCTCGAAAACCTGGGTTAGTGTTTCCTTCTTGGAAGAGACGACGGACGGACGACAACGGCAGCAACGACGATGGGATCGTGAAGAAACAGAACAAGAAGAGAAAGGAAAGGAACAAGAGAATGGAATTGGAGAACTGGACTACACCGGATTGAAGAGGAGAAACGCCCGGGTTGCATGGGGGGAGACCAGACTGGAGCAAGGTAGCAAGGTAGCAAGGTCCCGTCAAGTTGCAAGGCCGGCCGGCCAGACAAGCCAGACTGGACTTGGTTTGACTGGGACTCTTTCACTTAGCCCCAGGTCTGCCTACCTATGTTTGGTAGGGGTGCTTTGGCCGCGTTGCGCTGCGCCGCCCATCGAAATTGTTATGGTAGATAGATTCTAGGACCGCCCACTCCACGTTATTTGCAGGTTGGCGCCCTGGACCATGGTCACATCGGATGGCACACTGACGAGGAGATTGAACCACTCATTGATTGGGAACCATTGGCCAGTCGGCGCTAGCTCAGGAACCAGGAACCGCTAGCACCAGGAACATTTGATCGCTCCAGTCGAGGATGAAAAAAATGGGATGGGATGGGTTGATGGGGATATGCAGGTACTGCTGCCATTACTGGTTCGTTTCGTCCGTCCTTTGGTGCCGGGCAGCGCAGGCGAAGCAGTCCAGTAGTGTTAGTGCCAGGCACATCATGCTACTACTATGTACTACACTACAGCATGTGCGCTATCGTCATCTAACGGTTTAGTGCCAGTAGAGTACTTTGGAACTGCTGCCATCAGCCATTGAATGTGCGTAGTAAGACCAGGTAAGCGACCATTTGCACAATCAATCAATCAATTGATGAGCGGTTCCCTAGGGAGGAGACCACTCAAAGACCCCCTCTAGCAGGTTCTAGCCATCCATCGGCACGGATGTCCCATGCTTCACTGGCCCCCAAGGGAACCGCAAATGCAGGGGAATTATGCGGGCATCTAGCATTAGCCAAACCTCGCTGTAATCCTATTCGGCGAAGCGCCTGCACGTCCGCCGATGGAGCCGCTGCCAATTTCCACTTTGACCAATCATGTCAGACTCTTGATTGCAAAGAGCGGGGGTCTAATCTGAGGAAAAAAGACGACCAAAGAAGCCAGTGAAGCACAACATTGGAAAGCGGCTCCTTTTTCGAGCTCTTGGCTCTTGTTCGAGGGCAAAAGAAGGAGAGGACGGGGCAGATGACGGTCGGCGCTGTGGAAATTGTATCCTCATGCCGTGGATTCAACGATTTCTTCCTCAGATGAACCAGTCAATTAACAGGTTAAATATAGCCAAGGAAAAAGGGACGCGCAACCCTTTCGTGGGGATAAGCTTGTCAGTCATAGAGATTTCAACGGACTTCGAAATGCCGCTCTGGGATGAACATGGTTGTTTTTGTTTATCTACGCCGGCTCCTGTCGCAACAGGCGACACTCGAAGCTTGATTATTTCTGACAGCCGACGACGAATCTTTGAGTTGATCGATTGATAGCTTCTCTGGTTTCGTACCTACGTAGCTCCCTCTCGCGTTGTGACGCGATTTATCTGCGCCTGTCTACGCATCAGCTGACGACAATTCCTGGCGCAGATCGGGACTGAGCCTCAGATCTCATCGAGAGGCTACGCGCAGCATATGGGGCAATGGCGAGGCTTTCCATAACTCAAGCCGGCCGATGCTTGCTTCAGGATTCCCCCGGCCCCAGCTTTAACGAATCATCCTTCAGAAGTCCCACGGCGCCGAGGTTCCTGAACCCGAGAATTGATCGCATGTCAAAAATCCCAATGCTCGTCGAGGGTTCCTTTCTCCTCCCGGTCAAATCAGATGAAAACTTCTGAGGGAGTGAAGACTGGAGCGTCGATATAAGTGGTGTTTGTTCCCATTGTTACGGAGCAAAGCCTCTGCCATTTTGCCGAGACATATTTAGACACCTGCGCCAATTCACAACCACAGCGGCGCCGGCTAGCTAGCTCGGCACGCCACAGCGACTGTCATCTCGAGCCATCGTGTTCACAGAATTGTCTATCCGATTCCCCATGTGCGTGGTCCAGACAATGGAGGTAAATTGCGTCGGGCTCGTTCGAAATGAGAAGACCGAAGGCCGAGCTGCTGAGAAGCATCAATGGAGAACACTCTAGTCTTGCCATTGTTCTGCTCTTGCTTGCTTTGGCTCGTTCTCGACTATGCCATGGCCTCGTAAGCAAACAATACGAGAACATGCAGCAGCGTGCATATGCTGCTGGGAGGACTTGATCTCCAATGTCATCGCACTCGCATGCCAAAAAGCAACAACTCTGGGTCGAGTCGGCGTGGCATTGGGTCTCATCGTAATTGACAAAGGCGCCATGGCGTCCGCCATCAGCCGGGCCAGCGGCCATTTGCAGGAACAAGCAATTATCTTGGGCTGTTCAACAAGAGCCAGATGGAGAAGAGCCGCGATCGCTCGTTGACATGTCGATATCGAACCATGACAGTGGATCTTCTTTCGTTTTTCTTTCTATCCTGCTTGGTTCCCTTTGTCGATTTTATCTCGTTGAAACACACTTACACTTGACCAGCTTTAACGGCCAGGAGCAGGTCCACCTCACGGATATTGGTTCGGCAAGCCGCCGCGCTCTGGTGCTGCGGTTCGTTATACGCACAATCATCTCTATCCTGGCGGCCAACCGCAGCAGGACTAAGAGTATATCAACAACACTGTAGTCGCTCTCCATGAGTTTTGTCGTGCTTGGACATGGACCAAGTTTGAGCAAGAACCGTTTCAAGCGGGCACAACGATGGCAATCCCTCTATCGAGTATGGCTGTAGAGCTTGATGTGAAACATGTAGACGAATGTGCCGACCTACCCAGGAGCTAACCATTTTCCATCGGATGCGAATGGTTGATGTTGTGGAACCTAGACAATATTCCATCATTTAGCAAGAGACATCGGCCAAGAAGCGTCTTTAATTCTTTTTGCGGTATTCTTACATAGTCAATGAGGCACACTGGCAATAGCGACGAGATCGCCAGCAAGGGGCCAATCAATCGTTTCAAAACATCAGTGTTCCGGGACATTGACCGGCATTCCTTCACGTAAGGCATACTGAAACAACATTGTGATATGTTCTATGTCACGAAATGAGCTGTACTCTCAGGAACGTGACTTGGTGTTTGAGGAATGAGCAATCGGTCACTCGCTCTATTGTGACCAGCGCAGCGGACATTATGGACGTCGGCGCATTGCAAAGCAGCAGCAGCTTCTCCGTGCTACAATTGACAAGTACCAGACGCTCTTTAAGATTGTCTCTCTGCTTGTTCCCTCTGCGCTCATGTGCGACCAAGGACGACAACTCTTAAACCGTCTCATCTTTAGGTAACGCTGTGCAGCAAATTGACAAACATGTAGAGGTGGAGATCGAGAGGGCTTCCCGTGTCGCTACATTTCATTTGCTTTCGTGCTTTCGGTGCTTGTCGGAAAAACCATCATTATGAACGTCTAATAGGCTTTCAATCCGTCCATATATCATCCCTCTGACGGATTTTTCGTCCTTGGTTCCCCGTTAGCCCATCCATTATCTATTACCCGTGGTCGTCGGTTCTGCCCTTTGCTAGAAGGGAGGATCAGCAGAGAGTACCGATTACATGTGTTCGTAAGATCAAACCCGCCGGTATAAGATTCTTTCCGTATCAACGTACAAATTGCTCGTACATTCCTCAATTGTTTTCTCTGTTGTTTAGCATATTGACAGCATTTTCAATTACACTTCCTCATCCGGACTCATCTGTATATCCTCCGAGGCACATATCGATCATAACGACCGTCCGATAGTTGACGATTGCATATGCTACCATACAAGTTACAGCCACGTCGAACGGTTGAGATTCGGTCAGATCTCCGGGGCAAAGGATACCAAGACGACTGAGAGCCGCGACAGGCTACATGAACTGAACAGTACATATACTCAGTACTATATATTCACGACCTAGTTAGTTCCTGGGGCCTTGCGACTGTGCAGCAAACATTGCTCCACGAACTATATAAAAAGCCCCGACATCGAAACAAGAAAACAGGCATCGCTTCCGGCCAATAAAGGTACGTGTACGATGCACAAACTCAGCATCTTCGGCCCGGGCCCCACTCTCCATCAAAGATACCCAAAACCACGACCCCCAAGCAAGCAGGCAAGCAATGATCTCCAATCAGGGCACTGTGTTCATACCTACGACGTACATCGCCCACATACTTATGCTGATGACGCCAAATTTAGGCCAGTAGGGTAGCAATACTGGGTCGCTTCCGCCTCAACTGCCAAACTTTGCGCCTTGGACGCATCTGCAAGCCCATTTTTGCACATCGAGAATCTGCACCTGCACCTACCAGTAAATATATACAACCTATATATATCTAACGTGACTTTCTTTCCTGCTTCGCCCGCCTTGTAGCCGAGGCGCGTACATAACAGCTATTTTCTCATCGAGCAACGAAGATCGGCCACGGGCAAGGAAACGCAGCACAGGCGAGAGAGGCTATCGACAATCTCCGTGTGGACGGATTGAGACATTAGACGAAAAAGAAAAAGGAACAAGTCATTCAGTCAAGGGATTTTTCCTCGACCCGCAACGCAACAGCGCCACGCAGGAAAGCAAGTCGACATCACGAAAGCGAGCCACAAGCCTGCCGAGTCCGTTTGTCGATCCCCCTCCGAAGGGCACGGACGACGATCCCTGACGCAGGAGAAAGGAATCCCAAGGACACGACGCCTTCTGCGAGCCTAGGCGGCTTTGTCCTCGATCCTCAGAGGAGTACGTAATTGACATCCAACTCTCCTCAACGCACGACATCTCTTTGTCGGTTGACAGCCTGCAAGTCAGACAAAACAGTCATCAACCCACCTATACAGTAGCCATACGTATAGTTGGCAAATCCACGGATCAGACGGCCCACTACAAATTGATTCCCGTCCTTGTTGGCCCCCGAATCTCTGCGCCCATTTTTGCGCCATTGCATCTCTTGCTGACAACCTACAATTGTTGCATTTTGACCCCGATCGTACATTGACCTAGTACGAACACACATTACTCTGTACGATATTTACCACTGCTACCTACCTACCTACCTACCTACCAGCAGTCGTCCAAGCTTGCCTGCGACGACAAACAAAATTCAAGGCCCCCAGGTAGTAGCCTCAAAAGGAGGGGCCCTTCACACTAGACCAGGATCCTCAAACCTCCCCAATTGGCCGGCGTTCTTGGGTCCCGTTGGAAACAAGCTCCCTTCCAGATCCGCCCCATCCACACGAACTTTTTAGCACGAGATCCCCTGGAGGTTTGGAACTGGGGTAGCATCGGTAGGTGGTGTCCCTCCCCCTCTATCTTGGCCTCACGCTAAGCCCGCAAACGACTGCATCAGAGTTTCGAAATTCAGTTGACAGGCCCCCTCCTAGGTCCTATCTTAGAACCTAAACCACGTCCGTCCCAAAAACTCCGAGAAAGAAAGGGTACGTATATCTTTTCTACAAACTTGAGGGTCTCGATTGCCAGCACTACACATTGACTGTGCGTCCCATTGCGAAAGACAAAGTCCGCTTTACTTTGCGTTACCATGGAAGAATTTCGAATCTTATATTTGCTATCCTGCAGGGGTTTCCTTTTTGAGCCTGATGTAATACCGTTGGTCATGTGCTCAAGTGCAAGCCCAAATCTACACAACCCCGATTCCTGAAGAGAACAAAACAAGCCGCATCCGGAAGCCCACAGTCGGCATCAGTCTGTTAGTGCAGGCTGATGACACTGTGAAAGTTGAGCATGTATGCAGTTTGTCACCTAAAGTTGGTGTCTTTCGCCTTCTCCCCCCCTTGCCGTCCAAGCACAGCCATGCTCCAATTATGTACACAGTATCTCCAGCCTGGGTGGTATGAGATGTACCTTGTCGGGTCACTGCCGTTGGGCCCCCAGTCGAAGAAAGGGGCCCCGAGAAGCAGATGGCAACCATTGCCTACTCGTCTAAAACACATGCATACCAGTCACCCTCGGTGGTTCACGAACCCGCTCAGTGACTGTGTCCAGCGACATTGTCCAGCCAAGAGCCCATACTATTGCAAACATGCAATCAATCAGTTGACTCAGTGCGTGCCGTATCAATCAAAGGTCGCAAGCCCTTTGCACATCAAATTGAAATCTGGGGTGGGCAGTCCAGCCGCGAAAGATAACCCCACGCGGGTAGCTAACTCACTCTGTCATGCATCCATCATTGATGCAGACAATGCACACACTTCACATCTAATTTTTTTTTATTCATGCCCACCAGGCTCGAGTGTGCCGCTTCGTTTCTCAAAAGAAAAGCCCCGAAGAGAACAGAAAGGGTGAGAAAGTTTAGAGGGAGGGCATTAAACACAGACATCACCATACACCCGAGATATGGGTGCAACGCTCTTTGTATGCATAACCGACCCTGAGTGAAAGACCCTGGACCAGGCTCTGCTGCTTTGAAGGGACACAAATATGTACTACAAACCCTGGCCATATTAATCCCCACGGCACCTCCCAAGGCCGGATGGGCAATCTGGCTCTTGTCTGGCATTTTGCTTTCCTGTCTGCATGCGCTCTACGGAGTACATACAATCCCTACATACTTACTTTGAGGTAGAGCAAGGTTTGGAACTAACATCATTGGGAAATTCCAGGTCTGTCAGGCACGCTTGATATACTTTTTTCTTCCTTTCTTCCCATCTACGGGTCGCGACTTTCATTCCTCACCTTCGAGGTTTGGGCTTTCTCCTCTCGCAAAACCCTTTGATACTGGCCGACCGTCTCCATTGTTGCCTGCTTCTGCGCATCGATCGCATCAGATAAAGTCAAAGTCGAGGTGGTGGCACTACGTCCTCGGTACTACCACTACCTCCACCAACAATACGGATCTAGGTAGGTCTACTACTTGCATCCACGTTTGCCAAACGGCGCTACTCAACCCGGACGCGGATACCCACACAGGACATAGCTACCTACGGGGACCGTGGACCAGACAGACCTGGCCTGGCTCGCCTGGCGTGCCTCATCTCCTCTTTCGTCCGTCCTTCTAACGTCTGTCTGTCTGCCTACTACTGTGCGCGCCCAACATACACTTCTTTTGACCTACGCACACTACAAACTGCCATTTCACCAAAAAGTCCAGCGCGCTAGCTAACTAGCTGACAGCCCTGCTGGGAATACATTAGCTACATTCGTCGTACTTCCTACACATCTGAGGGAGAGCGAGTCCAAAAATACGACAACGGTTAATACATTTTGGTGAGTAGTGTACCTATGTGGCCTACGACCGACCTACGAACTTTTCTGCCAGTGCTCCACGAAAGAACGAAGAAAAAAAAAAACCGACTGGCGCAAGTGAGCCACTCATCATCCACACTTTACCTACATTACCTACGGCATCCCGAATACCCACTAACTTAAGTCTGGCCCAGATCCGCAAACAACCTTCTTGCTCTGTCGTCTCTTTGCTCCTCCCGTTTCGTCTTTCGTCATTCCCATACAAAAAGAACCAGGGAGGGACCCCGTGGATAATCTTTATTTTTGTTTTATTCGCCTTCATTTCTTCATTCTCCTCTTGTGCGCTCTTCGATTCTACTGTTACATTCTTGTGTGTGCGCGCTTCTCAAAACCGGTCGCCAGAACTACTCGATATTGGTCAAAACTTCTTCGCAACCGAGTCCCACGATCGACCACCGCCGAACAACGATTTTCCGATTGTGGCCACCCAATACACTGCACCATTGCGCTCACTACCCCGACATCACGGTCGTCCATACCCTCACGTCCCCACCGGGCTGCGCCTGTCTGTCTGCCCGACTTTTGCGCTCCGCTCGCCGAGCACTTCTTTCGACAAAACTGACCCGGCCGATCGCGATCTTTTGTACGATATAATTCGACTGCCTCCCTGTTCGCAGTCTTCCGGTCGTTTGTGTAACAACAACAAGAAATAAACGTGCTAGAAGACTTTGCTTCTGTGGTTCTTGCCACGCCGTTGAGCCTTGTGTGTATGTATGCCCATCTGCTCTTTTCTCTTCGCCTCGAGTCTGTGTTCTCGGCTGCTGGCACATGGGCAACTTTCTCCTCTCGCCCTCCCTTGCCCTCCCTCGATCTCTGTCTTCCGTCCGCCCTCTCAGCCTTGCTGCGAGCATCAAAGTTGCGGTCTGGCGCAGTGAGTTCCTCTGCTGACAGTTTTAGTCAACTGCAGCCCTGTTGTCCTAGACCCGAGATCCTCACCAAGCAGTGAAGGATACTACATCATCACCAATCTCGACATTGCCCATTGGTATAGAATATTCATAATTCAGCGTACGTCGGCAGAACATTTCCCCCTCCTCTCCCAAGGATCGACTTTGGATCAGCTCTGCTCGCCCTGCACAAGTCCTCCCAATATGTCAAGTGGCCTGGGAATATATTGCCAATACGAGTATGTCTGTGGTAGTCTGCGCTGCACTCGTGCATGCTTACTGCATAATTGCACATGATAGAAAATAGTGCAGGACAAGGCACGTTTGATCACGACCACGAGCAATGAGGAACCCAGACGAGCAGTCACGATACATACCTGGGAGTTTGCACTGGGCAAGCTGTAACAATGGACCATAGCTGTGTCGAGTGACGTTTCAATGAGTGTGGCGATGAGCGGCTTACATTGGCTGCCCTCTTATGACTAAGGCGAAGGCTGACCATTCTCTGAGACAGATTCCGGTACTTCTTTTGCTTACCACGGCTCAAATCTAAGGCATTTGAACAATTAGACAAAGGCTGGAAACTATGGATCCTAACAAGTCCTACAATGGGTGGGGCGCCGGCGGTGTTTGGGAGCCCAAGAGGAGTGACAATAGGAACGTTATTGGTGGAGGACTTCCATGGGGAACCCCAGGCTCAAGAGGTACAGGCGACTCAGTGTGCTACGAATCACAATTACTAAGATGTCGCATAGGATCTGATGCCGCTTCTCCCAAGGCTGTTGTCTCTGGCTCAGCACAGCTCAACCACCAATCTGAAGCTGAGGCACCCCGTGTGTGGGCTCCAGAAACCACCTATTGGCCGCCTCGAGATAGCATTGGCGCAGGCCGCAGGGACTCTGGAACTGCCTCCCCGAGCCAGCTTCCCAATGGCTACAACAACCGCACGACGGCAAATGTAAACCCGCGTCTCGGTTTTCACGTCAGTCTGGACAATGGACTACCTGCTTCGAGACAGTCCCAAACTCCAATCAATTCCATGCAGCATTCCTTTGGAGCTAGCAGTAGGACACGCGGCTTGGCGGGAGTTACCAACTTGCCGGCGACTTCCGGTCCTGCCAGACAAGATTCATTGCCGAACTCGTTTTATAGCAACCAAAGGAGCTCAATCTCAGGTCCCTCAGTTCCAAATCGGTTGGCCTCATTTACCGAGCCACTCTCGACAACATTTTCGAACCTGGATCTATCTGATGGTGGTGTTTCTGATCGTACTGGCGATGCGAACCTCAACCCCCAGACGCGGCCGTTTCAGTTCAATCCATCTTCACAGACCTGGCATACTGAGCCGGGAACCATCTCTCGAGCACATAACTCGGCATATCGAGTAGACGATTCGTTCCCTGACTCAAATCGACAGTCGTTTTCGAGTATCAACCGGGGCTCGATCGACATGACGTCGCCAATCACGGGAATGCAGCAAAACTTGTTTTATGGTACCCCAGACGCTTATTCGGCAACCCGTGCAGAGTACATGCCCCAAGTCAGACAGCCTTGGTCGCAAAGTAGACCCGACTCTCGGAGTTCGCTGGCTGCGCAGGATTCGAATCGATCTGCTTCGTTTTCGCAGGTCTCGGCAGCATTTTACCCAAACCAGGCTTCTTACCTGAATGGCTTCGCTGCTCATCAGTTTCAGTCACTATATGGTGGCTGGAACCAAGGGTCTAATATAAGAGATCAAGTCCAAGTGCAATATTCGATGCCACCAAATGTGCCCAGCAGGCAACCTGGTCGCGGCCAAGATCCGGGCAAAGGGGTACGAAGTGTATTGCTGGAAGAATTCCGGGCTAATAATCCTCGCTCGCAAAAGAAGTTTGAGCTGAAGGTAAGTGATATTAGCTGTCATTCTAAACAATTCATCACTGACATGTGTGCATAGGACATTTACGGCCATGTCCTGGAGTTCAGTGGTGACCAGATGGCATCCCGTTGGATGCAGGACAAATTGGTCTGCGCCAACAGTGATGAGAAAGATCAAGTCTTCAACGAGATCAGAGACAATTGCATCCAGCTGTCCAAGGACGTGTTTGGCAATTATGTCATTCAGAAATTCTTTGAGCATGGCAGCCAGATCCAGAAGCAGATCCTAGCAGATGCGATGATGGGCAAGCTTACGGAACTGTCACTTCAAATGTATGGGTGCCGTGTTGTGCAGAAGGTAAGCTAGTAAATAATTCTCGAAGCCGAGTCGCCATCTAATCTGTCGCTAGGCGCTCGAGCATGTGCTCAATTCGCAGTTGGAGGCCATGGTCGAGGAGCTGAGGCCTGAAGTCGTGCGCCTTTGCAAGGACATCAACGGGAACCACGTCGTACAAAAAGTGCTCGGAATCATGCCCCAGATGTTCATGCCAAAAATGATGGCAGAATTTCAGGGACAGATACACGCTTTGTGCACGCAAAACTACGGCTGCCGCGTCGTTCAGCGTATGCTCGAGGTAGGAAACGCACAGCAGAAGAGTCAGCTCATGGAAGACATTCATGCTTGCGGCCCTGGTCTCATCCCGGACCACTTTGGAAACTATGTTGCTCAGTGGGTTCTTGAGCAAGGCTCCGAAGAAGACAAGCGCCGGTTCGTTAAACTCGCTATCAACCGGCTGATTGACTATTCGTGTCATAAATTCGCCTCCAACGTGGTCGAGAAGGCCGTCGCGGTTGCGACAGCCGAAGAGCGAGACACGATTATAAAGAAGCTTGTTACGCCCGAAGCAAATGGTCGTCACCCTCTGGATCGAATTATGGCCGATCAATATGGCAATTACGTGATGCGTAAGTCAGAGTTCGTTGATTCTACTTTGGTCCATCTGCTGACTTTCTTTTCAAGAAAAAATCCCCAAGGTTTTCGACGGCCAGGAACGGATGGATCTGTTGATTGAGATGAAAGCACGTTTCGCGGCCTTGAAGAAGGGCTCGACCGTCAACAGTCGCCAACTTCAAGGCATAGAGAAACTTTTGACAGGCATGGCAGACCCACAGTCGCCAAAGTTTACAGGCAGCAGGACCGGGTCAGCGCAAAGGCGGTCTCGAGGACGCAACATGCCTGGTCGACTTGACATCGACTCCACGAGTCCTACACCGGCCCTGACCTCAGAAAATTGTAGCCCGAAGACGACGAGCTCGCCCAGCACAAAGTCAGGAGATGACACGATTCCTGAGCCTGAGAAGATGTCAATCGACCCAACACTCGGATCTGAGCCCAAAGTTGTCTTGGAAGACGGAGCCGAGAACTAGTCAGAATCCCATGACTTTCGAAGAAGTGACGAGCGGCCGGCCTCCGCTCAACTAATACGACATTGATTTTGGCCATCGTACATTGAAGCCGCTCGACTGTTACTACTTGCGGCAAGACTGGGCGTGGAATGCATCTTTTCTATCAATGCATACAATATGGATTTTATTTATACCCTAGCACTTTCACGGCAGCACTAATGTATTCGAATGTCTGTTCATAGGGGGTTTTATTTAAAGTCGATATGGAACCTTTTCCCTGTTGGGCCAATCCAGCTCCAGCCAGGCTTTGGAGAAGCGCGACTGAGAAAAGAAGCGAATGAAAATGGGTAATATTTTGGGCATATGGCGGGCGTCCAGAGGAAGCATTAGCGTGCGTAGCTATTTGCGGCTGGTGAAACTCTGTTTTCAAAGGCAAAGAAATCGGTACTTTTTGCTACAAATATGGCGATAAAAAAGCGACAGCGGTTGGATTTGCACGGATATCTGGGATTGGCGTTTCAAGTGGTTTCCTGCCGTTGCATTTTCTGGTGGCTATCCGTCACCATGATGAAGGTTTCAGGGAGACTCGAGGGTTCAGGTCGATAGTTGCACAAAGAAGGTACCCCGAATCAGATTCGGCGAATAGATCACGGTGGTTTTCTTCATTCAGACCTCGAAAACAGGCAGTCCAGAGTCTGTGCTGGGGCCGGCTTGTTCAATGATCAGGATGGTGAAACTTGTACATGTTCTGATCCATCTCTCGCTCTTGGCAATCTTGTTCTTCATTTCAGAGATATTGTTCTATAGTACGAATAATATTTCCTGTCAAATGAGTATTGTAGTACATAGATCCAGGTACCAATCTCAAGACATTCATGTAACACATATGATGGTAGCGTTTGGGTCTGGCAGCGATCTGGGACAAAATTGTTATAATTGTGTGATATGATGCGTTGTAAAGGAACTTCCGAAGCTGTGTGTAGTCACCGTGTAGTTGACTGCCGGTGATGGCCTTGAGCAAGTCCATGTTGCCCCATTATATGATGTACTTATTTTCCGCCAGTGTTGAAGGAACGGGTTCAGGTATAGAATCTAGAAGCTGATTTGCGGTCGGCAGGATTTGTCCTAAATAAGCCAATACCTTATATACTCACTTTGTAGACTTACGTCTAACACTGCAGCGACATTCTTGCCTAGATGAGAAGAACTTTGCTATCATGGGAACTCTGATGCTGTACGGTCACTAGAATATTGCGTCAGTGGTTTCTCGTCGAGATGCTCGTCATGATGCGTGAATTAATTTGATAGCGCGTTGCTTTTCGAACTCCATGAGAGAGCAACGAATGACTTTAAGAGCGTGAGCTTCACTGTTATCTTTTTGCCACTCTGTTAATAACAGTTGGGTATCCGGCGATGCGAAGAACAAACACTGTACATTTCTAATCATTGCCTGGAGTAACTTATCCGATACAGACACAGGTGTTAACAAATTAGACGAGAGAATCTTTGGATTTGATGCCTTGCTCTCGGATATACGAGGGCCATCTCGAATGAGCTGGATGGCACGATTGCCACGTCGTAACAAGACCATCCTTCTTGGAAATTGCAGCCGCCACATTACACCTTTCCAAGGGTTTTGATCACAATTGCCGTATCTTGAGCCCCTAATCTAGAGATTTTGAAGTTGATGAAGGAATAGCTGGATCAGCCTGAACTTGGTCCTCCAAGTCGAAACCGGGAATCGTCGTATGCGCAACGGATTGGGCTCCGTCTAGAATGATGATTGAACACAAGTCGATGGCGCAACCGATAATGGATTACAGAAGAAGATCCATCCAGGGAAGTGGCCATCGATGACCTGGAACATGACCATTATATGCCGCAAAATAATCCTGCAATAAGAGAAAAGCAGATGGATCCCGGGGTAGACTTCAGCGTCACACGTCCATTGCCGCTCAAGTTTCCCGACACGTACGATATGGAGAGGCGGAAATCTTTCATTCTCATAGTCTTGGCGAGATTTAAAATTTCTTTCTTGGCTGACAGACTCTGGCATCTGGTCGGTTTCGTTTTCGTCTCTGCAAATAAATTCATGGACAGGTCATCTGAATTGGGCGCTGACTCAATGGCCTGTATAGGAAAAAATTCCAGACCATGGTTGATCCGGTGTAGGGCATTGGCAATCGGCATTTAGGACGGCATTTGCAATATAGGATATGCAGGGTCGTGAACCAGCACCTCAGCACCTCAGCACATGAACAGCCTTGTGGCAATGATTGGTTCACCCGGTTGTAGCCGCGCTTTTTCCACTCAGCCCATCAACCGTCTGATGGGCAAAGATCAAAATCACCTTGAAGATCGATATGCCGGCAGCTTTGCACGTATATACTCTTTGATGATCAGGTCGCATCTGAAGCGCTCAGATCATGCGAGTGCAGATTAGGAAATTTTCGCGGTCCGGACCGCTCAGAAAGTATATCGCGATACTACATTGAACGTACGATATACTCAGGCGAGGACAAGAAGAAGCACGCATGGGGGTCATGCAGGTTCTTTCCCACGATGCCTGCATTGTCTAAACTACAGCCTCTTTCCAGATTTTGTGGAGCCGATTAACCCACGGGTATGTCGTTCAAAGTTGGGGTAAAGCTGCACTTGGTTCTACGGCAAATGCCAGTATTGAAGTCGCCGAAGGGCTGCATTATGTGCAGAGTAGAAGAAACGTCTGGCCGGGTCTATAACTCATCGGCTACTGACATCCTCAGCTTACTCATCTGACGCCTTTCAAACAAACTCGCACCCATCTCGAGGCGGCGCGTTTCATGGCAGAGAATCGCGGCTGGCTCTTGGGGTCACTTCATCAAACCGGATTCTGGGCTTCCATGGATTGAATTATTTTTATGGTAGACGACAGCCACACAGCCTATACTTTTGCGACTGCAACCATAGTGGAAGGTCTCGATGGAGTTTCCGGAGCTCGTTCGTTGGAGCTAAGAATTCAATAGCCACAAAAGCAGGGACTTACTTGCACGAAGCAGGAACCAGACAGGAACGACACCCACCCGAAAGGCTGCATTAGCTTCAGGTCCCTTTATTTGGTTTCCTTTCCTTTCGGAATTTCCTGGTGGTGACGATGATGAAATAAAGGAGTATGCAACTCTTAGCAACTTACATAGTACGTGAAACGGTTCCGTCGCCCAAAAGTTACCCTTTACGTTCTGATTGGGTATATTAAAAACAAGATCTATATAACAGATCTAATATGGGCAGGTATTAATTGGAGTACGTACTCTGATGTCTGTGCTCCAAACATCAGTCATCGGGGACCATCTAGGATGAGACTCTGATGAAGAGAGATTTGGAGTCTGGAACCATGGAATTGCGCCATTCACTTTCCCATTGCTCTCTCTCTCTCTCTCTCTCTCCATCTCCTCGCTAACTGCTGACTGGGTTGCTGGGCTGGGCTGGGTCATTGCGGCCCAGCACCTACCTGGTGGGTGGTAATGGCAGCAGGATAATTTCCTAGATCGCTGCCGCAGATCATACAGGGGGAAAATCTACCCCGAGCGCACAGAACAGCAAAGGCAATAGCAAAGGATGGGAAAGGGAAAGAAAAGAGTGTTTGATCGTTGATGGCTGTGTAAAGGAAAATTGAAAATAGCATTCGTGTCGCGCGGCGCGCTATCTCCTGTGCCAAGTAGGCCCAGCGAGTCGGAAAGCAACCAGACAGGGCAGATCTACGCACAAGTTTTCCGGTGACAATAGCGTCCTTCCCTAGGAATGGGGTTCAACTTCTCAGCTTGGCAAAAAAAGCAAAAAGCTAGAGAGCAAAATAACGTCCAAGTACCGGCGTCAATTGTCTGGGCGCTGCGAGGCAACATACATAGGACTATGATCATCAAATTCCAGCCCAATCAACTTGGAGCTACTGCAGGTTGGAGATGAAGCAGTTAGTCAGTCACTCGCTTTGTGGTGGGAATGAAATCAAGTTATTAGCCCACCCGTACGGAGTAACCTTAGTCAAGTTTTGGTGGTGGTAATGGTGGTGGTAGACTGACCCGCGGACTACTACAGTAGCCCGGGAGCCCTCAAGCCCTCAAGCCCTCTGTTGGCTTCGGTAGGCTCGTACTCGTTTGCCCCGAAGCCACTGGGCGTCTGGCGTTCACTGGGCAGTTCGCGGCAACGGAAAGTGGGGTGGGCGCTGAACAACTAGCTTGAAGAGCAAGAGACTAGGAAATCTGATCTAGTCTATGAACGACTATGTTTTCCGGGGCCGAGGGAAGTCTATCCTCGATATGGACCGTTATTTTACTTGTAGTTGAAGCTTCCCACCCTCCATCTTTCCTTGGGATCAGTGACTTCAGTGGCCTAACAGCGACCTAACGTTAGTTCAATCTGGTCTCGAGGGAATCGAGGGGAATCTAGGGAATCTTGAAAAAAAGGGTCTGATTTGGAATATTCTTTGCATCATTCTTGCAAGTGTAAAACTTTGTAGTGTTTGGTGAGTGTACACGATGGTGAGAACACGTATGATGAGCCCAATTGATGTCCTCTTTTCTTCAGATGAATTTCTTCTGCCTGCCGGCGACAAAGACAATCATTGAACGCTTTGAACGCCAAGAGCCAGCCCTTTCCACTCTCCTTATCTCCTTTTGATATATATAACCAGGTTGCCCGCTTATTCCCGGAAACGTCACCTCAGCTTGCCAGGTTATATCCTTGGCATATGGATTCAACCCCCCAGGTTCGTGACTCGCGCAGCTATCGACCTTGACCAGAGGCTATATGGTGCTACTTATATATGCGACTGCAAGTTACAGCCTGGGGGGTTTAGCCATCGTATGATGTGGAGAGAGAGGGAGGGAGGGATCGAGCCCTGATGAACGAGAGCGAGAGAGGGCGTTCGTGATCAAGTCACAGTAGGATGCATACACGCAAGCACGAGCAGTACAACAGTAACCTAGCTGGGTCCTTTGTGGCATATGAAAGTAATGAACGGCATTTGCCATATTAGAATTTGCCGGACTCTGAGTCTCTGACGAGGCTTTCCGAAGGCTGATTGAAACGATGCCTCGCCTAGAAGTGTCGTCCGAAAGACAAGTTTCGCCTTTCTGGCAAGTTTGGCAAGCTATGGCAAGTTGGACACTAGAATCGATTTTAGATTCAATACCCTCCTAATACTAAGCTTAGCGGAACTGAATGCCACACTCGTCAGATCATGACACAAGCCATGGCAACACATGTGCGGAGATGATCCTAGAAGTCCAAGAGAAGAAGCAAACGGCCAAAGCAACATTGGAACCAGCGCCTGGGCTGGGGCTGGGCGTTCACAAGTCAACAGACAGAAAAGACTCAAGAGAGAAAAAGAGATTTGAAGGCGGGAAAAGCGTTCCGATGGCTTGCGGATCTAGCGTCCAACAAGCTTTCCAGATGCATCGCCTACGACATACCCCACGACGTGCCTGACTACTATGGATACTATAGAACCAAGCTTGGCTAGCCTTTGAGAGACATTCTACACAGTAGTCTTTGGAGGAGTTTCCTAGCGTCTTTTTTGAGTGGTGACTGGTCAGTCATATGTCTGGGCTCTTAAGAGAAAAGCAACCCTCCCCTGTGCCTCGCTCTGCTTTCCCATCACATCAATTTCATGCCTTACGCCTTACCATATACCCCTGCGGAGATGTCTCCGATCCAGAGACACTGAGCTGCAGTGTAAAATCTGGGGTTGTTACTTTGTACAATGTCGTTCTAGTTTCGAGTATTCTTCTGCTTATAATTCTTCAAACGTCTCTCCTTGCGACTAAACAACATATACATATACAAGCCAAGCCTCAGCCCAGCCCAGCCCAGCCCAATGATTGCGGGTCGGCTTCTCTTCCGACCTTGGTCCACTTGCGGATGAACAATAACAACAACACATCGACAACAACATTTTCATTACATACAACATTCTATATTTCCAACTACACGGCGCCGTGACCTTCTTGTCATGGCCGACGTCACGGATACTAGGTCAAATGCTGTCCTTATTATTGTTATTCTCGGCAGCATCATTGCCTCGGCGACATTAGCGGCTCGGATATATTCACGTCACATTCTATTGCACTCCTTTGGAAAGGATGACGTTCTCATGCTTGCTGGCTGGGTGAGTCCAAGGCCCGTCGAAAAGATCTGTTGAGAAAGAAGTGAAGCTAACATTACATTGCAACCAGGTCTTCTTGATTGGTACGGCAGTCGCTGTAGGCCTTGGTATGAGAGAACTCCTGATACCACCTTTGTTTGATCAAATTTGATCCTAACCGTTTACACAGAGTACCACTTTGGCATGGGAAAACATCGATGGGATATAGGACACGATGACTACGTCTCATATATGAAGGTAAAAAAAAAACTACTGAAATTGCCAATGGCTGCATGACGACTAATCTGGCTTCCTTAGGCCTTTCTGACCTCGACGGTCGTCTACAGCGTTTCGATATATCTCGTCAAGATCTCCATCATCTTGCAGTATTGTCGGATATTCAAGGACACTCGCTTTTACCGCTTTTACTTTGGCGTCATGGTGGTACTCTCGGTCTGGACGATCCTCATGTCGTTTCTCCTAATCTTCATCTGCGTCCCCGTCCAGCGCTTCTGGGACGAGAACGCGCCGGGGCACTGCATGAACGTCCTGGCCCTCTGGCTGTCCGTGGCCGTCATCAACATGGTTACCGATCTCACCTGCTTCCTTATACCCATACCGCCGCTGCTCCAGCTGCAAATGTCCAGGAACCACAAGATTCTCCTCGCGGGAATCTTTGCGCTGGCTCTTTGGTAAGTTTTACTACCACACCATACACTCCTTGTAACCGAGCTTTCACAACCTTGCTAACTCTGATCTTCTTTTCCCAGTCCCTGCGCCATATCCGCCTACCGCGTCAAGACGCTGATCGCCGTGGCGGGCTCCAGCGACCTGAGCTGGGAGAACAACAACACGGCCCTCTTCACCTTTCTCGAGCTGTGCACCGGCTCCGTCGCCGCCTGCCTGCCGGCCTGCCGCCCCGTGCTCGCCAAGCTCATGCCGCGCCTCTTCACCTCGTCGACCCAGCTGCACTCGACCAACAGCGTCGACCTCGGGGGGAGCCACCAGACGCAGTCCAAGCAGTCGCGGCACCGCAGCCAGGCGCTCCAGTCGCATACCCAGTCACAAAACGAGAGGCGGTTGTCTTCGGTGCCCGACGAAAGTGTCCATGGCGGCAAGGATTCTCTTCGGGGCAAGTCTGATTGGGGGAGTACTCGAGAACTCAATCTTGCAGATAGTGATGGAGAGATTCTGTAGGATTCATGTAGGATCCTGTGTTAATATACACTTGTTATGACTTCGCCCATGGTGTTCAAAGTACTGCGTTTCATTTTACTAGGCCCTAATGCCAAAGAATTTGGTAATATGCAAACGGAGATCGCTTTGTGCTTATTGTACTATTTTCAACGGATTTTGCTAGAAGCCTCCGCTCAGTGCCTCGAAAGCTCTGGTACTGATTGTGTCTGGGAGTCCTGCATGATTTGAATCGTATCGAGGCGTAGACGAGATCATTCAAGTGTCTACATGGGTAGCTAGGATCTGCTCATGCCTGATCAAAGGTGGTGAGTGTTGCAGAATCCGTCAACTGGAATGTGTCTACGGAAGATGCCATAAAGTTTTTTCACTGCAATTTTAACCCTCACGAGGGCAATGGCTGGCCTGGTGCATCCATCCAGATTAGCCTAGCCCAATTGCTGCACTCCGCATTATGCACGAGCTCGGAATGACTCCAAGAAGCCCAATCAGATTTCTGTGAGAAGAGCCTCGGGTGTATGTTGCAGGCAAGATTGCCTTCGTGATTTATTCCATGTAATATGTGACACGTTACTAGTGGGAATGCGGTGCCGTTGCGGGTTGCCTTGACAATATGTACCATCGACCTCTTCTGCAGTCAAGCATCATCA
This sequence comes from Neopestalotiopsis sp. 37M, assembly GCA_011058875.1. Taxonomy (NCBI): domain Eukaryota; kingdom Fungi; phylum Ascomycota; class Sordariomycetes; order Amphisphaeriales; family Sporocadaceae; genus Neopestalotiopsis; species Neopestalotiopsis sp. 37M. The sequence continues at coordinate 236,065 of SWKT01000032.1, read as the reverse complement.
CAGTCATGACTGCCTTCGTTCGGAGGCCGTGACTTGCCCGCTGACAGCTGGTGAATCAGTTCAATCGGAGTCAGGTCCTCGTCAGCCGCTCCGACTCGAGATTTAATAGTGCGGCTTTCAAGTCTATCGGCTTAAGCGTCACGTTGAATTTAAGACATGCCAAAGAATATCACTTGTACCGTGGTATCGTCTCTGATCCATCTCGACAGTGGGGGCTCAAAACTCAATGCCGAACAAACCATTTCCTCATGAGCTCCACCAAGACCGTTGCGTATGAGGTGGACTGCTACATTCGAGTCTTGGTAGGTTGCCCTTGCTTCCGAATACCAACAACGAGACCTACCAAATCTGACTGGGCCGGCATCGGTAAGGGGTAAGGGACTTTCCGGGTTCGCTCCCTTTGTCGTTACTTCAGACCATCGGCTGACGAGATCAACGGCGTTCTGATTGCCCATCGTATCCCACAGACCGTCTGTTGCCTGGATGAGGAAGAATTGCGAATCACCCAAAGGAAGCTCTATTGTGCTCACAACGGGCACCGCAGTAAGGTACGGACCGTCACTGAAGCCTGGATACATTGTACCTCCAGGTTCCTTCCAGGCATTGAACTCTGCGCGCAGTCTCTCTCGAAGCTCCGTGTTCCATTTGTAGACACCGTCGCCAAACGAACGCGACGGCTGCATACCATATATCCGCCCTCTACTCCGGAACATGTTGGGCTCGTCCGGGAACTGTGCTTTGAGCCTGGCCACCTCGTCCGGATTGGAGCCAGTCTGATCCTTGGTGAGAGGTTGGGCAACCCAGTTCCCGTCTGCCGTTTGGCAACCCAAAACGGCGCGGCAGTCACCCGTGGAAGCCACGTGAAGCTTGCGGGACGAGGGATCGTACAAGGTGAGCAGAGCACATGCCCCGGAATATGCGGGCTCGAGCCGCTTGATTTTTTCCGGATAGGACAAGTCGCTCTCAATGATATCCAGGGCATTTTTCACCAAACAATCGTCCAAATTCGCAAAAGCAGATTCGATGGCCTTATGAATCGCTTCGTCGTTGATGACGCCATTGTCACCGGGCTCAAGCTGACTCAGGGCTTGCTGTACGTATGGGAGTAATTCTCGGGAAAGAACACGCGCAGTCTGCCAGCCATTGTGCCCATCAAATATGCCCCACGCCATCCAGTAATCGGTTTTCACTGTCGTATCTGTTTTGTTTTGGAATGGACTCGGAAACTTTCCATGAATATAGGCGTCCTCGCAGACCTGATTGGAACCGAGCTGGGCGCCGTCGTACCTAACCACACCAGGGGCAACGCCGTCGAGGCAGGAATACGCAAACTCGTTCAATCTGGTATTGGCGCCTTCAGATGTCATGACAGGTGGAAGAGGCTCGACTGAAGAGCCAGAATGTCCGACATCGGGAACCTGGGCGCGTTGTAATTCGGGTGCCGGCAGGGCCGCCTCTCGGAATCTGTCGTCACTGGTGGCGGTAAAATTCTGCCAGACTATCGTGAGCCCCGACCCGGTTGCCAGCGCAGCACCCAAGAATACCAGAGCAGGCAAGTCAGTGCCTCCTACTTTCCTCGCGGGCTTGGTCGAGAGTAGTCGCGCTGGTCTCGCGAGGCAGGGACTCCGCCATGAAGCCCCCCCAGGACGCCGATGGCACAAGGGAACGCGCCGCGCCCACATGGTGTGGAAGTCGTGTTAAGAAGCTGTCAGCAAGCCATGTAATTCTTTTATCATGATTAGGTTGTAGATAATATAGTTTCTTTGGACGTAGTATTGGTGAGGGTTTTCGAAAGAGATAAATTTAACTCTGGCAATAGCCTACGGGGACATCGAGATGATCTCTGAATACCTTGTCTGTTGCAACATGTAAACACGAGCACATGAACGCCAAGCCAGACGATCATGACATGCTTTTGAATGAAGTCTACTTGCATATGCTTGGTGATGTCTCATTGACAAAAATTACCGTCCTCTGCATAACCCAGGCATTTGCTTTGAGATATGCGGTTTATGCAATTTGTGCAACAATGCGGCTTGAAACCTAGCTACTCACCTGCGTCGTCGGTGTCCTCCGTTTGCGGGACTACCGTGATTGAAGTCTATACAGCCATCCAGCCGTTTGATCCATATACGTATCCGTAGAAGAGCAGAAGTGATCTAGCAATCGAGATGAATACATCCCATATTATATCAAGTCCGTCAGCTTTCTTTTTAGCCATTTATTCACACATCTGAGTGATGCCCGTGGTGTTTCTACGGATGCCGACCGGAGCAGACGAGGATAAGATAAGCTTATCGTCTATCTCTTATCGATGTGACGTAACCGGTCAACCATGACGAGTTTCGAGACAGTTGGGATTCAATGATTCCTGTCGGATGCCTTTTTCAGAACAATGACGCCCAATCGCCATCTTGTAGAAATGGAATTCGTGAGATATGGACAAATGGCGATAATGGCGCCTGCCACGGACGCTTATTTACGGTAAGATGGCCCAGTCCTCGTGGTCTATCTTCCCGTTAATGACCGGCATCAGCTGACCATGAAGCTTGCCGCGCCATGCTCGTTAGTCGGGGTACTTGTTAGGCTGTGTTGGGCAGGCAAAGCAGGTAGCTGGCTGGGTGGCTGCTGGTAGGTAGGCTTGATAGGGTCCCATAATAGGGTCCATGACTACCTCTTAGACGCGCGCCCGTAAAAACGATGAAAGACGCAACAATAGAGTTTGGTCCATCCTCGAGAGCGGGTTACTAAAACTGGATGCTGCTGATCGATCTTACAAATGCTTGAATCGCCTACGATAGGACCCCTTCCCGCCTCCTTGGATCGATCTTGGTGAGGGTTTACCGTGTGACTAAAAGGTGACGCGACCACCAAGTGAGTATTGTGCCTGCGTCAGTCTGTATAAGCCATGCAATGGTTTATCCAGGGGAGTTCCTAGAAAAGAGAGGTAACGACAAGGTAAGTACACGAATGTAGTAGATGCCAGTATTGGTCAGAGGACAAAAACAGATGACGCAGTTGGGTGCCTTGTCCATTGGGAACGTGAGGTTCCTGCGTGGTCTCACCTGAATTCGGTAGTGTCGGGACACTGTCATTGTTACCTCCCAATCGAAACCACCCTCTCAAAGGACGCTCATGCGTGCCATGACATCCCGCTGCGAAGTTCTGGACGCCGAAGTCAGCAAAGCCAGCAAAGACAGAACGTGGGCTGCCGCATCCCGCTGTTGTGGACTCGGATCTGCGTCATGGACATTCAGCACACATGCAGCAGGCAGTTGATTGGGAGGCTTTTGCTAGGCACAGAGTATACTGGCTGGCTTCCATCCGTACTCGGGGCACTGAAAAGCGGCACTCTGGTTTGTCTGGGAAGGGTTGGAACTGGAGCTGCGGGGAGTTTCCCCTCCTCCATTATCGCTGCATAATCCCCCGCTATGATTGCGGTGAATACAAGTTACCCGTGGCACCAACTAGCAGCTTTGAGATCGCCCCCAATCTACCAATGGTTCAGCGATTAGAAGCTTCCATCTCCACCAGACCACCCCAAGCACCCCTATACCAGCGCCTCCCTCTTTGTTCTTTTATGCAGGGCACAAGGAACCAGAAAGTATGCCCAGGTGCCGGTTGATCTTAAAGTTACCGGCAACACCAACAAATGTGCCGGCTTGAAACGGTATATCTATTCCTGGTTGCAAGCAACTACCTCGACTACTCAGCTGCTGTAGCTCCTGTTGAGGAGGAGAAGGGAAAGAGGGTGGGATGTCATGCAATCTTAGATTATCCAGAGCAGATTACATATACATGGCATCATGTACCATTTGTCTGTGAATTTAGTTGGGTAATATACCTAAATATACTACTGCTGTACTATGTAAGTGTATTCATTTGTACATTGGCAGCGGCACCCCGACTGCGACCTTCTAACCTCCATTCCAATCTTGGCCCCATGCCATGCTTGCCTTGGCCCAGCTGCTGACCTGCCTGACCCTGGTTTCGGCATGACCCATAGTTGTGCCATAGGCCATCTGCCCCGCGCTTGTCCATGTTCCGCCCAGCCAGGTTGGTAGTGGGTAGGTATCATTGTACCTATCTCTCGCCCTGCCTATCCGACTAGTGTAGAGTCGCCGATCCTGGGTCCTCACCTCCGGTTCTGTCTCGTCTCGTCGTCTCGTTGCAACTGCTTGCCGTGTTGTTGCGATCCTTTCTTGCTCTGTTTGTCATATTATTGAAAACAATACTATCAACAATACTCGTGCGCTTCTTGACTGCGAATCGTCTTATTTCTTTCCGTAGTCGAAAGACAACCAACTCCCGTGAGGTGCCAACAACCTCCTTGTGCATAACCATCGTGCTCGCCTCGGCTGGCGATCATCCACTCCTTTATCTCTCCAGCTTCCCCTCCCCCGCTGCTCTCGAACGACAGGCGCGTAAACCCGCGCTCGTTGTTGCTCCTTTGTTCTCGCCGAAGCCTTCGACTCGTCTCCCCAGACGTGTTCATACTATTTCGAATACCACAACATAGAGATATCGACGCGATCATCGGTACTACCCCCGCCGTGTCGACGTGCAACCGCTTTGCGACACCTCTCTCGAGCCAGGCTCCTACCAGAGCCGCTCAGCTGGTGGGCAGGCAACTGTCTTCCAGCAGTCTGGTAACGCTTCTTGAATGCCTGGTGCGTCAACTCCCAATACACTGCCCTCTTTGTCCTTCTCTCGTAGAAAGGGGCCTCTAAGTGTGAGAACCATAGCTAACCATGGGATTCTGGTGATTCAGGTTCCAAGAAAAAGGACAAGAATGCGAAAGGGAACGGAGGAGTCTTATCAGCGGTGACAAAACATGGGGCCGCGTTTCCGTACGTATCCATGAAGTTCTCGGAATGAATCAAAGATCTAGTCGTATGTCATGGCGCTGACTCTTGCTCGTCTTACAGAAACGGTGCCCCTGTCAACGAGGTGGTTTCGCCAATGCCGGAATCTCCTCCCAGCCCAGAACAGACGCCCGAGATGAAACCGACTGCGCCAGCTGCGATTCCCAACAGCGGAAACTCGACTGCGGCGTCTCCAAACTTGGACGGAGTGACTGGGACATCTGTTGCTACTAGCAATGCTCCCAGTATGAGTGAATGGACAAAGAATCACGGTGCGCTGGCTGGGTCACCCAACCTGATTAGTCTCATGGGCGAGTCACCACCCACGCAGCCGTCATCATATGAGGATCACAAACCTCACCCTGCTTGGATTCAGCAGAGAGCTGCTGCTAATAACTATGCCGTCTCTGCGTCGCCTCCAACAGTGGGTCGTCGGCCTTTGAGCTTTCAAATGGACAACCACTTCCCAGGCCACGATATCCGTTCCCAAGCTTCTTCGCCCCCTGGTGTCAGACGGGGCTCGATGCACTCGCCTTTTTCAAAGCCTCGCATGGGAGCTAATCCACCTCTGCCGCACCAAGCACAGGCTCATTTCTACGCGGCTCCAGATCTAGACCTGGATATGGGCCCCAAAGACGGGCTCAAGGCCGGCGAGCGCGGGTATTATTTCGGGTTTGATACCTGTCCTAGCTCCACCCTTGTCCACGGTATTACAAGTAACAATGTCGTCTTGGCTGGGTACGAAGGTGGCTTAGATGTGTATTCCGTGTCAAAACGAGGTGTAGAACCCCTTGCGAGCCTAAAAGGACTTCGAGGAGGTGTCTATAATGCCAAGATCCTTCCCTGGACGAGTAGTGGAGAGGACAATGAAGTATATCCCCTGGTTGCTGTCGTTGTTCACGGGCCGCTTTTGGCTCCACAAGTCCCGGATATAGTCGAGACACGATACGATGCCATGGGTAGCCCCAAAATGGAGGGCATCAACACGCCTGAATCAGAGTCGAATCAGAGACCTATCAGCATGGGTAAAGCATTACCGACAATTGAGGCTTATCAAACCACAGTTGAGATCTATTCGCTTAGAACGAATGCCCTGGTTGGTACGCTCTTACAAGCCCCTCGGATACCAATCAAGTCTTCTGTCCAAAATCCAATGTTCCGCAGCCCGCCACCCACCGGGGCTCTTCAAATCAGGGCTGATAGCGGCAGCATCATTGTCTCCTCGGGTACTTCTGGCGAGTGCTGGGTCTTCCGGGACTGCAAGACGAGCGAAAAACCCCAAGTTGAATTTAGATGTGTGGGCAAGTTATGGACAAGCTTGCAGCAAGCTTTGAAGAGCGATGCACCTACAGAAGAAAACAGGGGCCACAACTCGATCCCGCCTAGGCAAAGTCCTCAGATGCCTATCGTCACTATCTCCGGCAGATGGATTGCATACTGTCCTCCAGCTCCCTCTTCGCAGATAGCGCTCAATGCTACCATTGGTGTTCCCATTGACGGCAGAGCGCCTGGACTCAACACTTTGACCTCACCCGTTCTGCCTAGCGAAAGTGCTGATTTGGACCAGCCAACGTCAAATGGTGTCATGAATAAGATCATGAGAGAAACCACCCAGGAAGTAATTCAGGGTGCGCGTTGGGTAACAAAACAGGGGGTTCAGCTCTGGAACAATTACTGGAAGCAGCCAGGTCCGCAGTCCCAGAGCCGTTCTCCTACCGTAGGGTCACCTCCATGGACTGGACAATTTGCCAGCAGGGCGGAAGCGTCACAGTTTCCTCCGACGTATGGCGTCTCTGGTCAAGCGGTCACAAAGGAACCAGGCTTGGTATCGATACTTGATCTTGAGAGTCTTGCCAACTCTACGTCGATTCACCACATCACTACATTCAAAGTCCCGCTTGGATGCAGCTTCCTGTCCTTCTCCCCAGCTGGTTTGTCCCTTTTCACCGCTAGCACCAAAGGAGACGTACAGACGGTATGGGACCTGATGAGGATACAACACAGCAAGTCATCGGCCCTCCAAAACACTGCGACACCATCAGGAGGACATGCGACTCGAGTCAGACAGATTGCCCAATTTTCACGAATGACTGTGGCTCGGATCGTTGACGTGGCATGGACCAAGCCGAATGGCGAGCGTGCTGCCATGGTCACTGAGAGAGGCACTGTTCATTTGCTTGACATGCCATCCAGTGCTTACGTTTGGCCACCACCTCGACGCAGGACAAAACCCGAGGAGCCCACTTCAGCAGCACCAGAGAGCACATCGGCTGTGAGCATGGCTTCGAATGTGCTCTCTTCTGCATATGGTGCTGCCAAGCCATTGATCGATCATCGTCGCCGTAGCAGCTCCAACGCCCACACTGCATCTAGCCTCATGGGCCAGGCCGGATATGGAGGCAAAGTCCTGGCCGCTGGAATAAGTCACTCTCTCGGCAACACTGCGACAGCAATCAATCAGATGCGCCAGAATGCTGAGAATCGTGTCAGTCTACCCATGAGCAACCAAGCCCCGAGTATCTCGTGTGTTTGCTGGATTACGGGCCGAAGGTACCCCACGCTGTTCGTTGCCGGCGATGGCCTAGTCAGAATGTTTCCTAGCAAGACTCGCGAAACCAAAAGCAGAAGCTCGCGCGGCAGCCATTACAAGGACTTCAAGCTCAAGACTTTGCCCAACGATGTGCTTGCGCCCATTGTGAAGCGCTCCATAGAGCCGGACGAAGACTTGGACTTCAACAATCCAGACTATGATGGGGGAAACACTCTTGTGCTGAACCCCCGTCCTCGTCCTAGCAACTCTGATCTCAACCCAGAGTCGTCAATCCCCCAGGCAGAGATCGAGACGAGCGCGCCATACCAACCTTTCCACACAGATCGTCGGGTTGGTCTCTTTGAGACGAACCAAGAAGGCGGACAATCCCCGCTCGCCGCTGTGACACAATTGTTGGATGCCACAACGTTGGACGACGCTTCAGCACCATCACGCAAGTCCAAGAAAAAGCAGCAGCAGCAAGGAGAGAAGACCGAGACAAGATCGACGGCATGGGCCTTTGGTCAGAATATCCCCGCTATTCAGGTTGATCTCGGCATGGTGATGGAGGAGGATCTCACCAACAGCAGCATTGACGAACACCGTGCCTTGCCAGCCTCGGCTATGGAACGAGTCATGCAAATTGGCGACAATGACGAGCAGATTGTCATTACCACCCGACGACGTCGGGGCGGCAACCGAATGTCCGACCTCGACGAAGACGGCTTCTTCGAGGATGACTGCGAGGTTCTCGATTTTGCCGACCAGAGAGTGTGAGGCGGGACGCTTTCTTGTATTGAAGTATTCAGAAACATTGCATACATAGACGCATCGAGAGTTCATTCAGGACATTGCATCACATTTGTCTTTCAGGGGTTCTGATCAGAGCAGTCTGTTTTCATGTTTTGGCCCCATTTATCATAAAAACTTATCGAATGGCTGGTTGGCCATTGACCTTCACTTGGTGTAGAAGACGTGGCATATGGTATATCCCTGTTGGAGTATAGGAGTTCATTGTGTGTCCATACGGTACCCATCGGAATAGTAGACTATAACCAAGGCAGTTTACGAACTGTAACAAAGCGACATTTGCAGATAGATTATTATTTTATTTGTTTTTCGACATTTGTGAAATCGTTTCTGAATCCACAGATATCCAGTTAAGCACCTCCACGCATTTGACAAGGTGTTGCGTGTAGGTTGTGACCCAGATTGTATCATGTCCAGGTGATTTGGCATCTTGTTTGGCGTGTTTGCGCGTATCATGACGGCTGATTCGAGTAATCCAGATTGATTGTTCTCGTTCCTCCAGATTAGACATTGGGTTCCCTTTTCTTTCTTTCAAGAAAACGTATGCGGCAGAGCTTCCTTTAAGCCTTCTTCTTGGCAGCAGCCGCCTTGGCCTTTGCAGCCTTCTTGCGGTTGCTGCGGATCATGACGACACTGAGGAACGAGCCCACAACGGCGGAACCGAGGAGGACCAGGATAACGGGAATGCGAATGGCCCAGACGCGCGGAGGGAAGATGCTGTGAAGAGGGTGGTCGGCGTCGACAAAGGGCTACATCAAGGGACTATTAGCTGGGGTGTAATCAAATGCATTGGGCGACCAAAGGGGGGAACACACCATAGCCAGCGTCCAGATGGTGTAGTAGAGGAAGACGACAGAGGCGGCCACCAGCATGGTGAGACCAACGAGTTTGTCAAGCTGTAGGTTGGACAGACGAGGGCGAGTTAGTTATTCAAAGTTCCCATGGATTTGCGCATTTGGGGTGTGCTCTGGAAGTAAATGGGGAGGGGGAGAGGGCGCGCGCAAGCATACCATTGTTAATTACAAAAGAATGAAGGACTTTCGGCCTTCACAAATGAGTGTATCGAAGTGAAGAGATGGGAGTCGTAAGACAAGAAGAAGAAGAAGACGAGTTGTTTTGCACAAGAGTTAAAGTAGTTTGTGGTTGTGAAGCTTTGCCTGGGGATACGGGATGAGCTGGCCAGAAATTGGTTCCCGTTTCCTCAGCCAAAACCCACCCCTAAATTGAGTGAGCACAAGGTCGAGCTACCCTTTGAATACGGGCGCGCGCGCCAGAGCCCAGACTACCTACAAATGCGCGACGTGGAGCAACTAAAAGGCAGCTGAAGCTACTACGCTAGGTATGTACCTGGCGCTGCTGGCTGCTGGCTGCTTTCCCTGAGCACACTCTTAAATTTGGGGGACAGAGGGGTCGCGTTGCACCAATTAGATCATGTTGTTCGTAGCTCTTCAGTCTCCACTCTTAGCCTCGCCCATTGATCCAATGTTACCGACGCCAAAAAGTTTAAGGTGACGATCCAGCGTCAGAAAGCTTTCATTCCACTCCATCTTCTCTCACACATCACCAGCAAGTTGCCTGTCGTTGTATCCGCGCTCAACCATCCGAAACCTTCGACTATCGAGGGAATTCGCGATCGAGTAGCACGACTGGGATCTGCATTTATTTTTCTTTGCTTCTTTCCATTTCCTTCGTGGTGGTGTTGAAACCGTGGAAGCCTGCTCCCAGGTAAACAGCCATGTCTTCCCGGTCGCCCTCACCACAGCGCGAGCCGGCTGATTCGCCGCCATCCCGACCTTCGAGATCTCCCTCGCCGCGTCGTGATCGCGGAGGAGATCGACCGCCACGCCGTGCCCGCAATGGCGGCGACAGCTATCGCCCAGGCGGCGCGCTCGACCGCGATGACGCAGGACCACCACCGCGGCGGCCGCGCTCGCCCGCGCCGCGCAAGCCATCGCCAGTGCCGCCGACCGAGGAGGAGAAGCAGGCGGCCGCCCGCGCCGAATACGAAAAGCTCCTGACGATGCGGTCCGGAGGCACGTACATACCGCCGGCCCGGCTCCGCGCCCTGCAGGCGCAGATTACGGACAAGACGACCAAGGAGTACCAGCGCATGGCCTGGGAGGCGCTCAAAAAGTCCATAAACGGTCTTATCAACAAGGTCAACGTGGCCAACATCAAGCACATTGTCCCCGAGCTCTTCAACGAGAATTTGATTCGTGGCCGTGGCCTCTTTTGCCGCAGCATCATGAAGGCCCAGGCCGCCTCCCTGCCCTTCACCCCCATCTACGCCGCGTTCGCCGCCATTGTCAATACCAAGCTGCCGCAGGTCGGCGAGCTACTCATCTCGAGGCTGGTCATGTCGTTCCGCAAGGGCTTCAAGAGAAATGACAAGGCTGTGTGCTTATCCTCGGTCATGTTCTTGGCGCATCTCGTCAACCAGCAGGTCGTGCACGAAATGCTCGTTGCTCAGATCCTGCTCCTCCTTCTACAAAAGCCAACAGATGACTCGGTCGAGATTGCCATTGCTCTGATCAAGGAGGTAGGAGCTCATCTCGAAGAGTTCTCGCCAGCCATTTCGAATGCAGTATGGGATCAGTTCAGAAATATTCTACACGAGGCAGACATCGACAAGAGGGTTCAGTACATGATTGAGGTGGCCTTTCAGATCCGAAAGGACAAGTTCAAGGACAACCCACCGATCAAGGAAGAGCTGGACCTGATTGAGGAGAGCGACCAAATCACTCACCGCGTCGAGTTGGACGCGAACCTCAATGTGCAAGATGGACTCAACATTTTCAAGTTTGACGAGAAATGGGAGGAGAATGAGGCAGCTTACAAACAGCTCAAAGCAGAAATCCTTGGAGAGGGCAGCGACTACGAGGACGACGACAGTGACGATGAGAGCTCAGATGACGAGGACCAAGAGGAGAAGGCCATGGAGATCAAAGACCAGTCAAATACTGACCTGGTCAACCTGAGGAAGACGATTTACCTGACGATCCAGTCGGCACTCGATCCCGAAGAAGCAGTGCACAAGCTGCTAAAAGTCCAGCTCCCAGCTGGCTACGAACATGAATTGATTTCCATGGTGGTTGAATGTTGTTCACAAGAAAAGACATACACCAAGTTCTTTGGTTTGATCGCGGAAAGACTTGCCAAGATCAACCGCGAGAAGATGATGATGTTTGAGGACTCTTTCAAGACATACTATGAAACGTGCCATCGATACGAAACCAACAGACTTCGCAACATTGCAAGGCTTTTCGGTCATCTTTTCGGCAGCGACGCCATTGGCTGGTACACTTTGGAAGCCATTCATCTGAACGAGGAGGAGACCACGAGTTCGTCTCGTATTTTCATCAAAATCATGTTCCAGGAGATTTCCGAGGAACTTGGCATGCCCAAGCTGCAGGCTAGAATGAAGGATGATATTCTTCAACCGAACCTGGAGGGCTTATTTCCCCGCGACAATGCAAAGAACCTTCGTTTCTCCATCAACTACTTTACCAGTATCGGTATGGGTCCGCTGACAGAGGATATGCGAGAACGCCTTGCCGCTATGCCAAAGCCCACCCTGCCTGCTCCAGCTGCTAGAGACGACTCGGACTCGGAATCCGTCTCGAGTTATTCGTCATACACGGGATCGTCCTATTCATCTCGATCACGCTCACGGACACCGCCACGACGAGCTATCGACAAGAGGGGCCGATCTCTATCACGATCACCCCGAGAACGTGGAAGATCGTATTCTGGAGATAGTCGAGGAAGCTTCTCCCCTTCGCCACGACGGTCGCGTTCACCATACTACAGTGATTCAAGAAGCCCGCCGCGCAAGGTTGCAAAGAGGGATGGCTCGTATTCGCGAAGCCCGCCTCCACGCAGAGGTGGCCGGGACGCGAGCTATTCTCGGTCGCGAAGCCCAGGCCGCAACAATGGCAGAACGAGAGCGCGTTCGTACAGCAGTCGCAGTCGTAGTTTGACTCGCTCCCCACGCTCACGATCTCGATCATACACTCCGTCGCGCTCGCGCACTCCGCCAAGGAGAGCACCTGCACAAGGCGCCAGACGCGACTCGTACTCCCGAAGCCCTTCACCACCACCTCGGCGAGCGGCACGTCGCGGAAGTAGCTATTCCCGGTCGCCATCGCCACCAGCGCGACGTGGTCGTCCAGCTTCGAGGTCGATATCCAGAAGCCCCCCGCCCAGAAGACGTAGAAATACGAGCAGTGTGAGCAGCGCGCCGCGGAAACGGACGATAAATAGTGTTAGCGGTTCTGACAGTGAAGGAGGCGGCGCACCTCTCAAGAAGAGGCGGTATAGCAGTGTAAGCCGTGGCAGCAGATAAGATTGAGACTACGGAGGGTGATTCAAGAAGGCATCGAGTACCGTAATCAATATTTTTAGTATGCAGACAGAATGATACCATGTATTAGCCCTCTCGACAAGGAAGAGATAATAAAAGCATTCAAGTGCTCGGAAGTCAAAGTCACTGGTATTGAGCCATCAAAGTCAAATCCTGCATTATCACCCTACATGACACATACTTGTGGATGAAGGTCGTTTTTTTCGAATCCAAAATCAAGCAAACTTATTAGAAATCCACGTTTGAGCTATATACTTGATTTCGGGCAAAACATCGGGTGTTGCAATCTGTGATTAAGATATAAATATTTCTACAAACGAAATCATTAGCATAGAGAACTCTATTAAGGGTTATCACTTTCTATTAATTATTTACTATAACAGCGTAGCATTAAGAGAATCGTTTACACATTGGAACAGAACTGCCAAAAGACTCCCATGTTCTTTATTGTTATTCTCAGGCAACTTCTTGGCTATCTGATGTTTGAATTCTGGTCACAGATGGGCTCATCAGAACACGGCGGGTTTATTGTAAGAATTATTGCGTGAACCGAAGAAGCCGCAATGCTCTCATAGGGCCGCATGGAGAAATTATCAATGAGTAGGTCAACGGTGAACAATCACACAGTCCTTGTCTACCGAATTTCGCACAACCGTTCCTCGGATTCCATTTTCTTGCGCCTTTCCCTTTCATTCTAACCTCCTCCTCAATCCCCTCTAGATCGAAATACCATACACGAACCAACGTCGTCGAAACCCCCAAAACTTTACAGCTTCGACATGTCACGCTTCTCCTTGCCCTCTTCTTCCTCCTCCTCCTCCTCCTCCCCTTTGTCGTCTTCCTCCCCGTCCGCAGTTCCTCCAGACCGGCCCCCTCTAAACAACCCAGCTGCCAACACAGCGCCAGCACTTCCAATCGACGAGACGACTGCCCCGGCCGCTCCGCCCGCACCAATGCTCTGCAAGGTCGCAAAGAGGCTGCCGGCCGCCACGTTTCCAATGGCACTCTGGGCGCCTGCTGCAAGGGAGCCTTTTAAAGAAGCGAGATTAGTCATATGTTGCGTAGCGACATGAGGAACGATAAGATACAGTTCATTTGGTCTGGCATGGCCGAGAGTTACTACATCTCTCTCTCTCTCTCTCTCTCTCTCTCGGCCATATCGCGAGACGGACCCTGGGTCTACAGAAGAGCAATAATCAGGGGGAAGAAGAAGAACAAGACAAGCAAAAGCAAACAATACCGGCAACAATACCGCCTGCGCCAAACCCAACTACCCCGAGGACAGCAGGAAGGACCAAGGGGGCCGCAACAGCCCCCACGCCCGCCGCGATGAGAGATGTCGGGTCAATCTTCGGCATTCTGAGATTCGAACCGCTTCTCTCTTCTTCAGCACGGACAGCCGGACTCGAGAGCAATACAGAAAGTAAAAGTATACAGCAGCGTGGTAGTGACATCAATGCCGGGAATTAATATAACGAAATCTGTAATTGAACAGGGACCAAGTTGACATGGCATCAATATCGGATCTTCCGCTCGGCTATATACATAGTCGACAAGGGTAAAAGAAAAAGAACATATTCGACCAAGAAAGACTCTTCCACTTCCCGTCCTTCAGCCACACGGTCATAGAAGAACAGTATCACACGGCAAAGCTGTCGGAGGCCTACCACATATTCTCTACCGTGAGATGGCATTCTTCGAGGCATAGTTGCCTGCAGCTGCATGCATGCACAAGTCGCTTCCCGTTTGCCGGACTGATAGTGGTAGGGAAAGCAAATAATAGTTGTAATTCCTGGTGCAACCAGATACAGAAAGTGTCAAAAACCAATATTGGCCTCCGCTATTTCGCTACCAAAAAGTATTAAGGCTAAAATCGACCAAATCATTCAACTCCATTATCCTTCCCTGTCCTTCTTGCGCTGGTTGCAAGTGCCTTCCCGGCACGATAAATGAATGATTGATGAACCTGAAACGCTGTATCCTGCATCAACTCCAAATGTACGTCAAGTCTTGTACTCGTGTGGTGTCATGATCCCTGCCTGCCTACTGGACAAAAGTCGGTCGACAAACGCCTTCCCAAGCCTCGAATACCATGGACAAATTGTCCCCAATCCAAATAAGCGCAAAACATGTAATACAAAGGCTCCCTGTCGCTCTTGAAAATCAACCCGGAAAGAATGCCGGCGTGTGGCGCTTTACGCCAGGCATCGTGATTATGTACTCAGACACAGATCATTACGACCCCAAACAATAAACACCAAGGCCGTGGGGCGCAGTGTTGGGCGTTTCTCTATAATGGTTTCCCCCTCTGTCCGGTACTCCAATCGCTGATGACTTTTTCCATGGTATAGTCAACGCCAAGAACCAGGAGAAGATAATGCAATAATCGTCTCAGTCGTAACTCGTCAAATGGGCAAAATGTGCACGTTGCACATGTACTCTAGCCGAGCCAAAGCATTAGAAAGTGGTGGTGAAGCTGCGACCCAGCGGCGGCTTTGAATTTCCGGCCGCACCGCCCATTGGCTTGATGCTGCCAATCTTTGTGAACTTTCCGCTGAGAAGATCCAAACCCGGGTTCTCATCATTCTCAAAATCGAATCGTGTAAAGTAATCATTGAAGTCAGTGAAGCCACCATCCTTGGACGGCGAAGCAAGCGGCAGGTTTGCAAAAGCAGCCGTCTGCTCCAAGCTGGGAGACTGGAGGTATTTGCTTGGAGAGAACATACCCTCCAAGACCTTGCTCGGCGTCTCGTAAGGAATGGCAAATGTCTCCGGAACCTTGAGGTGCGCTGCCGACGTGATAGAGCGATTGGCTGCCGAGCTAGTGACATCGCCAAGAGCGTTGGCTGAGTGAGTTCTGTCTGGGCGTAGTCTCTTGATTGAGCGCTTGATGGGCGAACCATTGTTGGCCGCATCGAAAAATGTGTCTCCAGTCTTGTCTTGCCAAATGTCAAAGTCATTGCTGGCGCCAATGAGATCATTAGTGAACATGGTGTGATCCAGGCTGAAGTGTGGACTGTATGGCATGGTCATCTCCTCGCTGAAGTTGCTAGCAGCGCGGCGGAGGGGCGATTCCAGCATGCCCTTGACACGGTCGCGATGTAGTCGCAAGTTCGTGTTGGGGGAAACTGATGGGGGTGGTCTCATGAGCGGTGCGCGCTTCTTCAATGCAGGTGTCAATGGCGGGGGCATCTGGTGCGCATCACTCGTGTGGCGGAACGGAGAAGAGGAAGGCTGCATGATTCCGTAAGAGCGGACCTTAGTAGGGCTCTCATACGAAGATGCCCGGAGTCGGGCAATCTCTTCTTCTGCACGGCCAAGCTTCCTACGGGGTCGATCTGCTTCTGAGCTGAGACGCTGGTTGGGCCGCATTGCCGAAGACTCCAGAGATGAAATATAGCCGCTGTCATCCATTGAAGCAAATTTGCGTTTGTGAGTTCGTGCGCTGGAAGATGCCGGAGCCCGAGATACCGGCGGGGGCGTGTTGCTGCGGTCCACATGGCGCGGAATAGGAGGAGACGAATGCATTTCTGCTGGGAAGGGGGAATACGCGTTCTCCGCTGACCCATCTGCGTCTGTCTTGACCACTTGCTCATCCGGTGTAAGATTATCAGACAGAGGAATAGTGGCATCGGACGAAAGTTCCGGAGCAGATGTCACAGGTAGAGTAGGAGCAGGGAATGATGGCTGAGGGTATAACATGGGTTGAGCTGGAAGTGTCGGTGCCGGGAATGCGGAGAGACCATCTTGGTAAAAGGACTGCTGTTGCTCCACAGGTGCCGGTTCCGGGCGAGAAGACATGTTGATGATGGAGACATTCTGTGCGCCGTTCTGAGTCCTACGTCCCGGCTTCTCCTTGATGAACTGGGCCTCCTCTCCCTTGACAATCGTCCACCAGTGGCCTTTGGAAGAGCCTGTACCCTCCTTGGGCTTTCCCTGCTTCACGAAAGCCTTGTTCAGACTCAAGTTGTGTCGAATACTGTTTTGCCATCCGTGCTTGTCGTTCAGATTTTCCATGTTGTAAAAAGAGTACGTATCCATGATCCATTGGTAAATTTGGTTCAGCATCAAGCGTCTTTCTGGAGAGCGTAAGATTGCCATGGCGATCAAAACTGCGTAGCTGTGGGGAGGTTTCCTTCCGTCGTCCACAATGGCTGGGAAAGAATCGTGAGGAGGAAGAACCACCTCCTGGTCGTCCTGGGAGGCGTTGGATTGCGATGAGCTCGACGGTCTTGTTTCCTTGATCGGCGCAGCTTCGAGAAGTGCTCGCTTGCTTTGAGGCCTCTGAAAGTTGTCCTCGCCATTCATGTTGAATGAATGAGGTGGCGCTGGTTGCAGTGCTGGTTGCATGTTCTCCTTTTCGTAGTTGCCGCTCGCGTCCGTCACTGGCTTTTGGTACACCGTCTTGAATTTTGACATTTTCGGCTGCTTCTTTTGCATGGAGTCGGTCTGCTGCATGCCTGCATTTGGCGGTTGCAACGATACTGATCGGTTCATCTTGTTCACATGTTCCTTCAATGGTGTCACGGGTGATTTTGTTGCTCTGCCGTTTGCCTTGAATGGCGACGTCTGTTTGCTGTATCCTTGCGGTTGTTGAGGATATTGCGGAATAGCGGCGTACATATTTCCATAAGCGTTCTGAAAGGTCTCGGTCGGCGACAAAGGTGCGCCAATCGAAGGCATAGGAGCCCGGCTGATGCAATTAGGTATTTGTGGTTGGACGAAAGAATCGACGTAAAAGTCGTCGCGATGAAGATCTTGAAGTTGGTGGAGCGCCTGCGCGTCTAGCGCGCCACGCGTCGGATGTGCCATCTCGGCCAGTATCAGTTGCGAAGAAGTGTGTATTGAATTCGGGCGAGTGTCCTCTTGCTACTGCAATGTAATGATTTAGAGCCCAGAGCCTGATGCTATCTCGTCTTTTGATTTTCGTTTATCTTGCTGCTAGGTTGTCTGTGTCAGCTCTGGTGTGTCACCAATCCATGGGCAGGCAGGCTGATAATGGTTTTCGGGCGGGCGAGGCCCTGGTAAAGTACTGCTGGGCGGGCGATAGGCAGTGGGGAGACTTTGCCCGCAGTGCTCGTGGGTTGCATGACGGGAAGGAGATTTCGTGGGCATGTAAGCGCACTCACCTAGTTCGGGGTGCCCAGTTTTAATGAGTTTTGGTGGAGACCTACCAGCAAGGGTGACTGTGGCGCCTCTGGATCTATGAGCCTCGTTTAGAAGGTCTCGGATGTGTCAATGGGTGCAAATGATGATGAGCGATGCCGTGTCTCGCGCGGGTTGGTTTGGTTTAGCTGTCCAGAATCGAGTTCGGCGACAATTCCTGCGAACGTGTAGATTTTTTGTGTGCCCAAAAATTTGGTGTGGCAGTTGGGAAAAAAAGGCAAAAGTTGACAGGAAGAGGAACTGAATTGAGACGGACGAGGTAGAGGAGGGGAACTTGAAGAGTGTAACGAGGATTAACGGATGGATGTAACAGAGCGGCCGTGGGGAAAGGGCGTCTTTCCTTGGCTGGCTGAGCACTTGCAGGCAAGCTTGGGTTTGGGATGGGAGGGAAATTATATTAGGCCACTCCTCTGGTGTCTTTAGCTGCTACCACATTAGGTTTCGGGGAAGCACCACCAGTGGACGATTTACGTTCCATTATGGGCAGCCGCAAAGCTAGTTGCGGGGCTATCTAGCTACACACACACCTTGCCAGTGAAAGCCGGACAGAGGTAAGAGGAACCTGGAGACGATCGAATATGGTCTGTTCAGTGGTCACAGGCAGCGGCCATCTGGTTTAGGTGTAAGCGTTCCTGCGCTCCAGTTTCCATGTACGGTTATCCAAATGGGCTCTTTTCTCACAGTTGAGTTCAGTAGGTTAGGTAGGTAGGGTGTCATATCTGCTGCTGCTGCTGCTGCTTTCTTTCTGTACTTCCTTCTTTCTTTCTAGTTACCTCTCAAATGTCCGCCAGTTCGGGTGCCCGAGTTACTAAGAAAAGTACAGAACCGGATCAGAACCAGACCTTGGAGCTTGAAGCTTGGGGCTATCTTGTCTTGCTGGTCCTTGTCTCTGGCTGATAGTGCCATCCATGTACCTTGTCCGGGAGAATGCTGCACATTCAACGCCAACTCAGCAAGAGGCGATCCACCCAAGAGTGAGCATATGTACGTATAGATCCTTGTACTATGCATACACACATGTATGTAGTGTAGCAGACTTGGCAGAGGATTGGTCTGAAGTGACACGATGTGGTGCAAGGTTTGGTTAAAAGAGCGAGGAATGAAGAAGCCCTGCCTTGCATGGATGGATGGGATGGGGTGGAATGGGTGGAATGGAAGATGGATGCCGATGGATGCGATTGCAGGCTGAGCCGGGCGTGACCGATTATGGGCGGGGCTCAGCTTACCACTAGGTCCCTCCTACCTTGGAACAAGACGGAATTATTTGCATTTCTAGTCTTCTCCAGCTATCGTCTTATGGATCTCTCATGTTGTAGAGTGCTTTTTCCTTCTTGTCAGCAGGCAACGTTGAATATGTCCACGTTCGAGATAGAGGCAGAGTGAGCGGGCAGAACGGCGATCCAAAGGTCCGTGGGTCTACGAAACACGCGGTGAAGGACTTGGCTAGTTCTCATTTAGCAGTTGCGCACAGTCGTAGTCTTACCTGGATTTCATTCCCGCGATATCCAGTCCAGAAGCCAGTACATAGTATGGTGTAGGCCTAGAACCGATCAATGGATGGATGTCGAGGGATGTGTGGTCCCGACAGCGCTGTTAGTTGAAAGTTGAAACGGACATACAGCAGGGGCAAAGACCAAGACGGCCTTGAGACCTGCAGCCAGGCCACTGGGCGGCTGTAGGTGACCCTCCAGCCAACAGCCAAAGATGGTGTGCCGTTTGCGTAACCTGTTCTATAACTTGTTTGTGCAATCATGATATGCTCATAAAGTAAGAGGCTTGCATTAACGTCGCGTACTTTGGATATGTGTGTTTAAGATTGATGAGCGGCATCCAAGCGATTGGACGACAGATGGGCGCGTTTGGGGAGGACGTTGGCCAACCGCGCTCTGCGACGCGACGGTTTGTTGACGTTCCGAACCGCGTCGAACCAATGAGAAGGCTCGGGATTGACTTCAACTCTTGGCGCACTAACCGCTTGCATGTTTGCACTTGTAGAATTATCCATTTCATTTGTGACATATCCCACCGAATCCGAGAAGTGCACATGGGCCTTTTTTTTTTTTTTTTTTTACACCACGGTACAGATTGCACAAGTCTATCTTAGTGTACCCCCGGCTCCCGTGGCCCCATCTTTCTTGTCGTTCAGCTGCCGTCTTGTTCAGATCATAAACTGCTTTTGGCCGCTCAGCAGGAATACTAGTCCTACCCACTATGAACCGTAAAAGAAAAGACGAAAACGAAAGAGACAGACCACAAGAGACATTCCAAAGATTCCATATCCACTCACCAGCGAAGTTTGATCCCAATCAATGGCTATATTCAGCCCAACCTGCCCCATCCATTCAACCATTTGTCCATATCCATTCATTCCCATAGTCTGGCTGTCTGGCGTGATAGAGATCGAGATCTGACTTTTGGCTCCAAAGAGTGTGAGGGGGGCCCGGCCGTCTAGGTGGCCTGTGGCCCGATCACGATTTCCGGGACCAAGACAGCCCATGCCAGTCCCGGCCAGTACAGTACTCACCTGTTTTTTTGCTTTCATCTCGGAAAGATTTTGGTGGGAAGGAAAAGGAATGCGCAGTAATGTACGAGGCGGACGTCCCTGAATTTTCTTTCCCTCTTAGCGCCTCCATTATACTTTTTTGCCCATCCAGCATAAATTCAAAAAGCCATGATCAATGTCCGAGATAGATGCGCATCGTCTGCGATTGCTATACAGGTTTCCAAGTTGCGCATCCCGCATCCCACTGACCTACATTAGTTCACAGCCTAGCACACGCTGGCTAGCTGGCCCTACCTTACCTAGCCGGCCAGAAACCCCAGCAAGCGCTGCAAGCAAGCAGGTGTTTGACCCATCTTTTGCCCATCTGCTATGCTCGGCCTGGGCGAGCAATGATGTCACAGACACGATCGTCGGATCTTCGATTCGTTTTCCGTCTAATTTCGAGAGTCCACATTCTAAGGTTTTTTTTCATGCCGGCCAGTCTCAGACACTGATCTGTGCTTTTTTTCGCTTGTCTTGCGTGCACGAAATTCACGATGGAGTAAAAAAGATCACCAAAAGGCTAATATGGTATCCGTACCCAGCATATACCTGGCACCTCTTTTTTTACTACTATGTAAGTACAGATATGCTAGAAAATCCCATCACCGCTCCAAGACTCTGGCACTCTAAAAAAGTTTTTTGCACGTGCCTACACAGTAGTGTAGATAGAGGGACCTAGAGGCTAGAGGAAAACCGCTTCTTTTCCATTTCCGTCGTTTGCCAGGCCAGGACTGCCCGGCTTGCCAAACGGACGACAGGCAGACAAGCAGAGAGACCAACGACACCAGCGACTGCTCATTTGACCATCCTTTCCATCTCAATGCGCTAGAAGCATTGCCAGCTCATCGACCAGTTGAGAACATCAGGCTTTTCCGGCTCTAGAAGACCGTTGGGCTCTGGGGTTCTCCTCAAGCGCTTGGTTGCTGGTAGTTCTCGTCCTTTCCGTTGCTGTCTATGGCTTAGGCTCGCGATTGCCCGATGCGGGTATCTCCATTTTCATCGCAACTTCATGCTTGCTTGGCTTCTTTGGCTTGCTCTGGCTCGCTCTGCCAGTTGCTCTTCTGTCCTTTCTGGGTTGATTAACCTGCCGAGGATTTTCGCTAGTCTCAACTTTGGTCCACTTGCCGAAGCTTGCACCAAGCCGACCGCTCACCGTTGTACGTGGCTCGCCGGGTTGGAAAGAGTGTAGAGTTTTGATCGAGTCTAGAAAGGTCCTCTTTTTTTTTTCTGGTCTGGTTCTGTGTCTCTCTCGTCGGCCCAGACAGAGAATGAGTTTCCTCGGATCCATTCATAGCCAGTGCAGATCCTTGTACTAAAATCATCCATTTTAAGACCGCAACGGGAAAGTCGACCGCCAAGTCGTGCGAAATCCGTCTTGTTCACTTTCACCATACATAGTACTGCGACTTTGACCAGGATTGTGCCCCGGCAGATGTTGGCAGGCAAGGCTGCAGGCCTAGCTATGCCTACTATAGCTACAGTACCTAATAAGAGGAAAAGTGAGCACTAGGTTTGGGGTCGACCTGCATGAAGGGAGGCAGTAGTGGCCTACGTACGCTTCACATGCTGCATGTCTGGTGGCTACAGGCTGCAGTTTCTAGTAGTGTAGTATACTAGCGGCCGTTCAAACCGTTTGGAAAATGGCTTCTGCTTACATTATCATGCAGCCAGCATCTTAGCATCCATCTTGCAAGACATTCTGAGTCCATTTTTGGAGAAAAGAGAGGTCGACGAGAGTCATGACTTGCCACAAACGGACCTCACTTGGGCTCAACTTTCAGGCACCTACATATCCTCGGCGCCAAAAAAGCTGCATGTTTGAGACTGTGAGATCCAGTGCTAACACCCAACCACTTCAACGGCTTTGCATAGAATAGACTTCCTGCACTAGATCAACGGCACGGCCCTGAATCGTTCTGTTGCAAAATCATCGGAATAGTTCAAATCCATTGGTAGGGGACTGCTTATACTTTCAATTGTCACTAATGTTCCACCGTTGAACCTACCGTGTGACTTGGTAACACATCATGCACTAAGCAAACGACGGTGAAGTCGTTGCACTCAACCTGTATTGTCCACGTGGATTAACCCAGCCAGTCCGACTCTGGTATGACACGGGTGTATAATGCGAAGAAAGCATGCCGTCATTACTTGCTTGACACTGAGTAGCATCATGCACCGGCGGCCGCAACTTCATTAGGAGAACCTCTATAGGGTTAATTTCATGGAGTTTCTGGTACGTGGCTGGCATATAGAATTCAAGATTCCTTAGCCAGATGATCTGAAATATGGTTATACGAGTTGAGTGTCGGCTTGTATGTGCATGTTGTGGGATCACAATACTGCTATTTGCTCACAAATTCTGAAGACACTCTACCAGGCCATTATCGACGTAGCAGAAGTAGACATTGTTTCAAGATTCATAAGTTGGTTCGCAATCATTCGAGATAAAACACCTACGTAGAGATTGATGCGCTCGGTACAGTGTATAATCATATTCATATTGATGTCTTCAAGATCATTATGGCAGCCCTTTGAATCAAAGATGGAACCAGTCTTGCATGCACAGAGCCGAGCTGCCGTCTGAGTCCACTCTCTAAGCGTTGGTGTTCTTGAGGTACGTTTTGAGATCCTCCATATCGATACCTCTTTGCCAGTTGATGGTCTTGGACATGTTCCAAGCAACTCCCTTGCCGGCCGCAAATACATTCTGGTACTTGACCATGCCGTTATCAGGTTCAGCCTGCCCAGTGAACGATTATTAGTAATTCGGGAACCCGTAGTTGGATGTTCAATATCAAGATAATACTACCACTCCCCATTCTTCACAATATGAAAGTATGCAAGGAGACAGATATTCGCGACTCACTTGTAATCTCATCCGCAGAAAGTCCAAATCCCAAAGTTCCCTCGTCCAGGACCCTCCAAAGCGGGCCTCGACCAAGTC
Organism: Neopestalotiopsis sp. 37M; assembly: GCA_011058875.1. Classification (NCBI taxonomy): domain Eukaryota; kingdom Fungi; phylum Ascomycota; class Sordariomycetes; order Amphisphaeriales; family Sporocadaceae; genus Neopestalotiopsis; species Neopestalotiopsis sp. 37M. The sequence goes on along the minus strand of SWKT01000032.1, from coordinate 212,839 downwards.
CGCGACTTGTCCGTAAGTGACCGTATCGCCCGCGACGTAGACTACCTGCCGGCTGATATCGCGGGGATCGTAGACGAGTTCAGCGACCATGCGACCAATATCGTGTGGCGTCGTGGCGCTGACGGGTGTGTCCCAGCTTCCGAGACCTCTGAGAACTAGAAAAGGAGAGCAAGGTCATGCTGAGTCAGTCCTATAGCTTTTCCTCAAGAGACATCTTCCCAATGTCAAAAATGGAGGGGGATTTTTGATTTACCGCGATTATTCATGTCCACCGGCCCAAACTCGGAGACCAACAGAAAGGACATGAACACTCCCGTGCTCACAATGATCCAGTCCACCGACGTCGGCGACGACGACGACGACGACGATGATCGCAGCAAGTTTCGCACCTCGAGCTGCTCGTCAAACAGATCCTGCGCGCTACCGCCCCCGACTACATCGTAGTCGATGCCGTACTGCCATGGAAAGTAGCGGGAGACGCCAGCCTCGAGCACGGCGCGCGTCAGCTTGAGCTGAGAGCCTGGCGCCAAGTACACTGCTCACACATGGTCAGAATCCAAAAGTTCACAAGATTCATCTTTGCTCCAATCGGCCAAATAAAGCCCTCTTTCAAACAGGAAGAATAGTTGATGAATCGTAGTCATGAAACGACATGACGATTGTTCCTCGAAATACTTACTTCCAGTGCAGGAAACAATGGTGTGGTATTTCTCAAAGATCTGTGCCAGCTCGGCAACAGAAGCCGACTCGATATCGCCCGCCTCAAGAGTCACACCGAGCGACAAGAGTCTTTCATTCTGACTCTTCTTCTGGGCATCCTGGGAGTGGATGGTTGAGGAGCGGAGGAGGACAGCGATAGCAACGTCACTACCGCGTTTAGAGTGCGACATTAGGGCGTCAATGACGGCGTTGCCCAGCTCACCGGCGCCGAGGACGAGAATCGATGTAGACGACATGATTTTCTAAAAAAGTCTGTAAATCTTTAGTTGGTATGTATGAAAAGAAGCATGAGTTGAAATTGAAACAAGCTTATTGCGAGCTTGCAGGTTCAGCGAGCCAGAGGTCATTTATACATGGCCCCGAGGTGCAACGTCACCACTAACTCCGCACCTGACTCCTGATCAGGGTGAGAACTCTTTGCTTAGAAATACGGCAAAGGGGAAGCTCATCGGGGCGGCGTTAAGGGCGGAGAAAGTCCATGAGCCAAGACGCCGGGTTGAGGCGTCGATCCCGTTCGACACCGGCCGGCGAGCGTTGACACCAGGTGCCCCGTAACGGAGATGTGGGGCATTCGGGGAGTGATTGGATCCACCTTAATTGGTTTGGCAGTGCCCATGTAAGAAAGACTGATGATGACGTCCTATAGCGGGCAACTCATGTCAGCCTGTGTAAGATGACTGGATACAGGTATTTCAACAGTTCTTCTTCTTAAGCTTCAGTCGACATATATCTTGCTTGGCTGATGTACGCTTAGCAGGCTGGAAGTGCATCAAGCCAACGTCTCGAATTCAGTATCATCAACTATATTCAATCGGTCACGTAGTAGCATGGGTGTGCTCTCCTTGACTTGGTAGCATGTACAACATGACTGACATCGATCGATCTCTAGGGATATTGACATGACCGTATATTGGACCATAGACGACTCAATAAGCAGGAACACAATGCAGTATCGACACGGGTCTACTATTCTGACGGCGCGCATGCCTGGCACGCCTCTACGAACTTGATGCTATTAAATATGCGAAGTCTTTTTCAGTGTGTGCATCTTTCTCCCTTCTTCTGTTCTGGTTTGCGCTCGGAAGAATATCTACTATAGACAGACGCCTGGGTACCTGCTTTTTGATATTGTGCTTGTTTCGTACTCTCTTGTCAACGCAGTGGTACCATATCTACACTCATTGTCGTGTAAAGCGTAAATCAATTTTTTTCATACCTAAGCAACGCCCTTAAAAGGGCGCCGAATGTAAACAGCGCTTCGTCTGTATAGACGACATGGTATCGCAACTATGAAAGGCCGTTCCAGCATCCCATCCCAAACCGAGTGCTCATGTGGTATATACAAAGCAAATTTAGCCATACTCGTACAAGTTTCTGTGTTCTTGCCAGATCAAGGCTGAGTTGAGGCTGTCCCTTTGATGGAGAAACGAATGATCTCCGTCCTTCAATTAAACTTGATGCTCCTTCATGTTTGCTCCTGCCCTTCTTCCACATATTTACAAATGCTTCCTATGCAAATTTGACTTGTGCTAGCCTGCCAAAGATCAAAGTTGTAATGGAACCATAGAGTGCGGGAAGTTACACTTGAGCAGCTGCTCGTAGTCCACTCTCTACCTGAGTGTAGACGGAGACCTATCTCCGTCTGCTAGTTGGCACAAACGTCCCCTGCCGACATTGATATTGTAGATAGAAATAGCGGCACTTTGCGCGTCGGCATTGGCTGGGATTACAATTAGATGGTTATGCTGATAGTCTTTTGCAACTGAGGGTTCTCCTGCTCCTGCAGCTGAGGGTCTGTGACGTCTGAAATATCCTGGTTCTGAAAGTATGGAGGGTTTACACCAGTCCAGGCGACGGCGCCACGATCATCATAGGATCCAAATCCCTGAGGATCGGCATACCCAGGCATGGGCTGACCTGTTTCTAACGTTTAGTGGAATGAAAGCAATTGCAAAACATGATGCTTTATGGAAGGGGCCAGAAAAGTCAACATTTCTCAGTGTTGCTTTCTAACGTGGAGTACAGATGGCAAGTCTGCAGCCGATGCACCCGTTGTTACATTGAATAAAGGACAGAGATGGACAGTTTACTAGCCGAATGCAAAAACTGACCTTGACTGTAGTCTGGATAATACAGACCATGCTGCGGCATCTGGTGATTGAAGAACTGCTCATCTGGAGCACCACCTGTTGTTTGAGGTGATGTTGTCCAGCCATAGTCGGACGGGCCATCATTGCTCTGTGCAGGAATGAATTGGTCCCATGGGTTGTTGGCCATGTCTGGAGGCGATACTGGGGTCTGAAGCTGGATTACGGAGTCGACAGCCTGGTTGGCTCCGCCTTGCTCCGTTTTGACGGCATGCGCATTCTGAAGCTTTGGGTCGTGGTGAGTGTTGATGCGCTGATGCCGGGTGAGGAGATCACGTCTAGCAAAGGCGTGACCGCAGTGGCAGACAAATGGCTTCTCCTTGGTGTCTATGATCTGTGGTTAGACGAGCCTAAAAACGGGACTTCTTTTCTTGGCGGGTCGGTCGGGGGAAGGATTCCGGGGGATCAGCTTGCGTGTTTCTGCGGAGAGAAGAGCGCTTCGGGGAGCCAGACAAGCCAATGAAAGACAAGCCTGATATCCACGACGCTTCATATGCCGAGACGCAATAGTCTTGTCGTTGCATGCATTGGGGAATAAAAGCAAGTTGGGGGTTGCCAAAGGTGGGGAACCTCAAGTGTCTCGGATGGGTATACGGAAACCCCAGCCTCTTGCTGCGGACTTTCCGGGCAGGGTAAGGAGCTCTGCTGGCTTGCTTAAGCTTGCTTGAGCGTTGAGCAGCCGATGGGACGCAAACGACGCGGGGTGCGCCGTTCGCGAAAAAAGAGGCTCTGCTCAAATCGGGAACTTGACTGATGAAGAGTAGAATGCTGCTCTAATTGACGCCTCGATATTGCAAATGTCTGGGCAGAGGGACAAACGCAACGCCGATGTAGCCAAACGCAGAACAGACAGGGGGTCAATATACACTAGAATGGGAGGAGGCGAACGGGGTCTCATTACCGCGGTTGGAGTACAGCTTGAGTATGGGCAAGCAGACAAGAGCGGGTGAGTGATGGAGCGCGCTGGTTGGAGAAAAATGGACAGACCAAAAATAAAAAAACGACGAAAAGATGGCGGGCGGGAACAACGCGTCGTTGGACTCAACTTACGAGTTCGAACATGACGCTCCTTGTGTTCGGAGCGCTTGAATTGACGGCTACAGAATGGGCAAATGTGCGACACTTCTCCCGAGGGCTTGCGTCGCTTTTGCGTGACTCCGGCCGCGACGGGTGGCCGCGAGGTGGAATCCGTCATGACTTGCGATGCCATTTTGTGTGCTTTGTCTTGGGTGGAAGGCAGTTTCGAGAATGAGGGGAGTTTGTTTGCTGTCTTGACGAGATGAATTGCGATGTCGTCCTGACCAGAATTTTGTGTCAGGTCTTTATTTGAAGTTATGACCGCGTTGAGATGCTCATTGCGCGTTTGAATCTTTGAATAACTCGAGCAGTGTGAGCAGCAAGCAGATCAGACAGAACAAGACGTTTTGGACGTTGGAGGTAAATCTGGTAGTAGCAGTAGTAGTGGTAGGTCTAGGTGATGGTCCCTGTGGCAAAAGATGGGGTTAAAGATTCAAATTGCGGGGGCGCTTGGGACGGAAAGAGGGGTGAGCGACGGGAATCATTCAATGCTGGCAACCACTGCACCACTGCACCCCGGAGCCAACCGTTAGTCCTTGGCCGTGACTTTTCCCTACTACACTACAGCAAAGAACCTAGGAGGCAAGGGAGGCTGGGCCGTTCCATGATGTAGCATTCAATTCGATTTGATCTAATTTGCACACAAGTGTCATTTCATTACAAGACGATTCAATGATCATCGACAGAGTTGAAATCGCTTCGGATATTACAGTGTACCGCAAGCACAGTAAAGTCTTTGTAATAACATGTCGACATATGCATGCAACAAGCCCATGAGTGCGCTCGCTGTCTCCTGATACCTAGGTACTGCTGCTGCTGCTCAAGCTGCCAGTACGTCTAAATAGGGCATGGTTCGGTGCAAAGCAACTCCCCTTGAGTCCTTGGTAGCATTAAGTAGCTCCGGACCTGGGGTTGGCACCACCGCGACACCACTAGCGTTATCAGTGCAACGATACGATGCTGTCGGGGAGTATACAGTGGACCGCCGAAAAGCTTCACAGTAACGGCCCATTGATAGTAGTTGATATGGTCCACAGGGAAAAGATAGGTAGACATCTAGAGATTTATTTCGAAGCATTTCTGGAAATTTCTCACAACACAGAGTCTCCTCACATTTTCGCACTTCTCGTCTTCTCCTTCTTCTTACCATCTCGGGCTTGGACAAGTCCATTTTCCCCATATTGGACGCTAGTCTGCTTGCGACCGTATCTGCAGCTTCCTTGTGACCAAACATCCCGGCAGCTGCACCAGAGAGCTCCGACCACCATCAGGGAAATGGCTCTGGCTTCGGCGACGACAGTCTTTAAGCTCCCAGGGGTAGCCCTCATCACGGGCGCAGGTGGCACTGGTAAGCAGCCCATCTGCCATTTTGCTTTCGGCCCTTTGCCTGCCGCGGCGAGAGAGCGAAATAAGGAATCAGTTACCCAGGTATATGAGCTAAAGTCAGTCTATAATTGCATGTAGGCATTGGTGCTGCTGTGGCCAGGGGGTTTGCTCGATCTGGTTGTTCCCGGATAGCCATCACAGATCTCAACGGCGACTCTTTACGAGCCACTCAAAATGCCATACTCAAGATAAACCCACAGGCAGAGGTGACTGCTCGCGAGGGCGATATATCGAATGAGTCGTTTGTGGTAAGTTGAACAATAGTCAAATGAAGAAAGACTTCGACATCTGCACGCCTCGCAACGTCGCTGCAGGGTCTGGGTACCATTCGGTGTTCCATCAATTTAGTTTGAGTAATTGAAAACTAACTAGTACTAGAGCTCGTTCGTGGCTGATGTAGCCAGAACCTACGAACGCCTCGACTACGCCGTCAATTGTGCTGGCATTCTGACCGAATCGGCAAGATCGACAGAGACACCTGTGTCCGTCTTTGACGCCATCAACAATGTAAACTACCGAGGTACGTGGCTGTCCTCGAGAGCTGCGCTGGCGGCCATGCTCGAGCAGGAACCTCTGGCCCCGGGAAAAACCCGGGGCGCCGTCGTCAACATTGCCAGTCAGCTCGGCATCGTGGCGCGGCCGGGCGCCGCCGCCTACTGCGCCTCCAAGGCCGCCATCGTCAACATGACCCGGTCCGACGCCATCGACTACTCGCCCGACGGCATCCGGGTCAACTGTGTGTGCCCGGGCGTCATTGAGACGCCCATGACCACGAGCTCCGCCGAGATGGTCGAGAGGCTGCGGCCCGCCGTCGACATTGCGCCCATGCGGCGGATGGGCACGCCCGAGGAGGTCGCTCATGCCGTCTTGTTCCTCTGCTCCCCGGAAGCGTCCTTTGTTCAGGGGCATGCGTTGGTGGTGGATGGAGGATATACCATCAACTAATGACGGGCAATCATATATAATCTCAAGTCATTTATATTAGATATCTGAATAGAACTTCAAAATGTCAAATTTCTCAATTCAAAGACCATAATACGAAAGAAATTCCTAATATAGGCAACGAAGTGAAAGAAAATAAAACTTTAAACCAAACCAGGATGCCATGCTTTTTTCAGTCGGCTTCACAAATGAAAGAAAAACGCCCTTCCCCACAGGGACTCTAATGGTGCCTCCTCCCTATTCCATGGACATGCCCATGGGCATCCCGCCTAAACCACCTGCGATACGGGCCGACATAGGTAGCTGACGTACTGGCATCCTCGGCCATGGCCATGGAATCCGTGGGCATGGGATCCGCATTATTCATGCTGCGGCTGCTGCTACTGCTCATACTCAAACTCCCGGTCCCGCCAATGAACCCATAAGAGCTGCTGGCCCCGGTGCCATAGTAGACGCTGCTTCCCGTACCATACGCAGACGGAAACGGCGGTTCCACTGTCACAGTTACGGGATCCGCGGTGACGGTGATGTAGCTGGTGATGGGCGGGTCGCAAAACGGCACGTCGGACGGGCGCACCGAGGTGATGGTCTGGTAGTTGACCACAGTGCTGGTTAGGTGGAGGGTGCTCTCGGCGGCTACGGCGGTTTCGCCTTGTTGTGCGTTGACCACGTCGACGAGCGCGCTGCATTAAAGAAGAGTCAAGTCAGCTTTCGTGTTTGATAGGAAACCACCCAAAATAAGAGTACAGTAATTTCGGGAGGAAATTGAGGAAGCAAGGGGGAGTTCTAACCTTGATGATGGGCTCACTTGGGCGACTGATGACAGTTTTCTGGTCTGGGTCACCATTGGCTGGGTACCCGAGGCTGCGGCGTATGGCACGCTGGAGCTAGCCATGTCTGTGACGGGCACAGCAGCAGCAGACTCCGGGGTAGCTGGCGGTGGTGGAGGAGGAGGATTCTCAGCTGAAGTGAGGGCGCTGTACTCAATGACGGTGGTAAAGTAGTTGCCCAGAGTCAGGGTCGTGCAGGGCTTTGTTGACGTTGGCTCGGGCACCGTGGACTCGGCAGCAGTGGCGGCCGCGGCCAAGGGTGTGGTCGAAGTTGGTGCTGGCGCATCTTCGTACGTGATGGTTGTGGTGATTAGTGTTGCCGACGAGCCGATGGTATTGTTGAGGGTGACGGCTTGTGTCGAGTACGTGATGGGGCAGACTGTGGTCGACAGCGCTATGATCGAAGTGACCACAGCCGGGCTACCGGAGCTTGCGGGGCAATTCGTGACTTCTGGAGCACATGATGTGATGGTGAAGATATTGGTAGAGTAGACTGTTGATGTCCTTGACAACGGAAGCGCCGAGGCTGCAGGGGTGGTCACGGCTGCGACAGTTGAAGATAGGGTTTCGGACGAAGAAGTCATAGCAGTAGCAGTCTCAGGAGGTGCACCGGAAGAACCAACAGGTGCGCTCTGCTCAGTCACCGGAGTCTCGATGGTGGGTGCAACACTTGACGATCCAGGACCTGGAACGGTCTCTGCAGCATTCTGTACCGCTGCTGTAACCGGGCAGATGGTTGTATATAGCGCCACCATCTCTGTCGTCACGCTGCCGAGTTGCGCCGAACATTCCTTGGATCCCTCTGCACACGAGCTTACAGTATATACACTGCTCGTGTAAACAGTAGATGTAGTCAGCTCCACGCTGGATGGCGTTGTCTCAATGGCGTTATTGAGAACAGCAGTCGTGGGTACAGACAAGGGCAATGAGCTCCTCAAAGGCACTGATGTAACTACACTTGCAGTGGCTGTGCTCGCGGCACTCGTTGTCCCTGTTTCTGTCTCAGTCACGGGACAGATTGTGGTGGAAATCGCTATAATTTCTGTCGTGACCTGGCCTTTCTTGGCAGGACAGTCCTTGACTTCTGGTGCGCAAGACGTAATGGTATAGACATTGGTAGAGTAAACGGTACTGGTCGTCAGCTTGGCAGTGGTCGGGGCAGTAGAAGCCACAGACGAATTGGCGGAAGCGATTGTCGATGTCATATTGGTGAGACTGAGCGGAGAGGTACCCGAAGGAACCACTGGAACACTTGTCCCCGATGCAACGGTATTCGAGACCGAAATGGTATTGTTGGCCACTGGAGTGAAGCTGATTGACGAGTTGGCTGAGCTTGTGACAGAAGGCGTGGTGCCAGAAGATGTGATAGCCATAAATGTGCTGCCAGTTGTGGAAAATGTCGAGCTCGGTAGTTCCTGAGCCGCATTGACCGCACTGATCCGGGGAGTATAAGTGACCCCATCCAAGACTGTCTTGGTGACAGGACAAATGGTGGTGTACAGTGACACCAATTCAGTTGTCACGCTTCCCTTTCTGGCGGGACAATCCTTCACTTCGGGTGCACATGACGTGATCGTGTAGATGCTTGTCGAGTATACAGTAGAAAGTGTTGACGTAGTGATCTCACTACTGACGCTGTAAGTGGTCGGCATGACCTGAGATGACACACTCGCGATGCTGATGATTTCGGTGCCGTTGATCTTTGCTGTCGGTATCGAGGCGTTATAAGAGGATATGACGGAACTCATCTCGTACATTGCTGAGCTGATAGTCGAGGATATCGCAGAAGGTATAGTAGAAATACCGGAGGTCATATTGCTTGAGATGCTACTTGAAGCCTGCGTAGTCGGAACACTTGAGATAAAGGTTGAAGCCGGGGTCGACACGGCAATAGTCGAGGTCTTGGACTTTGCCTCTGCCTCTGTGACGGGACAGATGGTGGTGCCAACTGAAATGACTTCTGTGGTGACTGCCCCAAGCTTACCGGGACAATCCTTGACGGTCGGAGCACATGAAGTGATTGTGTAGACATTTGTTGAATAAATTGTGGAGGTAGTCAGGTCAGTGACGCTCGCATTTGTGCTTCCGGAAGAGGTTTCAACACTCGTTGCTGACAGAACTGACGAGTTACTGGAAGTCAAGCTTGACGTAACGACAGAATCGTTGGCGGCAGATAAGGCTGTATTCAGGACTGAAGATGTGGCAGCATCTGTGGGCTCCGTCGTCACAAATGTCGAAGAAGGCGGCGTCCCCATGACATATGAGCTGATGCTGCTTAAAATACCCCCAGTCGACGTTGACAAGCTGCTGCTGCTGTCAGAAGTTGCGGTATCCAGGCTGCTAGAGAGACTAGTTGTCGCTAAGGTTGAGCTGCCTAAGGATTCGAGGCTTGACAAAGTTGAGGACGTTGAAGAGGACTCGATCGAGTCTGAAGAAGTCAACGGACTCGCATTATATGTGATAGCGGCGTCCTTTGCACCTAGCGATGACGACGGTATCACCGATGTCTGCAGAGTACTCGCTTCATTTGAGGAAACATCAAAGCCGCCCTTGGCGGCATAACTTGGAACCACTGAAGAAGAACCTGGTATGATTTCGGCCGATGATGCAGCCGCGGAAGATGGCGGAGGATTGACCGAGTATTCAGCGTTGGCGACGTGAGCAATGAAGCTCAATGTCGCATATACGCCATATGATTTCGTTAACATTATTTTTTTCTCGTTTATAACAATATAGATAAGGAGCGTTCGTGGAAGGAACAGAAGTAGACTGTGATCAAGGGTGGTGAAGTGACACTCAAGGCCATGCCTGTCGACATGGAGCGCCTTCAATATGACCTGTCGCTCGAATAAAGAGCCATTGTTGACATTTGGGCGTGCATAGCCTTCATGTACTGTCAAAGAGTATATCAAAGCAGTCAAAGCAGCGTCATGCTCGGAATTTACCACTTCCGGTACCAAAAGAGCATAATCAATAGACACAACTAAGCAAAGCCATTATAGCTATTTTAATGGTAAAGGATTGATGATGAGAGAGAGATGATTTGCCCCAACACATTGCTCATATAGTCGATCAATAGATTGAGAGGCAACAGTCAAGGACTCAATCTCCAATTCAACAAGGTCTTTGTAAAACATTCAAAATCGTGTCAAGAAATTTGCGAACCAATAAGAGTATTCATCCAAGGCATCAACGAAGAATCAATTCATTCCTCCAATGCATAACCTGAAGACCAGTACCTTGAACTCAGGTAGATGGCACGGATATCACAGCTCTATCAGGTCTAATCCGTGTTCTCCTTATGCTCCGCTATCTCGACCTTGACATCTTTGCTGTTTTCCAGAATAGCCATATCGTGTGACATTCCCGTCGTCTTGTAGGATGCAAACCTCCAAGCCGGAAGCTTGGCATCAAATAACTGATCAATCTCTTCCAAATTTCGCCCCTATGCGCCGTTAGCATCTTCAAGAATTCAAGCGATGGAGTAGAAAGCAATGGTGAAGAACAAAGAAAAAGATGAAGAGGCTGGAATCTTACCTTGAGCTCTGGCATACAAAGCCACACCCAAACGGCACCCAAGGCTGCAAAACCGCCCCATACGTAGCCCAGCTTAGGACCAAGATTTGCGTACGGAGCAGAGAGAAGATATGGTGTCGTGAAAACAACGACGAAGCCGACAACAACATTGACTGCGGTGGCCAGGGCCATGGTCCTTTCTCGCAGCGAAGCCGTGCCCACCTCGGCAGCGGTGATATAAGCAGCCGGACCGAGCGTGGCATGCAGGGCCGCAGCGTACAGGATAAAAGATGCCACCATGCCGCTCGTTTCCGACTGCGTGCGGTTCGCTTTTGAGCCGAGACCGCCGATGAGGCACAGGAAGAAGGCTTGAATAATGTTTCCCCAAAAGGTGACTTCGCGGCGGCCAAATGCGTCGAGGGCGAGCATGCCGATGATGGCGGTGACGACCGAGACTCCATTGTTGATGGCGGCGTATGCGAAGGCCATGGAGCCCAGGCCGACTTGTTTGTAAAAGGTGGGACCGTAGGAACTGCTAAAGGTGACGCCCGTGAGCTGTTGGAGGGCCATGATCACGACGGCAATACTGGGAAACTTCGTCTTAGCAAGGTATTATAGGTCACTGCATGGACAAGTGATGCTTACCCTGTCCGCCTTCTGTTCTTGCGGTCAAATAGTGCCATCCAGCCATCCTTCTTCACTACACTCTGGCCTTCTTCGCGTAGGGCGGCGATCTCAAGTTCGACAACACCGTTATCAATATCTTCTTTCCGGCGAAGCTTCTTCAACGATTTGAGGGCATCTTCGGTGCGGTCTTTGCTGATCAACCAGCGGGGAGAATCTTGAGGACTTGTCAGCAGGCGACTTTCAATATTGAGTTAGCTGCATTACCTGGAGTGAATGGTATTCCAGCAAGAATTATGACAGCCGGAAGAACCTGAAGAGCTGTAGCAATAATCCAGCCCGCATCAGTGGTGTAGTGTGACATTGAGTTGTTGACAATGCCGGCGATCAGAGATCCAAAAGTCAGGAAGAGTTGAATCGAGCCGACAAAGAAGCCTCGGAGGGGAGAAGGGGAGATTTCGGTTTGGTAAGTGGGAACAATCTGAGAGATAAAACGTTAGCAAACTTGAGGCAAATGGATGCTTTGGTGATCAGTGCAATGCCTACATTTTCGACCAAGCCGACGGCGGTGTAAATAATGATGCGTCCAACTGTGTATTGTGCAGGATGCTTGCTTGTTACTTGGACTAGAATTTGTCAGTACAAACATGGCAGCAGAGATGTTTCGAAAAGACTCACTAATGACACCAACCACCTGGGTAGCACAAGTGATGAGCATGGCCTTCTTGTGGCCGAGTTTCTCAGTGATTGGGCCGACGATGATGGTTCCGATGAATTTTCCAATGAGGGCCAGACTGTTCATCAAAGAAGCCAGAGAAGCTGGCAGAGAGTATGTTTTCAATGTGGCATTGTATTGGCCGAACTGTTTGGCAAAGGGGGTGAAGGCCTGGACTCCTGCGAATGATGCGCCGTCACTATGTAGAGTTAGTACTTGTTCCCTCGAAGAGTACTGATAAATCGTGAAAACTGACTATCCTATAATACCATGTTAATATCGATCAAGTATAGATGCTGATAGACGGAAAACTCACCGAAGAAAATGCTGCCCATGGAATAAATCAGGCAAGCATAGAGAAGACAAGGTGTGGCCGAAACCCACGCATGTCTGCTAACAAAGATGTTGCCTTTTCCGCCCATCTTGATTGGCAAAATGGTATATGATTAATTAGAACAAGGGTCTCTTGGGTTGTTCTGGGGAGATGAGAGAACCGTTGAGGCGAAGAGGAAACACTTTATACATCTGGGGTAATGCATCTGGTCTGGGGAAGTTCTCCACAATCCTTCCCAGCTGAATGGTTCCCCAGAGTCTCAAGTGCGACAACGGTAAACCAGTTGCAAGTTTTTTTCTTGGCACCTGAGTAATGCAAAAAGACCAGGGACCAGGTAGCAAGATCAGACCTGTGCTTCTATTCAGAAATTCGTCTGCATCAAAGCTCTAAGCCTGGGCTGGATCAGTTGACTCCCCAAGTATTGGAAGATGTGAGGAAATTGTAGGCTACCCCCGAGCTTCGGGGAACGACTCGCTGGACTTCGTCGGACCCTTTTCCTATTGGTTGACGTTTCCCCGAAGTGCCCCTTGCCAGCGCCTCCAGTAGTAGTGAACCCCCAAGAGCTAAGTTAGTTGACTTGAATGTGGAGCACTCTGCTTCATCGGATCGATCATACCCTGAATGTAATTCACATTGTTCACATGAGACTTTATTTTGAGGGCATACTTTTGCACTCCGCTTCCACTCCATCAATAGTAATAGTCGCTGGACAAGTATCACACAAATCACCATGAATCTCAAGATGTTTATGCAGGAATACGACGTGGTGGTCTACGGTGCCACGTCGGGTGCCGTAGCGACAGCAATTCAGAGCGCAAAGCTGGGCCGGAGTGTTGTCTTGGTGTCGCCAGAAGAACATATTGGTACGTCGTGTCTGCATTTCAACAAGAATATCTTGACTAATGCATTTATCAAGGTGGCATCCAAATTGAAGGTCTGGGCGCTACGGATATTGACAATCAAGCTGAAGTCTTCAACAGCCCGACCGTAGGAGGGTTGGCGCTCGAATTTCATCGCCGTATCAGCAAGTTCTATGGGCGCCTTGAGCACCTGGATCGTTGCGTCAAAGAGGGCATCAAGGACCCGGATGTGTGGCGTTTCGAGTCTCGAGTTGCCGAGCAGATCATCAAGGAGTGGCTAGCTGAGTTTGAAAATATCACAATTATCAAGGTGAGAAGTCTGTCCTCATCTGTAATCTTATTTATTGCTAACGTTGCAAGGGCGCTATTGATCCTACAGATCCCATTGTTAGAGACAGCAGCAGAATCCGTGGACTGAGATTAGCTGATGGAACTGTCGTAGCTGGCCGTGTAAGTTTGCTTTGATAAAGGTGCGCTTGTCACTTAGCTGACAGTCTAGGTCTTCGTGGAAGCTTCATACGAGGGCGATATGCTGGCTGCTGCTGGAATCACAACCACTCACGGGAGAGAGTCCAGCTCAACCTACGGTGAAAGTCTGGCTGGTGTACGAGAGAAGACCACCTACACGCAGATTGATGTGCCAATTGACCCCTATAACACCCCAGGTGACAGTTCATCGGGTCTGATCTATGGCATTTCATCTGAACCTTATGGAAAAGCGGGAGATGGTGATAAGCATCTTGCAGCATTCTCTTACCGCATTCCTCTTACAGATCGACCAGAGAACCGGCTTCCGCTCTATAAGCCAGAAGGCTATGATCCCACCCATTACGAACTACACCGGCGCTACGTCAGAGCCGGTGGCACTTTGTACACGCCAAGGAAGAGACTGCCCGGGGGCAAGACGGATTTGATCGGTTCTGAGGCTCCTCTTTCAACAGATCTCCTGGGTATGAATGACGACTGGGCGACAGGGACTCAGGATGAGCGCCAAAAGATCCTCGAGGAGACCGCTCTTTTCACAAAAGGTCTCATGTACTTTTTTGCCAATGATGATTGTTTACCTGTAAGTATATGCTGTTTACTTCAAGCTGGGGAAGTGATTGACATTCTGATAGGCCGACTTCCGGGAAGAATGGTCACGCTTCGGATATTGTCTTGACGAGTTCCCAGATAATAACCATTTTCCGCGAAAGCTCTACATCCGTGATGCACGACGCATGGTCTCGGACTATGTCATTACCGAGCACACGGCATCCCGCGACAATGGCGAGGACCCGGTAGATGACCCTGTTGCCATCGCCTACTGGCCCACCGACACCCACTGCGTGCGCCGAATCCTACGTGATGGTAAAGTCCACAATGAGGGATTCATCTTCAAAGACGGACACCGATGGAGACCTTTCGGAATTGCTTATCGGTCGCTGGTACCCAAGTTGAGTGAAGCAGAAAATGTCATTACTGTGACGTGCCCTTCTTCATCGCATGTCGGATATGGTAAGTGTCTTGATCAGGCAGCCCTTTTGACTCGTTTCATGAGCTGACATAAGTAGGCGCCGTTCGTCTCGAGCACCAATTCTACGCTATAGGACAAGCCTGCGCAAATGCTTGTGACATCGTGTTGAATGACTCGATTCCATTCCAGAAGGTCCCCTACCAGGAGTTGGAAAAGAGGTTATTGCAACAAGGCGCAGTCCTCGACGTGAGCAAAGTTGGAGCGCCAGAATTTCCAGGCGATGAGTTGTAATAGCTATTTGATATATTTGTACGATATACCGCAATATACCTAGACTAAGAGCAACCTGAAGAATTCAGACTCGATAAAGACTCTGGTATTATTCTTGAGAAACGACTTGCAGAAATTCATAGAAGCTGAAAGACGCTTCTCTTCCTCTTGCAGCTTGTGTGTCTAAGTGAAAGCTTCCCTCTGAACACTGAATTCATGGCTAGTCAACAACAACAACATCAGAGAAACACTGAAGGACAACAAGGATTGTGACGCAAAATCCAGATTTGTGCCCCTTCGACTTAGTCTGGGGGAACAATAGCCACATCCATGTGAGAATGTAGGGAGTTGTGTAGGCCTCAGCAGTGAGTACTGCCTTACTAGCTCGACTTCGGGGAACATTTTTCTCGCTTCCCCCGCGTACAACGGTAGGCCTGGGGTAAGGACTCTTCCAGTGGAGATAGGGCCACTCCGCTTTTCGGCAAGCGCTATTCAATTTGTTTCTCAGTGCCGAAATTCCTTGCTCTATGCACATTTTAGTTCATACTAGCTCCCAATGGCTTGGATTCGACAGTGATTTCATGACCTAGCCATGATCAGGGAAACATGACTTGGCGTCGACAAGAGGCATGGCCACTCAACAGATCCCCCGAAGTACCCAAGAATGAGATCAGACCATCAAAATCAACATGGGCAAGGGGTAGTCACTTACATATATGCTCGCTAGGCGTGGTGTTCCTTTTCTTTTTCTGGGTCACCGGGTTTCATGTGCACACCTTGAGTCCCTTTCTGGAAATGTTGTCATTGTCTCAGGTCTTGTCCAAACTGTCCTTACTCGCTGCTGTAACCAGCGCGAGTAGTTGTGGTATGCATTATCAACACGATGTTATCGTATACGGAGGAACCTCGGGTGGCTATGCCGCTGCCATTCAGCTCTCTCGTCTGAACCACAGCGTTGCTCTGATTGAGCCGTCCTCGCACGTAGGAGGCATAGCGGTTGATGGCTTCGGCGCGTCTGATATCGATTCACAAGTAGGGCCTCCGCCTCCCCTCAGGCACGTATCATCCACTGACTTGGCTTCTGTCTAGGCTGAGTTCCAAAACTCCCGAGCTGTAGGACCGCTTGCACTGGAGTTCTATCGGCGGATAAGCATGCGCTATGGCAATGTTGCGGCGTTCGATGCTGGTTGGTCCAACCACACCAAGAACAAGGCGCTCTGGAGATTCGAGAGCCATGTCGCCGAGTCGGTACTTCAGGACTGGATCGCAGAGGAGAAGATAGATGTCTTTCTCGAAACCTATCTCAAACAAAGTGGGGACGCGGTCATAAAAGAGGTACTTGCCAATTGCGTATGATAAGCAAGTTGTTGAGCTAATAATGTGTCTTTAATAGGGAACAGAAGTGAAATCCCTCGTGACAGAACAAGGCCACGTCTTTTCTGGAGACATCTTCATCGATGCGACTTATGAGGGAGACTTACTTGCTGCCTCGGGTGTCTCAACAACGATTGGCAGAGAGTCTGCAGCGACCTTCAATGAAACGAACGGAGGCGTGCGCGTCAACACTACATTTTCGCAATTGACCGTGGATGTAGACCCCTATGTTACACCGGGAGATCCATCAAGTGGCCTTATCCCCACAGTTCAGGCGGGCGAATTGGGAGCACCAGGTAGCGGGTAAGTCTTGCAATTCCTGACGAGGTATGTAATGGCTAATAATTAGCAGTGATAAATCCTTGGCCGCATACGTTTTTCGAATGTGCTTTACCAATGTCACTGACAACATGGTCCCTTTCACCAAGCCAGAGAATTATAACGCATCCGAGTACATTCTGTGGTCAAGATATGTTGAGGCTGGCGGACAAATTCTGACCCCAGACCCCGTCATTCGTGGCATCAAGACGGACACAATTGGAAGTACAACTCTGGGCTTAGGATTTGACCTTCCCGGAAGAACTCTTGGTAAATATGCCCAGAATGAACGCAATCATCTTCGTAACTGACAGAGAATTAGCTTGGCTCGAGGGAAATCACAGCACCAGAGCTGCGCTTATCCAAGAACTTACTGAATGGCAAAAAGGACAACTATACTTCTTTGCCAATGATCCGTCCATGCCTGAGGAAACTCGTGCAGTCTGGAGTTCGTGGGGATATGCGAAAGACGAATTCGTCGACAATGACAATTTCCCCAGAAAGATGTATGTTCGGGATGGAAGAAGAATGGTCAAGGACGATTTCATCATCACGGCACGAACAGCTGCCTACCCTGCTGTCGAAGAGCCGGCGAGTGATCCCATTGCGGTCGCCTTTTGGCCCACGGTAAGTGCAACCTTTTTGAGAAAATGAATGAATGAATGGCTTCGTACTGATCAGTATAGGACGTCCATATTGCCCGCCGAATCGTCAAGGACGGGTTCGTCTACGATGAAGGTTCCATCTTCAAGCAAGGTCCAGCATGGCAGCCTTTTGGCATCTCCTACCAGGCAGTCACACCCATGCGCAAGGAAGCGACCAATCTCATGAGCCCGACAGTCATGGCTGTCTCGCACCTGGGCTATGGTGCCGTGCGCATCGAGAATACCTTTATGAACCTTGGCCAAGCAGTTGCTTATGCTGCTTCGACTGCGCTGGAGATGGAGGTTGATGTTCAGGATGTGCCCTATACTGTCCTGGGGGCGAAACTCAAAGAAGCAAAGGCCGTTTTGGATGCGACCATGGTGGGCATGCCTGACAATTCTGGACTGGAGTCAATATAATGCCGAACGCGAAGGCAATCATTGAAAACATTTTGTATAATCAATTACCAACGTGATATAATCAAATAGAATGAGTCGAGGTCTATACTCGTATCTCATGTTCATCTGACACTTTCAATATGACGGCTTACGAAAAAGCGCGATCATTCTTTGGGACCAGTAAAAAAAGCCATTCAAGCCGTGCGCAGACTTCTGCTCAGTGGTCGTTAAAGGATTAGTCGGCATGGTCGCGGCTTTGAAAGATAGGGAAAGCGCGACACGCGGGATGATGCATTTGCTCCATATTCTGGCAAGTGCTACGCGCAGCCCTAGGAAGTTGCAAATGTCCATTTTGCAACAAGTCTCTGGTTGTCATGCACTTCTGCGACACCAAAGCTCTGTACGCAGCTCGGTAATCTGCCGTCCTCTTCTGAGCATCAAACCAGCAAAATCCGGGGAACAATTTAGTGTGCAATGATTAAGCTCAGCCGAACTCGCAGATGGCGTCGCCTGAATTATTCGGTGTTTGGTCGCGTTCTAGGGATCCATTTTAGGTCGTGGCGCCAATTTGTGGGGAGACTCTCAACTGAAGCGTTCCCCGAAATATGAGAATTCCCGTCCCCCGTCCGTCCGTGACTTGCTCCTTACCTTCCCCGAGATTATGCTGCATCGGCACCGTTTGTCGGAACGACACAATACTACCCGAACCCACAGTCTCAGTTCATATGGATACTCGGCATGACAATGATCAGCATCGACGTTCGGAACACAATTCGGAAACTTCCCAACCAACCGCAAAGCGTCAAAAGGTCAAACTCGCATGCCAACCCTGTCGTGACAAAAAAGTGCGATGTGATGGACAACGACCCGTCTGTCGCGCATGTGCTCGCAAGAAACTAGACTGCATTTATTCAGCATCCGAGGCAGACACAAATGAGAGGTAAATATGATCTTGACTTTTGTTACGGCCCCATCGTATTTCCTTTGATGATATACTCACTATAACCCGTAATATAGCTACATAGCGCGTCTAGAGCGCCAAATTCGTGAACTTGAAGCACGACTCCAAAATCCAGCATCTAACCACACTGAGTCTTCACATGTCGCTCGAGAGAATGTGCCTAGCACAGGGTCAGAGCCTGTCTCACACGATATTCAGCAAGCGACACAGAGACATCTGAGTGTATTGTCTCCACCGACTGCGCACAGAAATATCGCCAACTCTCCCAGCCGGATGAATCCAAGCGCTCACGTAACAACACCTGCAGAAGACGTTGTCCCACCTGCGAGACCACCGAGAGAACAAGCTGGTGGAACCTTTGTGCATCCTAATCAGAGTGATTCCCGACTACACAGAGAGGATACAGTCCACAGCTCACATGATGATGAGGCATCGGTCGAATACAGCCCTGCCTATCTTGGCAGTTCCAGCGCTGTGGGCTTCATGAGCGAAGTTTACCAGACCTTCAAGTCTGGTAACAGCGGCAACACCACAAACGACAATGGAGATCTCACGTCGCATGATCAAGACTATGCGCCATGGTTTGGCCGTGCAGGATTAATAGGAGATTCAGACTCGACTATGGCAGATTTTGTGGTGCCACCAAGAAGGATCGCTGATGGCCTCGTGCATCACTACTGGGAGGGCGCTCATCCTTTGCAGCCCTTTATTCACAAGGGCACTTTTATGAAGAGGTAATTTCATTACACGCAAACGGAGAGCCACGCAGTCAGATGTTCTTAGCTGACCATATGCAGGTATCATGAACTCTGGCAGACCGACGCAACCGATCCGGGCGAGTTACACGCATTTGGACGAAGCAGGTCGGTATACACATCGCAGGTCTTTCATTGCACCTTGAATTTGGTCTTTGCTCTGGGCTCCCGTTTCCGTTCCATGTCGAGCGGCAAACAACGACCGGGATCTGACAAGACGCACGAGCAGTTTGCTCAGCGAGCCACTCGACTTCTCAGCTTGGATTTGATGGATTACGGATCTATACAGCTTGTTCAAGCTCTCATATTAATGGCCCAATATCTCCAAACGCTGAACATGTCGAGTAAATGTTGGGTCATTGTAGGGATGGCGATTCGTGTTGCCCAAGGACTTGCATTGCATCTCGATGTTGCTGGCGAGACCCAGGCGCAAAGAGAAGAGAGGAGAAGAACTTGGCACTCTTGTGAGCTTTTAGATAGGTAAGGACAAGCTCGAGCCGGGTCACAAAACTCATGGTCCCTCAGATCGTATACGATAGCTGACCCCGAGCTCTTTCACCCAGTGTTTTGAGCATGACATTTGGACGGCCGCTCATGCTGGAACTCAAGTCATCTACACCCCTGCCCGAAATGATAGATGATGAGTACCTCGCAATCAATGCTGGTACAACGAATGAGCAACCCCCTGGCACTCCTGCCAGGTGCGCCTTCTTTGTGTCCATCATAAAGCTTTCTCACATTACCGCCGAGATCTTAAGGTTTGTCTACATATCACCCGAATGCTCGCTAGCCATACATGTCAAAAGCTGACAGTCGGCTGTTCCAAAAAGGTTGTTTTACTTTTCTGCACCCGGAACTTCAAGTCGAGAGCCTTTCACGGAGGATTATCCATCACTGCTAAGACTGGATGCGGCTCTCGAACGCTGGAAGGAGGAGTTACCATCATATCTCCGATATGAAAATGTGCAACAGGAATCTCCAAATACTCTTAGTGTCTTCACTCGTCAAGCGCATCTGTTACATCATCGGTGAGCAAAGCCCGGAGTGGTAATGTGGTTGTCAATATTGATATTACTACAGATTTCTCTATGGAAGAGTACTTCTTTTCCGGCGCGTCGTGGTTCGTATGGCCGCTTCTTCGGTTCTCCAACGTCCAGCACCGTCCGGAGCAGAGTTACAGCGAGTAGTTACCTTCACCTGTATTGATAAGTGTATAGCAGCCGCACAGGGGCTGCTTGACTTGATCCGTTACAACCTGGGTACATGGTTCCTTCCACCCACTTGGTACACTGTCTTTGGTAAGATCAAATGCGGCACGCTTTCCTGCAAACATTGTACTGAGCCAAAGAATAGTCATTTACACAACCGCAACGGTCTTTACTGTAGTGCTGCTCACGCCATCGTTGCGCGAGCGCCTGACAGCAGAGCAGCGACAGCAACTTCAGCAGTCCTGGAATCAGTGTGTTGAATGTCTCAGAGAGTACCAAAAACAAGGAGATTCGTCCGCCTCTAAATGCCTCTCGAACCTTCAAAGGATATACAACCAAGATGGCAGCGAAACCCGGGACGCGCCGGCTAGGTCTGGCGGACAGAATCGAACTGTGCTACGGCCGCAACAACACGAACAGCCCGGGCAGCAAAGCCCATTAGTTCAGAATACCACGGCTACTACTGTGCCTGATCATGCACCGATGTCATGGATTCCCGAGTCAAGCGCAGGACAAAATCCTGAATGGGACATCAATGGGTGGGCTTTCAATTGGACCAACGATCGAATTGATTGGCCTGGTGACTTTGCAACATTTTCATGGAATGGAGCATGAGTACAGAAGACCAAAAGGGTAATTCGTTCAGAATCATGTGCCTTCATCTGCCCTATGCCGGATGAAACTTCGTGACGATCGATGAAATTATAAGGGAAATCAATCCAGCGACATACTATATTTGTTTCTTGCTTCGTTAATCAACACTCACGATTGATTATTTCGTTGTACAAAACCTATGGCAATACGTGCAGATCAATAGCATTGTCTTATGATTTCTTGAGTAAGAATTAAGATAACCTTAGTTGGTAGCATAGGGTCTAGAACATTGGGTATCCCATTCGTTCTGCGCTAACTACGACCATTTAGCTATGGCTTGGCCACTAGACAGACGCCTACGTAGAATTACACACTAAAGCAAATGAGCAGCAGCCGCAGCTGAATATGAACTATTGAGTTGTAACCTGGCTGGAATTAAGCCAAGCTATGCTAACTATAGTACCGCAAGCCACATGGCATGGACTTGAACGTTATTGTTTTTTTTTATCGTCACAAATGCTAGAGTCATATATGTCCTTGACTCCTTTCCATGGATACTCACGCAGTTCTTGACTTGTGTCATCTAGTAATGTAAAGTGGTAATCAGACATTCCTTTATTTGTTCTTTCAGAAAAATCGCTCTTTGCGAATACGTTCCTTATTATAATCAGTACATGATGCTTCGACTAAAGTACGCCGTCCTTGCGGCTCTCCTGGCTACCGTTGCTGCAAAGCCCTGTAAACACACTCCTTCATCTGTATCATCACCAACAGCAAAAGATGAAACGAAAACTTATAGCAATGAGAATACATTTTCCTCAAGTAGTATCTCGATGAGTGCTAGCTCAACTCACGACGCTGCCACGACGATCGACACTACGTCCTCCTGGAGCAACTCATACACGTTGTCGGCATCTGGCTCCGAATCAAGCATAATTGTGTCAACCACCACGGACCCTGCATCATCGCTCACGACTAGTACAGAGCCATCAATACTTATACCGACCTCTTCTTCAGAAACGAGTGTTACCGAGACCAGCACCACTGGGACGAGCATTGAGACGAGTGCCATTGAAACAAGCACGACGACAACTTCCTCCGTCGAGTCAAGCCCAACGGCTATTAGCGATCAGTGCCTAGAAGGTATGGTCAAGAATACTATGGATCATCAATATTTCCAAGCTGACCAGTCTTCTATACAAAGCTCTCACCTTGCAAGGTGACAATGCAGTTACCGACTGTTCAACCAGACTAATCATCACCGTAACACCGCCTGCCAGGTAAGTATTGCATTCCTATTCTTCTATAACTTCAATCATACGATGCCGTTACTGAACTTTAAAAGCACCGTCACCGAGACTGCGACTACGACAGTATCTGAAAGCACTGTAGACTCTACGCTTTTCACTGAAACGGTCACAACCACTGTTCTTACGGAGACATCACTGTTTACCACCAGCACTACCACTACGGCTTCCACAGAAGTAGATACTGTAGCAGAGCAGGCCACTGTGTTCACTACCACGACTAGCTTCTATACGGCTCCTACCACCGTGACGACTACTGTATTCAACTATCAAGGTAGCCCTGGAAAGGCTCGTGGTTTGACGGCTCGGCAGACTGCATCACCAGAAGTACCAGAGTATGCGGCTACAGCCTGCGCCTCGTGGAGTAAATATGTATCTGCCTGCCAACAGATTGGTGTTGAGACCTCGACAATCACGGTCGAAGCGGTCACCGAGACAGTCACACAATATGCAAGCACGACGGCGACAATAACATGGTCCACTGAGTCATCCACGCAGACTGATGTCGTCTCAGTGACCGCCACAGTTTCGTCCACGCAAACCGACGTCGAGTCCATCACGGTGACCACCACGACTACAGAGACTGCCACCATCACCTCGGTTGAGACCATACTATCCACGACTACCCCAACGTCCGTGGTTCCGTTCTCGTGCCAGGCCACCGGCCTCAGCTTCCGGGCTCGTAACCCCTTCCCCGACGGCTCCACGCGCTATATGAACACTGTCAACAGCGTGAATGTCGCGTGGCAAACCTTCCCTTCGAGCCCGAGCGCGGCTGGTCTGGCAACGTCGACCTGGGTCCTGAATACCGGCGGGTATCTGGGCCTAGCCAGCAACGCCGGGGTGGCGTACGTGCAGGTGCCTTCGTCGGCAGCGTCCCTGCAGGTCAAGATGGGCACGCCGTCCGCGGTTGCAGCCGGGGTGGCGGCGGGCACCTTTGTCCAGGTGGCGGGGTGTATCGACCAAGCCACGAGCAGTGTCAACATGGTCGCTGCCGGGCGGTCTAATATGCTGTCTTGTGGGAACGCGCTGTACCTGTCAACAGGCACGGGGACGGATATTCGCAGTGATTGCGTCTTCTTGGCTCCGACGGCTGTCTCTGCTTAATATGTAGATGTAAGGGAGGCCAAGTTAGTCGCAAAGATCGAATAATCATTGCAGGCGACAATTCTAATGTTCTAATGGTCAATATCGCCGCTGATTGGAATGCATTCCCTCTTATATACTTTGATAGAGAACGAGTGAAAACATATGGTATTCCTCTGGTGGACACCAATCACATAGAAAAGAAGAATCGACCGCACAAAACAACTACTGCCTGATCCATGTACAGTGTACCAGGTATATACCGAGATAATTTTTAATGAGCTGCAGTTGGTCTAGAGCAGTGCTGCACATACATAATAAGCGAGGTAGGTATACTGACAATCAGGTATTGCTCGCCTGCACGTTGGCCTAGCCCTGGTTGATGGACACCTGCAGCGTACGTGTTGGTTCATTGATAATTGCCCCACCAGTGGAAACCATGCACCACCGTCATGGCACCATCCAACAGGGCTTTAGTATTTGTGTCAATTGTCAGCCTACTCTGAGAGTTCAAAGCAATGATTGATTTTTACTTTGATGAACGATCCCCTTCAGAATCTTGTCAGGCTTCAGACAAGAGTGAGATCGATCAACGACGGGATTTTCCATTTTCGACCATGTTGTCGTTCGGAGATGAGAGCTCCCACGTGTGGGCGTTACGGGAGACTGCCTCATTGGCTTCTCTGCTCGTTCTACTGGCATCTGGCGCAGTACTGGCATTTTTGTTTTCATCATTCCGCGCAAATGGATCACCTGACTCGCTCAATGACCCTATACCCGGACTGTTCAACACACTTCAATTCATGTCCAACAACGAAAAGTTCATAAAGAGAGTCCAGAAGGCGCTCAAGGGAGGTCGCAACGTCATCCGTTTCTACCTCGGACCAAAGACCGTGTATCTTGTGGCTGGACCCTCCAACGTCAGGGCCGTATTTGGCCGTGACCTTGTCCATCAGGTCACGAATCAGGAGCAGATGACACACTATGCGCTGCCGACGCTGTACAAGATGAATCCCAAGGAGGTTCAACGCTGGGCAGATGACCGCTCGGGCGTTACAAAAACACCCATTCCCGGTACTGAGAACGTACCTACCCGTCAGCGACTCTGGTATAACTATGAACACATCTACGTCGAGTATATCGGCCGGCCGCAGTACATGAAGCCGCTTATATCCATTTTCAACAAAAACTTGGGTCAAGTTCTAGATCAATTTCCGAAAGGGCAATGGACTACCCTGAGCGTCCAAGACTTTTGTCGTCAAAAGGTCGCAGCGGCACTAGTCAGCACTTTATTCGGACCGCGTCTGCTGCAGCTTACTCCCGACTTTATCGAGCGATTCTGGGCCTTTGACGAGCAGGTCTTTCAGCTGGTTATGGGGCTACCTAGCTGGCTGAATTCGAAGCCCGCTAAAGCTCACGACCGCTATGTCGTCGCCATAGAGCGGTGGCTCGACGGCGCGTCACAGGATTTTGATTGGAATGGGCTGGAGGCGGAAGCAGACTGGGAGCCCCAATTTGGTGGACGAGCTGTCCGAGAACTCTACAAGTGGATGAAGGAGACGGAGTGGAGGAAGGAAGTGATTGCCGCCACATTGGGCGCACTCTGTTTTGCGTAAGTACCATTATAATATTGTTTGTTACGTTTTACTAACAACGAATAGGCTAAATTCGAACAGTATACCGACTACTGTGTGGATGTTAATGGAGATCATCAAAGATCCAACCCTCTTGGAAGCGGTCCGCGAAGAATTGAAGTCTGTCGTGAGCGATGATCCCACGACCGGCCAGCTCGACAGCCAAAGACTGGTAGCACTCCCGTTGCTGCAGTCGATCTGGACCGAAACCTTACGCCTGCGCATCAACTTCAACATCGTACGCGACGTCAAAGAGCCAGTCATACTGGACGGGACCACGATACCCAAAGATTCATTGCTGCAGGTACCAATGATGGTGGCACATTATGATGAGGCCACATGGGGTGCAACCGGTCATCCCGCATCCGAGTTCTGGGCAGAGCGCCATATCAAGTATACGGAGAAACTGGACGAACAATCGGGCAACACGCACCGCGAGCGCAAGTACGTCATGGCCGGCCATCCGGCCTCCTACTTCCCCTTTGGCGGCGGTGCGAACATTTGTCCTGGACGTCAGCTCGCCAAATTTGAGACTTTCACCACGATTGCTCTGGTCCTTTTGCGCTTTGATATTGAGCTGGTAGGATGGGCCAAGTCGGACGGCTCGCCTTCAAAGAGGGCAGCGGAGAGTGACATGCGCTACTGTGGCGCTGGCGCGATGCCGCCGGATCGGGATATGAAGATCAAGTTGAGACCTTTGTATTAGAAAAAGTTTCATGTTCAGCGTGGTTGTACAATTCGAATGATAGTTTGTATTTTGAAGGCTTGAAACATGAGAATACATTGTTTGTGCTCTGCATAATCTGCCATCACTCATCGCCTGGGTGCTTGGATACGGCTGGTTGGCTTTTGTGGAGAGAACAAGACGACATAGACCCAACATGCGTTGATGCGACACAGATCAGAAGGTTCCTTCCGCAGAGATTCGTGTAATACATCATTGGATGAATCAGTCTGGGTATAGGCGACGGATACCATATTTGTTACCAGTTATAATAGGCCTCCCTTACGAGATGACGTCTTTCGGTCTCTCGTCTCCCATTTGAACGTGGTAATATCATGCTTCCCAATCAAATACTCCAACCCCAAGTCTGCTTTCCCTTTTGCTACGCATTCCAATACAACTGCGATATGGTCGCTTGAGAAACCTATCTCTTGTCCTAAGCCACCCCAATGAGTGTAATGCCACAATACTCTGTATACCTGTTTGTTTCTCTCGGCCCCGTATTCGAGGAACAACATGAAAATTGGCACCCATTGCTCCCATATTCTGGCCTGGTTTGCGTCAGTCTGTTTCAAAGTGCGAGACATCGCGACGAAGAGCGATTGAATCCACGGGGTTCCCCCTTCACTGCGCCATATCAGATTTGGATCCGCGTCAAGTCCTAGTAAGCACTGGAACATGGGCAACGAGATTGGTTGGCACACAGAGGCATCGTTTAGAAGCGGCCAGGTCCCCCGAAGCCTAGTTCTCGGTTCTCTTGATGATGCTGAGGGAGTGAGCAATCTACTCTTTCCTACAAGGCGTCTGAACCGGGATGGTTTTGTGACCAATTCTGGATCTACTGGATATGTTTCCACCTTGTCGTGCTCTTTGTTGTCATCCGAGGCCATGCAGCCGGTCTTGGCGCGCGCCCGGACATAGTCAACAACAGAAAACCGTACGGTAGTAGCCAGGAAGCTCGTTCCAAACGTAGGATGGAACGTGGGAGGTCCGTAACCGGGAACACTCGGCATGGATCGATAGAATGACTTAAGCCCAGGCGGTGTCAGAACTTCTATCAGTGTTCGGTGAAGATCATCGAGTATTTGAATCATTTTAGAAACATCCTGCTTGACTTTAGCCGCCGACATAAGACAATTTTGGGCGAAACGTATTCGCTCGCTATCGGGGCATCCATTCGTGATCTTGACCATGGCTAGATTGGCTGAGCAGAGTTGGAGGTGGCAGTCGAAATCTTCCGCGGCGGCCGAATCGATCCTCGAGCGTATCTCATTTGTATCTATGTAATCTTTCACGGAGAGATGCAAAAATCGTACCCGACCATGGACTTCGACTTCAAGCAGGCCTTTACATCTGCTATTGAGGCGTCGTTTCACGGTGTCCCTTCTGGCCTGAATCTCGCCTCTTTCGAACGCTCGGATGGGTAATCTCAACGCGAATTCCACATTCTCCTCCTCATCTGAAAATGAATACAAAAGGGCGTCGATATCGTCGTTGCTTGCCTCAAGAAGCTGGAAGTATTGCGATGCGTGACTAAAGTAAAAAGGATCAAGATCGTCCAGTATGGCGCCGTAAAGTCTCTCAAGATCAGGCGGCAGACGATTCAATCGTCTTTGTAAATCTGCTATCCGATCATCATTGGTGAGGCCGGCTAGCAATGATATCACAACAAGCTTAATCCACAGGAAAACGCCTGAAGCTTTGTCGGTGATATTTGTCATCAATGTTCTTGCGAATTCTGGCTCGCGCAATTTTAGCCTCGTAAATCCAGAATTTTCGTTGAACCGCGACGTAACGTAATGTTCGATATCGGGATACGTGAATTCTTGTAACATCAAGTTTGGCTCCGTACCAAAATTGTCTTCGAACACAATCCATGGCCGGCTCGATACACACATCTTGACATTGGGCAAGTTCAAGAATGACCGGAGAACTTTGATGAGCATTTCGTGATCATCACAATCATCATCCGCTATTGCTTGATCACCACGATACTCATCCAATCCGTCGATGAAAAGGCAAACCTTTTTATGCCGTTGCTCTACGAGTTCGCGAATGGTGTCCAGGAGTATTTGCTCAAGGATCTTCTCGCTTTCAATCTTATTCTCCAGACCGAAGGAATACCATGCCTCCCATGTCTTTGGTATAACTTCAGGGAGCAGGTCTGGGTATCCTTCCAAGATCTGGCAGAGCAGTGACTGGAAAAGACCGCGTTGTGAGGCTTCTATAGATGAACCGGATGCCCAAAAATAGAAAGAGGCGACAACGAGATGGTCCCTGCCGCCTGCCCACTTCTGAAGATGCTCTTCGCATTTTAGACTGCCCTCAGACGCCCCATCAAAGTTGCTGATGAACTTCATAAGGGTTGACTTCCCACTGCCAGCTTTTCCGGTAATCCAGTACAGTCGATCACTAGATTCTAGCCACTCCCGGAATCTTGTACCTCTCCGATCAGGAGGGCTGTCCTCAAACATCCACTGAAATGTCTCTCTGTATGCGTCCGCAACTGCTGCCTCCCTTAAAGCAATCTGCGAATAGCGAAGACTGGAAATGATGCGTGCTTCGATCTTTTCTTTTCTTGACTGTTCCATCTCAATCTTGGAGTAGTTAGGCCCAAGATTATTGTCGTCATCTACACCTTCGTCTCGCTGCTGTAACACGAGGCGATGGATAGAATCTTCTATCTGCGTCATCTGCTCATCCGCAGTGCCTGATGCAAGGGTCGACCTGATGTATTGCAGCATAATGGTACCGGGTGCATCGTCTAGGTCCTTCATAAGACCTTGCGTTATCTTTTTACCGGGCTTCGGTGGACTGTAGCGGGAATCGTTCTTCAGCTGCTGCAAGATCGCCTCTTGCGTCTGAAGTGATTGACTTGTATGTTCCCTATCTAACAGTCAGCAATAAGATCAATACAAAAACGAGAGTATGGATGTTCTTGTACTCCTCATCATCAATAAAAGACAAGGACCAAGAGTCATTACCTACCTAATCGAATTGAGTAACTCTACTGCGAGTTCACTTCTCAGCTGAACGATCCTCTTATGCAATTTCTCAATTTTTGGCCCTTTCCATGTCAGCTGGAAGCTGGCGACTATTGCGTCCCTTTTTCGACCCGTGCCATTGAGTCCTACATCATCCAATGTCTGCAGGAGTTCTTCAACGACCTGAGAGCATTCCCTTGACAAATCAACCAGTCGCAATTGAGATGGTGACTGGATGGAAACTTGATTTGACGACGCATCTGCGTTGAGCTGCTGTAGTAGTGGATGAAGGAAATCTGTGATGTGTCGCAGTTCTTTGAGCTTAGAAAGGTCGTCTCTGCCAGCCTTGATTAATTCGTCTGCTTTGAGAACGAATTTGGCACCGAAGTCCAAGAATTGAACGACATTGCCAGCAAAGGCTAGAGCCGCAATAGCTTCAGCCATGTCGCAGGCGATTGAATTGCCTCGCGGCAATAATTCATGAAGCCGAAAGCCGTAATCGACAATTACGTCTCAAAACGCTCTTGCTCAAGACATGATGACAGACTCAAAGATTGTCAAGAAGAGGGGTTAGCTACTGGCATTTGGCAGTATCTGCGGTACGCAGGGCAGGGGCAAGTCACGAGGCTCTGCAGGCAGATAGGTCACATAGATATTCCGTCTAATGCGCACTTCGGATTATGATCCAATCGTTGCTTGCGGCAAGGCAGAGCTATCCTGATATCACTTGCACCTGCTGAATTAGCACATCAAGTACCCCAAACCCTGGCTCGATGGGCACTCTGCCCATGATGAGATCCAGCCCCGCCGCATTATATGCAGCCTTTGGTGGCCAATTATGCCTCCAAATTTGCACACCTTTCGACCCATGTATTTATACCTGTCAGTGGTGCCGACTCCAATCTAATTGGACTTATTAGCCAAAGTTTGCGGACAGTAGTATGTTTGCTACGCTCGAGTCCCACCCATACTCTACTGATTTGCAATCTAGTAAGCAAAACAAGAAAACATGTATCTACATATTCGAAAGCGTATGAGGATAAGATATCCTCTGGATTACCATATTGTCTGATTGCGAATTGTGTCGTAGAGGGTTACATTAGGTGAGAGTTGAAAGGAAGCTGTGGTAAAACGCCGCGATCCTCGTTCAAATATGGGAGGTTTTCCGTCAGCTTGTTATCGTAGTCAATAGTTAGAAGCTCCATCTATTCAGATTCATCAAAGTTTACCGATATATATTTGCTTTGCCCAACACAATTGCGTAGACAGTGTAATCTATCTCATGCATACTGGTTTGACTATACCTATATATTTCTTCATACCTACACAAACACAAATAAAATTCGTAGCACTGTCATTTTGGCATCATAAACTCGTACCCCCGTGGACTGTAACCAGGCCCCAGAAGCTGCAACCTGTTCTGTCCAAGTCAAATGGTATCAATATTTGTCCCAAAAAATCAAACCAAACGCCTTATGCAAGCCCAACTATCCAAAGCTCCACTGCATGTTGCTTACGACAGCCATCGCCTGGCAGTCACCGCGTTAACGGCCAATGTCTCAATACGCCCAGCGTACAGCTTCATGACATGACAGACCGGGTCACCCCAGACGATATTTCGCAACTGGTCGTCGCTGGCGACCTGAGCCAAGACACCTTCGTTGAGTCGCTCCTCCACCGTCTTCTTGCTCTTGAGCTTGGCCTTTGGATTTCCCGAGCGCAAAATCACGATGCGCCCGGCATTGCTGAGAGTGCTCGGGGGTAATTGCCATACGGGCTTTGGTGCCTTTGTCTGAGCGGGTTTGACTGCATTCTTTGATGACTTCTTGGGCGCCGGGGTGGTCTTGGACTTTTTGTCCTTTGACTTGGAGTTCTTCGCCAACTTTTCGCTTGCAGGTGGCGGACCGAGTAGCTTGCCGTCTGATTTGGTCAGAGTCTGGATTGGCGCGGGACTGGCAAAAAGCTCGAGCAGACTCTTGACGTATGCCTTGTCTGCTCGGGCCACGGGATCTCCCTCATTGATAAAACTGATGAACAAGGACTTTCTGAGTTCGAAACGGTCAGGTTTCTGTAGAGGTACGCGCGACACAGGTGGAGTGCCAAAGGTTATGCAATGGACTCGCTTGAAGCAGCCGGTCAGAAAATTGAGCTCGGACGAGGCTGCTTTGGAGGTCGAGAGCATGTGCGAGTAGAGCAAGGATGCAACGGCGCCGCCTGCCGAGTGGCCGGTGATCAGCAGAGAGTACGAGGAGCGGTCTGGATTTTCTTCCAAAAGCTGACGGAGCCTTGCCGCAACAGGCTTGATCATCTTTCGTGCTGCCGAAAGGAATCCTGCATGGCAAAAGTTGCTAGTGTCATCCTACATAACTGATAAGTGTCTATCTTATAGCAAGTGCGTGGCTTGACTTACCAGAAAGCCAGTCGGAGCTGTCGGTGCTGTGTTCAGATTGACAGCCCAGTCCATAAAAGTCGCTGTACCGCGTATGGCAAAGACAATGGTATGCATATGGTCCATGGGGACAGACTTGATGCACATAGCTTTTGTCCCCGTTCGCCAGTCTGCATCAACATAGGCATCGCGCTCTGAGCCACGAGGGTTCTCGTAGACTCGTTCAGAATATTGAGAAGCCAGGCAAATCAGTGGCCATGTCGGGATATAGCTATCGGTTGTTAGTGATAAGTGCAAAAACATCAGCTGCTGACTCATGACTTACAGTCGCAGTGGAGGTAGGTTGTCGGGCAGCCGAGAGTTGGCGTATAAATCAACTTTTGCGAAGTAACCACCCTGAGCAAGTGAGGATACGACTGCAGTGGTTTGTCCTTTAGGTGTCGTATCTTTTTTGCCCTTTTTCTTGGTCCGGCTCTTGTCGCCCGCCGTTACCGGAGGACTGGGCGTACTAGACACTTGAGAAGGAGTTGACTGATACTGAAACAAGTCTCCTTCATGTCCCGAGAAACGTTCACAGTCAATCGAAGTCATGACTTCATTGAACTTGGTCTGTATTTGATCGTACAGTGCGGCAGTCTGGTTGAGCAGCTGTGAGGCGTGGCAGTGCCATCTTGGCAAACCATCGTCGATTACCTGATGCACGACATCATATGGCACAATCTTGTTGGCCAGATCCACCATGGACCCAAGATTGTGTTTACCAAGATGAGTTAATGAGCATGTTGACGGAGCTGAATAAGGAGGAACAGGGCCAAGATAGTAGTGTTGGTTTACAATAATGGGACGATAGGGCTGCTGCTGCGGCTCTGGATATGGCGGAGGTTGAACTGCATACTGGATTTGAGCTTGAGGAGGAGAGGGGGGCGGCGCTTGTGAGTCCTGTGGCCGAGCAACCGGTGGCCGGGACGGTTCAATTGGATATCCTAGATGATCAACCTTGACTGTGGGCGAAGATGGCGGTTGTTGACGCTTTCTGGACGCGAAGAACCCCATGGCGAGACCTCAGCTGAACCATGCATATGGAAGCGCTGGGGACAATGGGGGGATTTTGCGGGATCAGTAGTATGTTATGTAAATGAATAGTGTCTCAGAAGGCAGGAAAAGGAAGGATGTAATACGACACACGGCACGGAGTTAAAGAAGCACGACAGATGTGTAATGTTACAAAAACCGAAAAAGCGGCTAAGTTACTGTACTGGCAACATCCACGAAGAAAAATGGGCGAAGCACCTCTGCCTAGCATCGTCATGGTGGTGGCCCAGATCTTAAGAGAAAAACGGGCACGCACACCACAAGGCCGACCGACGGCGAGACTCACTCACTGGCTTCAATGGATTCTTGCACTACTCATCGGAAGCGCTGGACCTTCTGCAGAATACTGCATAGCACAATGGGAGAGGCGGGTGTGCCTTGCCCTTTCCAGACGCGG
This sequence comes from Neopestalotiopsis sp. 37M, assembly GCA_011058875.1. Lineage (NCBI taxonomy): Eukaryota > Fungi > Ascomycota > Sordariomycetes > Amphisphaeriales > Sporocadaceae > Neopestalotiopsis > Neopestalotiopsis sp. 37M. Next base: position 180,096 of record SWKT01000032.1, on the reverse strand, counting down.
ATCCCTGAAAGGCGACGTCTACACGCTGTGATTCGCCCGTGGCCGTGCAACTGCGCCCCAATGAAGGCAATCGATTCTGCCAGGGGTCAGTCATTGACCTGGACGACGGGTACCCTAGGTCGCCCAGGGACGAACCACGGCCAGAATACAAATGGGGCTTCACGATGCATGCAAGGCAAGTTTATCATTTGGGAAATCGCTCGCTCAATGGTTCGAATGGCCCTCGAAGCTAGACAGCTATGAATGCAAACTACTGCAATGCTTGTGTGTAACCGAGAAGCCCAATTATGGTATAGGCCACACTGTCAACCACTTTGTTTCTACGTCTAAAGCCTATCTTGGAGGCTAGTTGCTGGTAGCTGCAGCTGCGTCCCGCCGCGCTTATACACACCAGTGCGGGGTTGGTGAGTTGTAAGACAGTTTCCTGCAGATTTATATATCCCATGCAGCTCTTTTGTGCCAGAGATATGAGACATGATATCGTCGACTATCGGAGCATGATTTGCGACCGCAAATACTCCTTATGTGAGAAGTGTATGATAATGTTGGTTCCGTAGTTAGATAACTTACGGGCTCCAGGTATTATGACCACTATAACTAACAGTCTGCTCACTAAAATAAGCTGGATTCTAATAGCTAAGCACTACTGCAGGACCTCCCGCAGTTGGGTTGTTATAGTGTAGAATACATTTAATCATGGCTACCGCGCTCCTCAAAACCAGTTTCAAGCCTAGATGCGACGACTCACACGAGCCAGAATCACCATGACCACATATACAGAGAAGCTAAATGAATATCCACGACCGGTCCATGCCGGTAGGAATTACTGTCTCGTAATCGTAAAATGGGATGACCGATTCATCACGAGCTTTGACGTCAAGGCCGCTTCTTGTTCGATGAATGGCCTCCAAATGTGTCTAAAATCGTCGAGTGTATTCGACCAAGCCTATAGTCTTATTACCTAGTCGAGAAGTCTGAAGCGATCCAGACATGAGTGGTCGTGGGAGTGACGGAGATATAGTCCGTCTTAGAAATCGAGCACGAAAGATTAAGTCGTGTGCTCGACATTGCTTCATGATAGCTCATGTTCTGGCATGCAGAGTGCTTCAAGATCCACACATACGGTCCCGAAGTTGAGAAAAGAAAACCAAGAATAGACAGCGTCATCGGCGGGTATCGCTGGACTTGGGCGACTGCAGAGCCACCAACTGAACAAGATCTCGAAGCTATCACGAAAGCGATATCATACATATAGTACTGAAAATCCCTAATGATTTTGTCGTCCGTTCACGTGTCCGTATACAGTATCCTAGGCGCCGTTATAGTGGTTTAATTCTAGTCCTGGTCCTGTAAAGTCGGGATACTTGATCGACTGAAGCTCACTCATGAATGAATCGCAATTATGCCAGTTCGGCTTATAGCTCCGATCATCTCATGCTGCAAGTAATCGACCAACTGTTCGGGACCGAGAGGAGTTGCCGATCATTGTGATGTTGACAAAAAAAAAAATAAGCAGCAGTGACTATGGTGTGTTTATATTGTGACAATAGCTGAGACATATAAAACCGCCGAAGGGCTTGAGAGGGTCGAATATGGAAGGTATCGGCAGTTTTTTTTTAAGGTATTCCGGGTCCTGCACCGTTGCAATTGAGTCGACGGCATCGCTAGATTTGACGGCACATATCAACAGGACTGCCCTAGACCCATTGTACCTCACAAAGACAGCCTGCACAGGTTTACACATTGGGCGTGGTTAGTGGCGCCTCAGTTGAGAGGGACACCATCGGATGAATATTTTGACGTCAACAGTACAGCGTACGATCACTATATTCATGAAACCGGAATATGTGGGCGTTCCAAGGTTGGAAACAGGCTGTGGTGTCTTGGTGGACCATGAGATGGTCCGGGCAGGATACATGGATCGCTACCAAGGAGTTGGCAATTTCCAAATACGTGCAAAGTCTTTGAGCAACACCTCTATAGTAGATAGGTGAGCTCTGAGAATTAGAGGGAGACCATGAACTGCCACAGAGATATCACAAACAAAAGCAGTGCATCAGCCTGAATAAGGTCAGAAACGTAGATCCTATTTTTATACTCTGGTGCGAGGAGTCCAGAACCCACGCAGCATGTGACCCCTGGACTAGAGGCGACGTCCAGAGGGGACCCCTTGCCAATTGAGGGCGGGCTGTCGGCAGTTTCGCAGGGGCCACAGGCACTGGCAAAGCTGCCAATGCCCGCCAATGCCACCAAAGATTCAATGGGACACGGCGCTAGTGGATCGCCGTGTCTGTCTGCATTGAGTTCGACAGGGGGCCCGGCTAATCAATCTACGGCATGGGACGGACCTCAGACAAGCTGATTTCAATGCGAAATGGAGCTTGACACGCTTCAGATCTGATCAGTGTCTTCTCAACAATTATCACAAGCAATGACGCCGGCGCCGTCATGGACTTTGTAAGTGGCATCGGCATTTCGAAGACGCGTTCGTACGTGCCAGATACTTACTATCTATCTAGTGGTCGCGGCTCATAGCACATACGCCCCTGGCTTCGGCCACCTCCAGCAAGGACGCTGCGAGAGATCCAGTGCGCAGGAGGCAGCGCTTCGAAAAGGAATACAGTCAACTCTTGGTAAGGGCAGACGTCAAACCATCACTGGAACCTCTGGCTTGCTAACACGGATTCAAGCATATATGGAGAAACACGTCAAATATCGCCCGTGACGTTGACGCTGCAGAGAACCTGGAGATCCGCCTTCAGGAGTTATCCAACATCCTCGCCGACGAGTCTCGCCGACCCCTCCCCCACCCGTGCATCACCTTCTCGGCCGTCAAACAGATTTACGTTCCCATTGCCAAAATAGCGACCACATCATACAATGAATGGATTATCAAGGAGGCCGTTACCTTCTTCGCAACCCTGATCGAGAGCGAAGAGGAGGCTTTCGTCGAAAATGAAGCCTTCTCTGCGAGCTTGACCAACCTTCTGATCCGCATCACAGGCGCCAACAGCATTCGATTGGGCGCCGAAACCGAAGTGAGGGTGGTGGAGATTGCCTTCAACATCACTACCAAGATCCGTTTGGAGCCACACATATTGCCGGCATGGTTCAAGTCCCATCAACACGAGCCGGGCCAAGAGGATAAACCCAAGGATCAAAGAGAGAAATTCGCTGGAAAGACACAGAAGCAGGACTTCCCTCTCTTCTATCTTCTCATGGACTACATTCACCACGAGGGCAAAGTGGGAGATTTCGCCCGCACCGGTCTGCTCTACATTATCGAGTCGGCCTCGAATTCCGTCGAGCTGGAACAGTGGATAGTGGAGAGTGATCTTTCGACACTGATGGCCACCGGCTTGGGCGCTCTTTACAGTCAACTGAGCCGCAAGCTGGTGATTGATCACCCCCCTCAGGACCTGCCACCAGTCCTGGCCTTGTCAGACTACCAGCATCCGTCTTCAACCTTTGAAATTGTCAGCTCCTGTTCGCCCGATTTCAAGCTACATCTCGACACTTTCTTGGCCCATCTTCTCTTCTGGCAAGATGTGCTCAACCACTGTAGATCAACCGAGGTCAAGTCAACCCTCTTGGAGCATTTCCAAGTCATTTTCTTGCAGCAATTATTGTGAGTGCCTATGTATACCTTTGATGAATGACCTTAACTTACAGGCTCCAGGTATCCGTCATTATTGGAGTCGTCCGACGTTGATGGTGGTTCTTCAGTTGCCGTTTTGACGTATTTGAGACGCATCTTGGAGGCCCTTGATCATCCCGATATGATCAATCTCATCCTCCACTACCTCTTGGCTCTGCCTGATGCCGAGACTCCCAAGCCATCAAAGCCAGAAGCGGCAATTAGTGCTGCTCGCAAGCGAAAGTCCATGGATCTTGCGACCATGATGGCCGCCTCTAAAATAGCATCAGAGTACACCCCGCTGCTCTTCAACCTGGTGGATCTTATTCACTCGTGCCTGAAGTCAAAGAACCAGCAGACAGTATGCGTCACGCTGCAATTGCTGGCTGTGATCCTTAAGAGGCATCACCGATACGCAATCATCACCCTGCTACACACGGAAGGTGTCCTGGGAAGCCTGAGTCAACGAACTCGCGGAGCTCACGAGCAAGAAGTCGAGTTCTTGACCGTGCTCGCTGGATCAGTCGGCGGCCAGGACAACTTTGATGAGATCTACGATAACATTGTAAAAGATACAATGACTAGACTCGAGGCTCACCCCTGCTCTCTCAAGCTAGTGGCACCAAAAGTGTCAATCAACAACCACAAACTGCCTGCCATTCCCGACAGCTTGCCAGGCGCCCCTCGAGATGTGCCGCACCATTCATTAAGTCCCGAGGATCCACTATTGAATTCCTTGCTGGATCTTTTAGAGACATTCTTTATCAATCCCGTGGAAACAAACTTGTCCCTCACTGAGACAATTGTCGACATGGCTGTGTGCGGGTACATTACTATGGAAGGATGGCTGTTACGTTCTCCTTTGAAATACGCCTTTGGCGAGGATGACGAACTCCTCCCTGAGCCGATTCCTGACCCGTCGTCGGACGGCCTTACCGAGGCACAAAAGTTGCAAGCTATTGAAAGATGCCGTCGAAGGCCATTGTGGCAAGCCTCAAGTCTTCCACGCATTCTCAACATTCTTGAGGATTTGGCAGATCAGGTCGCTTCTTTCAAAGGCTCGATCCCACGATTTGAAGAATTATTGCAACAGCGACGGGAAGCTTTCCAGACTGCAGACACCATTGTGCAAAATCCATTACCTGTGCGACCAGCAACAGCGAGTGCCACACCAGTCAGTGAGCGCTCGAGTTTTGATAGATCGTCAAGGCCTACTTCTCCAGCTCGCCCCGGTGGATTGGAAAGTTTTGCACAGCGTCTCTTGTCTGATTTGACCACCCCTACTAGAAGCAGTAATAGTCGTGGCCGCAAGAACAGTCGTGCAACTACAAGTTCTGGCACGCCTGGAGGGACGCCTTCGTTCAAGCCTGAACCGCCACCAAAGCAGTTTCCAATGAATCACCAGAGTCCAACGAGAAGCGGACAGCAACACGAGACCCCTATATCAGGCGACCGACAAGGGCCAGTCGCTAGTCAGGCAGCAGCCTTTGCAGCCGTGGATCAAAGCATTCTCTTGCGAAAGGTCAAGCTCCCCTCCAAAGAAGCAGATGTGATTGAATCCATTCCTCTCGATTTTGATAAGAAGCCAACCGGTGTGGAGGAGCCCGCGGAATCATCAGTTGGAGGAGAAGACCAAGAGACTACTCCCAAGGCTGAAGAACAGCAGAGCGAGAATGAAACTGCAGATTCGACTCAGACATCGAGTGAGACAGCCACACCTGATGGGGAGAAGGCAGCTTCCGTGTCACACGTCCTCACGAACACCATCATCTTTCAGTCATTTATCCTCGAGCTTGCAGCGTTGGTACAAGTCAGGGCGGGTATGTTCAGCGAAGTCCGTTTCATTTGATAGATCATCTCAGTCAGGGCCGCTTTCTGTTGCTTCTCACTTTCGAGTCAGGGCTTGCATGGATACCCTCGGCAGCGGTTACGTTTGTACAGATTTCTTCTCTCGTCCTTTTGTCAAAGCATAGCTGGTGAATCATCGATGGCGCTAGAGGTCTATGTCGTTTTGTCATTTCGCGACCGGGAAACGATGGCTATTTGTAGACTACCTTATTCAATTATGGTACCAATATGAACATGTGCAGACATATTGAAATTGACCAATTACCTGTCTATTGTGAAGTCAAAATGCTGAAGTAAAAGATATGCAATTTCATTCCGTCCCAAGCTATGAATATGCTTCAATAACAATGCTGAATGCCCACAAACGCCGAACCTTAGGATGTATGCCTTTATACCACAAAATACTAGTAAAAACCGTGACAAAGCATATGTACTCCACCCGACAGAGTCATTACCAAGTAAACAACCATCTAGTTGAACCCAACAATACCCTCAGCAATCCTCACACCGCGACCATTTCCAGAATTCCTCCACACGGAGACCTTGCGCCCAATGATGCCCGAGCCGCCGACACCAATCTCGAGCGGCTCCTCGAGACGGAGCTCGGTGGAACAGGTGCGGATCACGGACGGCCGCGCCGCGGAAAAGTCTAATCGGTGCAGAAGTGACATTTCCTCCTGGTCTTCCTCCTCGGAGTCTTCCGAGTCTGATATCGTGCTACTGCTGCTCTTCGGTGCCCTTAAGTCACCTGTGCTGTGGATGCCAATGATGCAGCCGCTGAGGTCGTGCCCGGCGGCGTCCTCTAGTGACGATGGCGTATAGGTTATGTGTGTTGCCATATTTGATGAACGTGACGTGGATGACGAGGCGTCGTCTTGTGGGAGTGCGTGAAAGACCATGTGGCCGGACAGGGCTTGCAGGCGTGTTGAGGGTGCTGAAGAGGTCGGAGCGTTGAGCACGGCGAGGGCGCCGCCTAGCGGCTGTGATGGGCGAGGCGATTGGATGCCGCACATTGTGATGTAAATGATTTTTTAAAGAGGTGTATGTCCAGTGAGTACGTGTACAATACCAAATGAGAAGTGATTGCAGTGTCGAACAGTGTATATGTATTTAGTAATTTGTTGTATTCAGTTGGTGATATTTTTTATGATAGAAGCGAATATGAAAATCGAGGAGCTATTCGAGAATCTGTACCATGGCCGATTTTATACCATATTCAGCCGTCCTTGAGAATATCTGCTCAAAACACTCAGATCGACAGGCACCTCCTTTGCCAATTCGAGACCCTGAATCAAAGGACAAAGGTGCACGTGAATCATGCCAGTCTGCCCATTGTTTCTGTCCATAGTTTCACGCGGCACCAAAGACTCGAACAGGGGGGCTTTAGTGAGTAAGGTGTTGCGTCGAGTCTGACCAATCATGTCCTTGTTACTGTCCATTTTGAGCAAGTTTGCGGGGGTTGAGAGGGTTTGCGAGGTATGAGTCGGTGGTCTAGAAGTTATATACACGGACGACCATAGAGAAGAGAGCATTGAGCAAGAAATAAAATAATGGGGCTATTGGACAATAAGAACAGATAATGTGTTTGGTATATTCATTGACACTGCTGTTCCTTACAGAATTTCTAAGGACAGTATTAGAGCATTACATTAGCGATGCAAGTGTGGAACCTGGTACTCGACTTGGAAGTTAGTCGCGTGCACTGCAAAGGTATTGCCCGCTGCGTCTCCTACTCCTTCGATCGCGCGAATTCCAAAGATGCTTGATTAACAGCAATTATCACAGGTATGATCAAATCAAAAGAAATTTGGAGCCATCAAAATTATGATGGTTTAAGATTCTATACGAGTGCTTCAAATAATCATATTCGCTTGACCTAATTGCCAAAGCATTATCCATTGTGTAAACCCAGCCAGCAAACGCCGCGCAATGCCATATAATATCATGCAAACAATTAAGTGTGTATCCCATATCCCGTATCCCATGCCTAATTCCTTCCTTCATCCCAATCAGACCACCTCTTTACAATCTCGTCAACCATTTCAATGCCCTTTCGGGACGCTTCAACCTCGAACCACTCCCTGTGCGACTTGCCACAAGAATCGCAAGCGCCCTTGTCACTCACCCGGAGTCCGGCTCCGGCAAGCTCCAGGTGAATCAAGCGCTCGACCTTGTGACTGTGCGGCATCTTGCGCGGCGTCGAGGGCGCATTGGTCGAGACGTACGGGTAGTACCGGATGAGCGAGATGTTATAGCCGCACTGCCGCGTCCACTCGTTGAGACGCCGCTGCACGTTGGACGCGCGCCCAATCTTGAGCAGGATCGTCTTGGACGACTTGTCCTTTTGTGTAGCGTATGATTGAAGCACGTCGCTGGTCCGCCGTTGTCGCCCTCCCGGACCGCGGCTTGGAGGAGCCAGTAAGTCGCGCGCGGCGTCGACGGGCGGCGCCTTGGGCTGCGACTCGGGCGTGAGCCAGAATATGTAAATGTATCCCGCCTCGTCTTGTTGCGAGATCGGCTTGGCGAGCTCGGCCATCAGCTGTGATGCCGTCTGGGGCGATGCCGAGGGCGGGATCAGCTGGAGATACTGCGACGTCTGCGAGGCGTCCGACTTAGCGTAGCTGCGCCTAGGAGACTTGCCGCCGCTGCTGCCGGCGGCTCCCGGTCGCGAGTTCTGGGCCGAAGATGGTGATAGGTACTGGTTGGACGGCGGTTTGGACGAGCCGCCTGCCGCTGCGCCTGGACGGGGCTGGACTGGTCTTGGTTTGGGCCTGGCCGGTAACTCTTCCTCGTACGTTGCTATCGTGAAGCAGCAACAAAAAGTCTTTTCCTTCTTCTTGGTCTTTGGTTTCGGCATGGGTGGTTTCTCAACACTTCCCTGCGCAGCCTGTGAAACCCTTCCACCCGAGCCCGCGCCTCCATTTGCCGGCTTCTTCTTTTTCTTCTGCTGTGCCTCCACGATACCCAATCGGTCGATGAGCGTATCCAAGCTCTCCCGTTGCTCGAGGATGGGCGTGTTATCGCGCCGTGGGCCCGGGCTAGACTTGGCAGACAGGCTCGCCTGGTCCTTGTGCTGCCAGCAGTACAAGTCGGGATCGGCAGGGTCGTCGACGCGGAGGTTCTTCTTGCTCTTTGGAACCTTGATACGCGAGGTGGCGGGCGAGCTATTTGGCGAGGCACCAAGCGGACGTCGGCACGGACGGCCGCTGGAGGTTATACCTCTACATGTCGATTCTGGGTTGAGAGAGTCGGAGCGACCTATAAGAGACTCTGGCGTATTTGGTATAAAGGGCATCCTTTGTTAAGCAAAAACAGAGATTTCCCTTTGGGATCCTGCCGAGTGCATAGAGTAGTAGCGCTGTCTGGTGGTGAAAACGAGTGTTGCGAGCGAGCGTCGACAGCGGGAATAGCGAGAGAACGGGTGAGTAAAGTAGTAATCCTGTTCCTGGGTCTTGTGGAGTTCCCTTATTTTCAGGGTCAAGACCAAGAATGCAGGAACAGCATGTCGTTATGTACAAGCTGATGGGGACGGCATCGTCACAGTCGGGGGTTTGACTGGAGTCCACACATCCACAGTCAAGGTGCTGGGTGCGTCCTTGCTGCGGTGTTGGATCGCGAGTTTGACTCTGGTACGTCACGCGCCCGCCCTGGCGCCCTGCCCCGAAAGTTTGATTGTATTGGAGTGGCCGGGGGGCTGGCTGGCTGGCAAAGGTTGGCCCTGTTGGCCCTGTTGGCCCTGCTGGGCTCGCTGGGCCGGATAGACGGCGTCGAGGCCAAGTCAGTCAGCCCCAGGCTCCCGTCACCAGCGCCAAAAAGTCAACGGTCGCAGACAGGGGGTCTGTCATTGGTAGGAAAGTCTGTGGCTGAGCCCTATCCGTCTGTGGCTTGCTCACTTCAGCCACGAATAGTCTGTGCATTCCGCAGGTACGTACCTACTATGGAGGGAGGCAACATGAATATGGAGATTTTAACAACACATGCAGAACCCCTTATTAGTTGTCTCCCCTTATACGTGGTTGCATCTCCTATCCGTTCGTGGATCCCGATGAATGTTGCCAAGGGCGCTTATACTCGACGCTCGACATGAAGAATACTAAACTTCCCAACATTATCCAAAACACCTCTGGGCTACATTTCATAGGTCAGCATGCCAATTGGTTCTTCATGTCGACATAAAAGCTCCACGCCGAAGGATCCATTTTCGATTGAGATCAGCTTATCTATCACATCTGTCACTTTGCACACGTTCTCAGAGATTGTAGATGGTAAACAATTTAATTCTATGATGGTAATTTCATCTCTCGTACACATTATTATAGTCTAAACCGTAGTTTGGGTATCATGCTCCAATCCTGTAATGCTGACGAAAATCAACGCATATGCTTTTTGAGCCAATGGCAACGAATCAACAGACAACCTCTATATCAGACACCTATGCAACATAATCCTACACTCGGGATGCCCTCGAGTGCGGTCTGCTGGCCGCTCTGGCAAACGACTCTACAGTGTTGACGCGGTCAATATCGTAAGGGTTGCCCTCGTAGGTGGCCTTGCGGCGCAGAGCATTGCTGTCGACGCGCGCAAGCGAAGATCGTCTCGAGGCGCGGGTGGCTCTGGAGGCTCTAGTCGCAGTTGGAGTCAAGGTGTTCGAGGATGTGTCATCCTCAACATCCTCGGAGTCGGGGGTCTGGGGCTCCTCATCCATCTCAGCCGCCTCATCTTGCTGCCTCTTGAGCTTCCTCATGAACTCCTCAGACTCGGCAGCAAAGTTGCAACGCTTGCGAATAGCGGGACCGTACTTGTAGAAGAGGAAGGGGAAGGGAACACAAGCGAGCGCCAGGAACGCGGGGACGGTCGATGCCCAGTGGATGCCGAGGTCCTTGTACATGTAGGTGGTGAAGAGCGGGAATGCGGCACCGAAGAGGGAACGGAGCACAGCATTGGCAGCCAAGACGGATGCGGCGAAGATGGTGTACGCATCAATGAGGTAGTTGAGAATGCCGAGGAAGACAAGGACCATGCCGAATCCGAAGGGAACGCCGGCGGCGATACTGGCCATCCAGTGAATGGAGGGATAGTTGGTCCATGCAAACCAGAACAGGCCGACGGGGAGGGCGATGGATCCAATCATGGCCGGAGGGAGACGGGCCTCGGGAGGTGCGTAGCCATCGTTCTTGGCCTCGGTCTTGACGTAGCGCTTATTGTCGGGGATGTTGTAAGCGACAGCAAAGAGCATGCCCACCATGATTCCCAAGAAGGCCAGACCGCCTTCACCTTGGCTCCATCCGCGGTTGGTCTGGTAGACAATAGGGTAGGCGGCGAACAACATGTAGAGAGTTCCGTAAATGATGGCCATGTAGATGGACAGCAGAAGAACAATGGGCTCTCTGAAAAGGAGGATCCAGGGGCGCGACAGGGCAGTCTTGAGGGACTGTCCCAGGGTAACTCTGCCGCGGTCGGCATCAATCTGGCTAACGTAGACCTTGCCGGTCATCTTGCTCATCTTGGCAGCACGCTTGCGCAGAAGGACGGGCGAGTAGGTTTCTGGCACAAGGAACGATCCGACGATCCAGAAAAGTCCCGAGAAAGCAGCCAGGAATCCCATGACCCATCTCCAGCCAGCGCTCTCGCCGAGGAAACCACCAATGATGGGTCCCAGGACAGGTCCGAGGAAAGGTGCGGCGGCGAACAGACTGGTAGCCAGTCCACGCTGGGCAGCAGGGAACATGTCGGCAATAACACCACCGGCGTTGGTGAGCGGCGAAGATCCAAATGCGCCAGCGAAGAAACGCAGGATGATCAGAGAGTACGAGTTAGTTGCACCTGCGCAGCCGGCGTTGAAGGCTGTCAGGGCGGCGTAGGTAATGAAGAACAGAACCTGACGTCCAAAGATTTCACTGAGAGGAGCCCATAGCAATGGACCGATGGCGAAACCGACAACGAACAGCGACACACCCAATGTCGCCAATTCCTGGCTAATGCCAAACTCCATAATGATTTGCTTCATACCACCCGTGTATGCAGAGGACACGAGGGCGACAGCAAGAGTTGCCAAAGCGACAATGAGCGTGATGAACCATTTTGTGAATGTTGTAAAGTTCATTGGGTTTCTAGGATCGTGGGTTATCCATTGCACGAGGTATGGGTCCTCCTCGGTTCCGGAGCCTGCATATGGGTGGTTGAGAACGGCATCAGTAACGCCGGCTTGGTCGAATACGATTCTCCAGTAGGGAATCTTGTTTGTGTGAGGAGCTTCGATCCTCTCCTTCTCACCGTGGGCGGCCATGGTGAGGATTCGGCGATCGACGCTGTGGGAAATTCGGTTGGTGTGTGTCCGTGTGCCAAGTCAATATCCTCTGTTATGACGACAACTATTATTGGCACTATTGGGCGTTGTTGATGAATTCGAATTAGACTGTATGTCCCGCCGCTAAGATTCGTTGTTTTGGATTCTTGTCAAGATGGCAAGAGAAAATGTATTTACAAAATGTAGATTCCAGGGGGCTTGGGTGAATAATATACCACAACCTTTCGATCAGAGACATCCATCGGCGGGACGACGGGGTCAAACCTCTTGAGCGCGATCCCGTCTGGTATGCACAAAAATCTGCAGCCTAGGTCCCGCGGTCCAGGTAGTCGAATACGTATTTGTAACACGATTAGCGATTCGGCTCGGCTACCGACCCTCCATGGCCTGTCTGGGCCACCAGGAATGGGCAAGAATGGAGTCGAAAAGCCCATAGCGGCGACCCTCCCATACCTACCTGGCCGGCCAGAACAGCCAAAAGCAGACAAAGGAGATTCTCATGACGGCTTCCGGGGTTAGGAATTGGTAAATCTCGACTCATCGCAGCGCGAAAAGTCCGGCGCCAGCCGTCATAATCCCGGCCCTGGCATCTTTCCGTGTATAACTTATGAAAAACGCTACGAATTAGCTCGCACCCTTATCTTTTTAGCAGGGAACTAGCGGTGGCAGCCCAGCAAAGCCCAGCAGAAATGCCAGATGCGTGCCGAGGCATCGTCGGATAAAACGCCCGCTGGAGACTGCCCAGGCCGAAGATAAATGGGATATGGAGAATCGAGAAGAAAAAAATGAAAATGTCTTGAATCAATAAAATTCCCTATTAGGGAACAGACCCACAGCGCTTTCTTTTCTCGTCTCTTATTTTCTTCAGACGCAAGTTGAGCAAAAGAATTCTTCCATCGAATCAATTCCGTCACCATTAGCCTCACAACTTGGACTTGCTCTCGAAAGCACATCTTTTACGAACAAAACAAGTGAATTCTCTTCCGTCGGCCAAGCTTTTCGGCGTTTACAGGACAAGGAGTCGGGACAGGGGGTCATCGGGCGCATCCTACGCTACAGAGTACATACGCAAGCTTAATAACGCTAGAATGGCACTAGAAATAAGCCACAGATTGAATTCTTAAGCACAATGACGCCTTGCCGTCGGCTGCTGTTGCTTGGCCCAGCGGGATTCAATCTACGAGCCCGAAACTCCGTGTCCGTGCTAAAGCCATGAATTGACTCGGCGCGGCGTTTTTGCTTAAACCTGCGCCTACAGAGTTCTATTCGAATCCGACAGATTGGGACCTATATTTCTAATCCTCCCATTTTAGGAACAGGCAGGTTGATTAGTGATGACACACAGACATGGACAGATCTCATCTCAGTCCATCTACGAGATACACTACGCTCTTCTGAGGCTCCCGTCTGCCCGTCTAGGCTCACCTGCCACATGGACTTGGGCTTACGGATCTGCAAGTGCAACGTTTGTTCGCATACGGTTGCCCCGATCTTCTGTGTTTTAGCTGAGCGGCCCAGTGCAGATCACGGGTAGCAGCTTTGACCCGTCCGCCGTGTCGGCGTCGGGCTGCTGGCAACTTGTCACCGCCGTTTATTAATAATTCGCAATCCATCCTGAAGAAAAAAAAGTTCATCACTCTGACCTGGATAATCCTGTCATCCGCAAGCTCTCGGTCATACTATCTGTCCTACACTACCGCAACATCATATGGCCCTAACTCGACACTGTCTATTTTTGCTGCTGTTGCTGCTGCTAGATCCTTCATTCAAATCATATTTGTCGTTTGTCGTCTACTCGAGAGCCGAGGTCAATGTCGAGATTCGTATAGCTGCCCCATATACTGGCGACCGTCCGGGTTCTGGGTCCACTGCAGTCGGCATGCCAATATCCGTGAGCAATGCATAGCCGCGGAATAAACCATTCTACAATCTGCCCAAGCGATTAGGTCAGGGAGGTGCAAAAGTAGTAAATTGGGTAGGACTAGCGAATGGATCCCAACATACTAGGGAGGGAGGTAGCACCAAGTGCAATCATTATGTGCATAGTATATGAACCCGCCGTCCCACGAAAACTTGGTCGAAAACACAAAGACAGCGACCTCGAACTTGCCGGCAGACAATCTGAAAATATGGAAAGACGATGATGCCAGATAGAGAAGCCGTCGTCTCTCGCAACGCTCTGCGCTTGACCTAATTCGTGCCAAGCCCAGTGCTTCCGGTGAAATTTGACGTCACCTATAAAGATTACAGAAACATTTCACTTGCACCTACAACAATTGAGTTAGACCGCAGTGGGTGAACATCAAGGACCAGGTAGTATACAAAGTCCGCTAATTCAATAGGGCTGATGGTCGAAATACGATTCGTCGCCAGCATCGACTGATCTGGCCCAAATCCGTGCACATACTTGGGCTATGTTGAAGTCATAGATTGAGAGATTCCTGACTTGAAGAGATGATTCAAGAAATAGAAGCTTATGCACTGTCCTTTATGAGGTGAACCTGGTGTTGAACCTGATGTTGATTCTGCTCTCAAGTGCCGCGATTGCGAGGTTGCATTAGTCGCCAAGGCTTACACCATAACCCGTATCTGCAGGTCGATGCGTTCGCATGCATCATCAACATGGCAGCTCTGGCAGCTCAGCGGTACCGCCTAGGCCAGGAAGACATGCAATAATTCGAGATTGATTAAAGTTACCAACGAGTATCACGCTGCTCGTGCTCGCCAGATGACTTGAGCAATTGATGATTGGTCTCGGATTGAAGAGGAACATTCCAAAACTTGATGCCGCTTTCCGTACTTTCTTCCTAGTCACAAAGTTCCATGTGCGACTGTACACTGCATCACTTGGTGCTTGCTTGGCAAGTATGTCAACGCCTCATCAATCCTTTAAGATCACATCATGTGGCGAATGACCAGAAAACAGTCCTGCAGTCCGTAGTTCGCTGATATCTGTGCCACTCACTGTGCATACAACACTTACCCTGTCAGCCTGCATCACCTACATACGTTGACATCAAAGTCTTGTAAGTGTACAACGTGGTGAAATGCGTGAAAAAAAGGCAATGCGGAATTTACTGCCCTCAACTTGAGCGAACACCCAGAAATGGCCACTGCTAGGTATCATCGCGGGGCACCTATCTGCCTATCTTGGATTGCGGCTTAGCGGTAGTTGAACCCCTCCTTGCCTCCAAAACCCCCATGTGTCTTCCCGCAGTGATCCCCTGGCAGCAGCAAGCCACTGAAGTCTAAAGCGCAGAGGGACACGATGGACCCCAGACCTGCCCAACTGCCTTGCCAGCGATCACCTCATTAGCTCTCCCACTTTACACCTTCCGTCTTCTACCTAGCTCCGCCGAGGCTACGGACATGGGATGACTTCAGAGTCTTGTTCGCGCCTCTCTAGGCAACCCCCGCGCGCATCTTAATTGCACACACCGGCCGCAACTCCTCACATTCCCAGCCTATCGCCGTGAATACCTTCGCTTCACGGCAAGCAGCAGCGCGGCGCGAGAAAGCTTGGCGTGGAAGGTGTGTTGCATCCGATCTGCAGACGACTGACAAGAAGAAGCGCATTTGTCCAAACAGCGTATCTTTAGCGGCGAGCCGTCTCTCGATTAAAAGGCTGCCAGTTCTTTCTGGCTTGATAGGTACGTCGGTTGTTCTTTTGAAGTCCTACTGACCTTGATACTCTGTTGCGTGGCTGGGAGACGAGACGAGACGAATTTTGGAAGCTATCAATATAACCCGACAATTCATATTTATATCGCAATGGTTCGTGGCGGCTTCGCGGCGTCGCTCGCCTCGCTTCTGCGGCTGGCTCAAGCCGCTCAGCCTTACCTGGGATCGGGACCCTTGCCCGTCAGCCAACTGCGGCAATATGTAAGTCAACACCATTTTGATCTTGCGAGACGGCACATGCGAGAAAGCGGTGGCTGATTCCTTTGTAGGCCGAGCAGCCTGACGACTTTGCCGTCGCTGCAGTTGCGGCTTCGTACCCCACCTACAACTTCTCTGTGCCGGTCGACCATTTCCACAATGAATCCAAGTACGAGCCGCATTCAGACGACTTTTATAATATGCGTTATTGGTTCGATGCAAGCAACTACAAGCCTGGTGGTCCAGTGATTGTGTTGGCTGCCGGTGAGACATCCGGCGTTGGTCGTCTGCCTTACATCCAGAAGGGAGTCGTGGCTCAGATTGCCAATGCGACCAACGGCATTGGCGTTGTTCTAGAGCATCGCTACTATGGTGGCAGCTGGCCCGTCTCGGACCTGAGCACCGAGAGCATGCGATTCCTCACAACCGACCAAGCACTGGCTGATACTGCATACTTTGCGCAAAACATTGTGTTTCCCGGTCTCGAGCAGTATGATCTCACCTCCAACAGCACTGCCTACTTTGCTTATGGCGGATCCTACGCGGGCGCGTTCGTGGCATTTTTGCGGAAGCTGTATCCTGAAGTCTATTACGGCAGCATTTCCTCATCGGGTGTGACTGAAGCTATCTACGATTATTGGCAATATTTTGAGGCTGCCCGCATCTATGGACCCAAAGCTGGTGTCGAGGCGACCCAGAAGCTCACCAATATCGTTGACAATATCCTTATTGGAAAGAATGGCACCGAATATCCCCAAAAGCTGAAGACACTCTTTGGCCTGGGCAACGTTACAAAGGCTGCGGATTTTGCCAGCGCGATTAACTATGGTATCACTGCGCTACAGAGCCTTAACTGGGATCCCACACAGAGCTCTGACGAGTTTTTCGTTTATAACGCGATTGTTGGCAATGATTCAGTCGTCTATGCCAGCACCGAGACTTACAGAGCCACGGTAGAAGAGCTCATTGAGGTTGGCGGTTGGGGCAATGAGACCGATACACTGGCAAATCACTTCTTGAACTATGTCGGATATGTTCGCGAGTCCATTTCGCCCAGCTGCTCAGGTGCAAACCAGGATGAATGCTACAGCAACGATGATCCAGAATTCTATGCTCAGGACGACATTTCACAGACTTGGAGATCGTGGCCATATCAGTATTGCACAGAGTAAGTCGAGTCTACTTGTCATGCCGAATTTGCGGTTCTCCAGGCAAGAATATGTACTGACTATTGATAAAGATGGGGCTATCTCCAGACTGGCAGCGGAGCACCAGCCGACATATTGCCCCTGATTTCACGAACCATTGATATCCCATACAGTGCAACAATCTGTGTCGAGGCCTTCAACATTACAACCCCTTCAAATGTTGAAATCATCAACAAGCATGGAGGTTTTAACTTCAGCTATCCTCGTGTAGCAATTGTCGACGGAGAGTGGGATCCATGGCGTCAAGCTACGCCACACGCTATCGGGTTGCCTGATCGACCTGACACCATCGAAGAGCCATTCTGGTTGATTCCCAAGGCTGTTCACCATTGGGACGAGAATGGCTTGTTCCCAAATGAGACAACAGCAGAGCTGCCACCACAGAGCATCAAGGATATTCAAGCATACGAAGTCGAATTCGTCACAGAATGGTTTAAGGAGTGGCAGGCCGAGAAGAGTACGAACTATTGAACAGGATGATCCTTTTGAGCACGCAGTTGAGATTTTTTTGATTGAACTAACCATAGGTTTTCTAGGTAACATCAAGGGTCAAGCGCAGGAACTGACACATGGCCTCTACAAGCAGTACAACTACTAGAGTACAGATATTGAATATACACTCACCATGAATCCCTGAGCACTCACCGTACATCCCTGGAGGCACATGGCTTTGGCAGCCACTTTGAGAATCCTGAATCGCCGAATTGTACCCACAGATTATGGCTGTGGCTGACCAAGAGTACGACACGCCGCCTTTAAAAAATAGAAAAGCGGGTGGTGGGTGGCATGACAGCACTGTCTCACGAGACTGTCTATGATCCATGTCAAAGTTGGAGGATTCTTCTGTTCTCGATGTTTCCGAGAGGAACTTTCTTATCTGTTGTGGTGGCATACCCTCTCCCAATCTGCCGTTTCTCGAGTCAGCGTATAGATCTTACATGCTTTGCAGGCTGCAGGTCTGAGCTGATGTCATTGGGCCACGCTTATTCTCACTCCGAATCCCACGGATTTTGGAGCTTCTCGAAAACCCGAGGCGCAGGTTCGCATTGGAACCCTGACACATGGCAGCCACGCTACCTAGCCGCAAATCGTCTAATCTGTATAGACGTTTTGGGCAATTTCTATGCGGTATCTCATCCGGTGCGCTACCCTATCCCCAATATGTCAAGGACTGCCGTATACTCTGACTTTTCGCGGGCAAGGCGGGATAGTGAACGGACTTTGTTCAAATGTACATATTTCCATATACTGACAAACCCATTTGCTGCAGCTGCGCCAATTGAAATTGTCCTAGGCGCCTTTTTGGAAATCCCATTTTCTCGGGTCGCTGCATGGCCCCGAGCACCGCCTGGACTTTGTTCCAGTTACACAATGTAAGCCGCCTCGCCAAGGACGAGCATGACTGTGCTGCTGCTACTGCTGTCGTCGTCGGATGCACAATCGGATGTGCGACGGGCCCGAGTCAACTCTGATCTGATTACAGATGATTCATACCGTTTCTTGGTGCTATCTTTAGTCGCTCAAGATGGCTTGTAGCATCTTCCGGCAACATGCTACTTATGAGGGAGAGTTTCCCTTTCCAAGTACGGATGAAACCTAGAGCATAATTATTCTTTCCAGTCCGTGAAGGGCTATCATACTGGTCCATGAAGTCGTACAACTTATACCATAATAAATTTTCTTAATTAAAGCAATCAAGGAGCAATCGGCCGTAGATCTCCGGCAGACTGTCCACACGATGCGTCCCCGGTTGAGCTTCGAGAGGCTCAGCTTCGATACCTCCACCGAACGAGGAGATGGCGACAGCTCGACCGACTACGATAGCTATGAAGATCTTCCAAGAGTGACATCGATAATTACAGACATCGACAGAGAAGAGATTGAAAGAATAGCCAATACCCTTTCATGGCGCGAGTCGGTAGCTGTCGATACCAGTCTGCGAAGGATCTCAACCTTGGGAACCCACGACCACAGACTAGAGCCGTCCAACAGAGACTTTGATCATGGAAGATGGCTTCGGCGTACCATACAAGAGTTGCAATCTCAGGGAGTCTCGCTCAAGAAGACGGGTATTGCATATTCCAATCTAAAAGTGTCTGGTACTGCCCCCGCCTTGCAGCTCCAAGATACTGTCAGTAGTATGCTTGCTGCACCGTTCAGACCCGAGACGTGGGCCTTTGGTAAGAAGGAGCACACACAGATTCTGCACAACTTTGATGGTCTAGTTGAGAGCGGAGAACTTCTCATCGTTCTTGGTCGTCCGGGCAGTGGTTGTTCTACTCTTCTCAAGTCCATGACTGGGCAACTCTATGGTCTTTCGGTAGACGAAGGTTCGACCATTAGCTACAATGGTATCTCACAGAAAGTCATGATGAAGGAGTTCAAGGGCGAGACCCCGTACAACCAAGAGGTTGATAAGCATTTTCCACACTTGACTGTTGGTCAGACAATGGAATTTGCAGCATCGGCCAGGATGCCGTCCAATGGTCGTGGCGATATGACGCGAGAGGAGCGAGCCAAGGTTCTGGCTCAAGTCGTGATGGCTGTCTGCGGATTGAGTCACACTTACAACACAAAAGTTGGTAATGACTTTGTTCGGGGTGTGTCGGGTGGCGAGCGTAAGCGAGTCAGTATTGCCGAGATGATCTTGGCGGGATCCCCTCTATGTGCATGGGATAACAGGTATGTGCACCCTTCAACATCTTACCATGGTACAAATGCCTGACAACGAATAGTACTCGAGGTCTCGATGCCGCCACAGCATTAAAGTTCGTGGAAACATTGCGGCTCACTGCCGACTTGACTGACACCACCGGGGCCGTTGCCATCTACCAGGCAAGCCAGGCCATCTATGACCTCTTTGACAAGGCCACGGTTCTCTATGAAGGACGACAAATCTACTTTGGTCCCGCCAGTCATGCAAGGACCTACTTTGAAAACCAAGGATGGCACTGCCCACCCCGTCAGACCACTGGTGACTTTCTCACTGCCGTCACGAACCCTTCCGAGAGGAGGGCACGGCCTGGCATGGAGAATCAGGTACCACGAACAGCAGAAGACTTTGAACACTACTGGCGCCACTCGGCCGAGTACTTGCACCTGCACAAGGAACTCCAGCAGTATCATATCAGACATCCCATGGCAGAGAACAGCGAAAGCTTAGCAATTCTCCGCCAGCAAAAAGTTGCCAGCCAAGCCAAATTCGTCCGCGAAAAGTCCCCGTACATGCTCAGTATTCCCATGCAGATCCGACTCAACACCAAGCGAGCCTATCAGCGGCTTTGGGGTGACCGAGCTGCAATTACCACCACAATGGTTTCTCATTCCATTGTCTCCCTCATTATAGGATCCGTATTTTACGGCACACCAGACTCGTCCGCAGGCTTTTTAGCAAAAGCTTCTGCGCTGTTCGTCGCTGTCCTCATCAACGGTCTGACCAGTCTTGCCGAGATTCCCAGCATGTATGCTCAACGGCCGATTGTGGAGAAGCAAGTGTCTTATGCCTTTTATCACCCTTCCACAGAGGCGATAGCTGGCATCGTTTCGGATATCCCCATCAAATTCGTGATGGCCGTTATATTCAACATCATCTTCTACTTCATGGTTGGTTTGCGTCGCACACCAGGTCAATTCTTTCTGTTCTTCCTTATCACATACATTGCCACCTTTGCCATGTCGGGTATCTTCAGGACCATGGGTGCCGTTACAAAGACCGCTGCACAGGCGCTGTCCATTTCAGGTGTCCTGATCCTGATGCTCGTGATCTACACTGGCTTTACTATTTCCGTGCCCCTCATGCACCCGTGGTTTTCATGGCTCCGCTTCATCAACCCGCTCTTCTGGGCCTTTGAGATGCTCATGGCCAACGAGTTCCACGGCGGCGAGTTTGCGTGCGCCAGCTTCGTCCCTGCTACTGGCCGGATCGGAGACTCCTTCATCTGCTCCGTAGTCGGTGCCGTGCCCGGCCGGGAGACGATTAGCGGAGATGCCTTTATTGCTGCAAACTACCAATACCACTGGTCCCACGTCTGGCGTAATTTCGGCATCCTCGTCGCCTTCCTCATTGTCTTTATGCTCATCTACTTTGTCGCCTCTGAACTCAACAGCTCCACCTCCATCACTGCCGAGGCTCTCGTATTTCGCAGGGGCCATGTTCCCGCTCATCTGCTCCAGGGCAAGAAGGCAGGCTTCGATGAGGAGATGATGCCTGTTTCCGGAGCCAAGAACGAAGACTACAGCAGTGGTGGAGACATGAGAGCAATTGAACCACAAAGAGATGTCTTTACCTGGCAGGACGTCGTCTACGACATTGAGATCAAGGGCGAACCCCGACGGCTCCTGGACCACGTCTCGGGATGGGTCAAGCCCGGCACCCTCACTGCGCTCATGGGCGTCAGCGGTGCCGGCAAGACGACGCTGCTCGATGTCCTGGCGCAGAGAACCACCATGGGCATCATCACCGGCGGCATGTTCGTCAATGGCAAGCCCCTGGATACTGGGTTCCAGCGCAGCACGGGTTATGTCCAGCAGCAGGATCTCCATCTCGAGACTGCTACCGTGCGTGAGAGTTTGCGCTTTAGCGCCATGCTGCGACAGCCCAAGTCCGTCAGCAAACAGGAAAAGTATGAATACGTGGAAGAGGTTATCAAGCTTCTCAACATGCAGTCGTTTGCCAACGCCGTTGTCGGTGTCCCTGGTGAGGGTTTGAATGTCGAACAGCGCAAACTTTTGACTATTGGTGTCGAGTTGGCTGCCAAGCCCAAGCTGCTTCTCTTCCTCGACGAGCCGACCAGTGGTCTCGATTCGCAGAGTTCATGGGCTATCGTGGCTTTCCTACGCAAGCTTGCCGACGCCGGTCAAGCCGTCTTGTGTACTGTGCATCAACCGAGCGCTCTCTTGTTCCAGCAGTTTGATCGTCTGCTCTTCTTAGCCAAAGGCGGAAAGACTGTCTACTTTGGCGAGATTGGATCTAACTCAAGAACGCTATTGGACTACTTTGAGGCCAACGGCGCCAGGCCATGTGATGACGATGAGAACCCTGCCGAGTACATGCTTGATATAGTCAACAACTCGTGGGACGCCCGCGGTAACGATTGGCACACTGCATGGAAGGAGAGTCCAGAAAGCCACGCCGTTCAGCGCGAGGTTGGCAGGATTCACACCGAGAAGCAGAGCGTCCCCCTCGCCGGCTCATCCGGCAGCGATGCCAATTCCGAGTTTGCCATGCCCTTTTCTACACAATTCGCCGAGGTCACGACCCGGGTGTTCCAGCAGTACTGGAGGACGCCCAGCTATATTGTTGCCAAAATGTCACTTGCCATTGCTGCCGGCCTCTTCATCGGCTTCTCCTTTTGGCGCGCCAACACGAGCCTGGCGGGCATGCAGAGCGTCATCTTCTCGGCCTTTATGCTCACCACCACCTTCAACTCGGTCGTGCAGGCCATCCAGCCCATGTTTGTCACGCAGCGCTCTCTCTACGAGGTCCGCGAGCGCCCGTCCAAGGCCTACTCGTGGCAGGTCTTCATGTTTGCCAACATCCTTGTCGAGATCCCCTATGCCATCTGCATGGGCATTCTGGCCTATGCATGCTTCTCGTATCCTATTTTTGGGATTCAGGACTCGGAGCGACAAGGCCTGACCCTGCTCTACTGCATTCAGCTCTTCATGTTTGCGTCCACTTTTGCCCAAATGACGGTCGCCGCGCTGCGCGACGCCCAGACCGCCGGCGCCATTGTCACGCTGCTCGTCATGATGAGTCTCGTGTTCTGCGGCGCCCTCCAGGCCCCCTCAGCTCTGCCGGGCTTCTGGATCTTCATGTGGCGCGTGTCGCCTTTCACCTACTGGATCGACGGCATGATATCCACGCAGCTGCACGAGCACGCCGTCGTGTGCACGGCCGACGAGACGTCCGTCTTTGACCCGCCCGCGGGCCAGAGCTGCGGCGACTACCTGGGCGGCTGGCTGGCCACCAACCCCGGCGGCCAGCTGCAGAACCCCGACGCCACGGCCGGCTGCGCCTACTGCTCCATCTCCGTGGCCGACCAGTTCCTCGCGGGCAACCGCATGTCGTGGGACCACCGCTGGCGCAACTTTGGCATCCTCTGGGCCTACATGATTTTCAACATATTCATTGCCGTCTCGACCTACTGGGCGTTCCGGGTCAAGGTTTGGAAGAGGAAGAGCAAGAAGGCTTGAGGGTGGGTGGATAATGCACCGTTCAATTATTGATATGGAAGCGTTATGAATTGTTTATAGATTTGAATATTGGAGTCGGATCTGTATTGGTCATGAAGTCACGACGTTACGCTCAATAGATATTTACTTTGTAATTGTATTGTTTTTTTTTCAGAACGACGAACTGATCGCTGTTCAAAATGACATGACAGAAGGCATCAATGCTGCTGTTTTTTGCACTTGTGTTTCCTAGCTATAGAAAAAGGACGACAGTAACAATGTCTGATCCGGCGGCAAACTGCCGACTTCCATTCGACCGATGGAATCTTGTCGTGACAGGGGTTTTAGTGGACAAGACCTAGAGCAAGATTTCGCTGAAAGCTACACTCAGCACATCCTTTCATGAGATGCAACATTGGTGTAATAGAGAACAAAAGTCAAAATAAACATAAGAGAAACATGATATTCGGATAGAGGCCTTTTAAAAACATGAACAGTCCAAATAAATGGCAGCAAAACTTGGGCGTAAAGGGTTTCAAAAAGGATTCTGCTTTTCGAATCCTCAAAGTTGCATTCTCCAGCGGGTCGCCAACAGGGGTCAGAAGCTTTATTTAATATACTGCAGACGCGCGCCATAAACTTGGGGAAGATTGGAGCCGGTTCTACGGAATACGGTCCGTGGGCACGTTGAAGCGCGCGGTGCTAATGGCAGTTCGAGATGCGGAGACGGAGGGAAGACACCCAAGAACTACGACCCAATTGGGACATGCTCAGAGTATAGTGCCGGGCCCTGACTGATTCCGCCAATCGGCATCACGCCCTCGCCTTGGAGGTCTTGGGACTGCGGGTATGCAATGCCCGCAATCATTGAGGGTAACAGGGCAGACCTGGATCCGTGATTTAATACGCAAAACGACATTTAAAGACTTGCCAGTGTCCCGCCGCCGCCGCCGCCGGTGTCGTCGAGAAACATGTAGACAGTCGTAGATCGCCCAGGAAAACCAAAAAGATTGCTGAAACCCGCTGCTTCAATATGGCCTCAAAGATTCTGACTCTGGCCATGGCCACACTGGCGGCTGCCTTCCCGAGACCGATGCCAAGAGCCGTTAGCAACGTCTCCGCCAGCGGAACCCAGTACTTCATCACCTTTGGCGACTCCTACTCGCAGACCGGCTTCGACATCAACGGCACGCACCCGTCGGCCGCCAACCCGCTGGGCAACCCCGCCCTGCCGGGCTACACCGCCAGCGGCGGCCTCGACTGGGTCGGGTTCGAGGTGACAAAGTACAACGCCTCGCTGCTGCTCTCGTACAACCTGGCCTACGGCGGCGCGACCACGGACGCCAGCCTCGTGGCCCCCTACGCCGACACGGTGCTCAGCTTTGTGGACCAGGTGGGCGAGTTCTCGGCCAGCCTGGCGGCCAAGCCCGACTGGGCGCCCTGGAGCGCCGACGACACCCTCGTGGGCGTCTGGATGGGCGTCAATGACGTTGGCAACACTTTCTGGCTGAGCAACATGACCGACGTGCTCGACGCCGTCACTACGCGCTACATCGAGCAGCTGCAGGTGACATATGACGCTGGCGCGAGGAACTTTGTCGTGTTGACTGTACCTCGTAAGTTGAGCCTGGAGAAAACCGTTTCTTCAAAACGAATAACTAACTTTATGATCCAGCCATTGACCAGACACCTCTCATGCTCGAGAACGATGCGTCTTCCGAGGCATCTCTCGTCAGCGCCATCTCCACCTACAACGACTTTGTGTCCAGCAAGCTCGACACCTTCAAGTCCGCCAACAGCGACGTGACGACCTGGATCGTGGACACCTCGGCGCCCTTTTACGAGGCCATCAACAACCCAACGGCCTATGGCGCCCCCAACGCCACCTGCTTCAACGCCGATGGAACGAGCTGTTTGTGGTTCAACAACTACCACCCTGGCATTGCCATCCAGGGACTGGTTGCGGAGGCGGTTGCGCAGACTGTTGGTGCGCCGTTCTTCACTGCATGAAAAAAGTCGAGCATTGAAATGTATATATTATATAAGGCCACTTGGACATCCTGATTGACTGGTAAAAATTGCTGAAATTATAAAAAGAGATTCTAACACCTGCACGCTATGATGTGCTGTATACTGACTGAGAGGCTCATGCCTATATCTGATTCAGACTATTCAAGGCTGAAGAGTAAAGTCCTGAGGACCTGTGTAAGAAGTCGATGTATCCAGTGGGCTGTCGCCCGTGGAGACGTATTGGACAACACCAGCGTCGCTAGTATAGGTCCGAGTGACCGCTTCGGTGACATTGGACAACTTTTGAGTAACGTCGAGCTTGATCGCAAAGTTCTCGATCTGGCTAAAGTTGAACGTTAGGCCAGAGTCATCTTCACCGCATTTGCCGGAGATGGGGAGAAAGGTGGGTGCGCTCGAGAGCACTCCGTTGCCGACGCCGCCGCAGTTGACGGGGTCCGCGCTTGCGATCTGGACCTCGAGGCTGACACTATCTTCGTGCGTTAGTATGCAAACTGCATCTCGACAAGCAGTGACATTGGAATGAGAGCTTGCATTTGTACGCTGGAGTGTGCTGCTTGGTATGCTTTATAAGAGGGTTAGTCTTCGGTTCCCTCCGTTTCTGATGAGTGTGCATGTGGTGTGACTCACCAGCAAAGTCCGTGACTTGCCAAACATCGTCTCTCCCATTGACCGGGGCGGCCTGACCGAGGGCGGCCAAAGATGCCAGAATAAATGTCAATGACTGCATTTTGTTTTGATAGGTCGAGTGGATAAAATAGTTTTAAATAGGAAATTTGAAGTGATGGTGTTGAATACCGAATGAGCTGTATTTGCTTGAACGAGTATGACGAAACAACGGGCTCAAGAACATTTTTATAAACACATTGTAGTGGGAATCCCAGCCATGAGTGTCATACATAGCAGCGGAACAAGGTGATCGACATCGGAAGGATCAAATGCGATCTCACGTAGTATAAAAGTTGTCGAATGGTGTATCATGCTTATGTCACTCTAGGACTGAAAAGTTACAGCCGCCTGTGTGCTCAACCAATTAGCTGAGACGATCACAAACCCGCTTGCGTATTCGGGGTCCAGCAGTAAGACAAGACCTAGTCAGAGGATGCCAAAAAGGGTAAACGCTCTGTTAAGGGACTCGAGGCGATGCCCATGTGTCGCCTTGTATTATGTGTCGATGGAGTAGAGCTCCGAGGCGAAGCAGAACGTTGGCAGAACGTTGACAAATAGAGTTCTTCTCCTGTCAAACCAAGCTTGCGCGTTCCGTACCCCTGGGCTGAGGGCGCACTGTAAGAGAGCTTGACCTACACGTGCCACTGCTGACGATTTGTACGCGCCCAGAAGACAAAGTTGTGCATTTTTGAATTATAGAACCAACCAGTCCCTTCAGGATTAATTGAACGTCTCGAATTCCTGTTTTACACCGATGAATATTCCATGAGGATTACAAACCTCCGTCATGACAAAACATGACTCTTCTTCGGGGTCTCGTCAAGCGCGAGCTGGATTGCAATCGCGCTTTGTGGCTTACAAACACCCCGCTTTTGCATCCTATTTTACGCCAGCGGCCTTCTGATTGGCTGAAAATGACTATGCGAGGCCTGCATGGACTCCTCAGACGACTTGTGCATCGTATGAATGCTCGGTTAGATAGCAATTGGAACAAGATATATAAGAGTGATAGATGGCATTCCTTCTGGATATTGGAAAGAGAGGAGACAATCAACAATAACTTCACATTCAAGAAAGATAATCAATCAACTGCGTCAACGACATCAAGTCAACGCCATACTCAAAATATTCTCCTCATATATTCATAGTTGAGCTTGTTTGCATCATCAACAAAATGGTCTCCATTGCGGAAGTCCGATCGGCGAACGCCTCGCTCAAGTCGTCGCGCTCGGGGCTAACGGCTGTGGTGACAGGAGCCACATCAGGTATTGGTTATGGTACGTGCTAAGAACCTTACATGCTCTGAGCTTTTTGCATTGTTTAACAGGAACCTAACTTTGTGTTGCAGGTTTTGTAAAGGCTCTGGCCTCTCAAACAGACAGCTTAAAGATATACCTTGTTGGCAGGCCAGGAAGGCTGTCCCAAGTCATTGGCGAACTCGAAACGATCAACCATTCGGGCAGATACATTGGCATCGAAGTCAATGATCTGACCCTTCTCTCCGACACTGAGAAAGCCGTAAACAAGATCCTGGAGCAAGAATCCAAAGTCGATCTTCTATTCATGTCCCAGGGATTCTTGTCATTTGCTTCGAGAGACGAGTCCGCAGAAGGCATCGACAAGATCACTTCGATTCGCCATTACAGCCGCACCCTCATAATTCTCAAACTCCTCCCGCTGCTCAACGCCGCCGCCTCGCCGCGCGTCATCTCGGTACTCGCAGGCAGCAAGGAGGGCGCCATTTTCGAGGACGACCTAGAATTTAAGAACCCGGCAAACTACAGCGTTGGGAAAGTCGGCGACGCCACCGCCAGCTACGTCTCCCTGACCCTCGAGCAGATCCAGAAGCAGAACCCCAAGGTCAGCTTTGTGCACGCCTTCCCCGGGCTGACCAAGTCGTCGCTCTTCCGTCCCGAGAGCTTTGGTCGCGCGCTGAGCTTCTTCATCAACTGGGTCGTCATGCCCATTACCAGCCGCTTCCTGTGGCAGTCGGTCGAGGAGGCGGGCGAGCGATTCTTGTATGTCGGGTCAACCCCGAAGTTCGCTGCTGCGCAAGGGGGTGCGGCTGTGCATGACGGCGATCTGGCTATTGGTTCCAATGGAGTCAGTGGCAGCGGTGTCTACACGATCAACGAGAAGCAAGAAGGAGTTCACAACAAGACCTTGGACCCGCTTAGGGCCAAGGGCGCCGATGTGAAGATCTTTGAGCATACCTTGGAAACGATTAAGAAAGTGGTTGGCAACAGCATATAGAGGTTATTGGTACGGCGATGATTGAGGGCAATGGAGTAATGGGTTCTGGTGTACAGGCGTTCTGATCGAGTGGGCACACATGTAATGTGTAATGAAACAGTCGATTTAATCAAGACTTTACTTTGTCAGCTCAGGACAATCATGTACCTTTTCTCGCTCGCAGAAGTCTAATTTTCTCTTTCATTCTTTTGTTTTGGGTAATTGAGGATGGGACCTGGTATACTTGCTGCCTGGGTGCTAAGCAGCTGGACGTGGGGGCTCTAATGCTCAACGGCCGCCGCAATACCCTCCAGTCAGCAATTAGCGCGCTCAGCCATGATCCAGGACGGCCTTTATGGGCTTTCGGGGCATTTTTATAATGGCCGATCTAGATATAAGTGATGATTATAAGTCAGATTATGTTAAAGAGATGAATAGAAAACCATCATTAAACGAATACTGCATCATGTTTAGCTCTATACTTCTTCAAAGCAGTGCACTTTTTGCGCTTGTGCAAGCAGCATGTATTTCGCAGCCACTGACTGATTCAACGACATTGTATGTTGCCCACCAAGGCCGGGGAGTCTTGACCTTGAACTTCGATCCGACCAAATTAGCAAATGAGAGTCTTCGAGTCGTCGACGAGACTGAGGCGGGCTATCAGCCGGGGTGGATATGCAGCCGCGACTTCAACCTCTACTCGGTAGCAAGAACCTACTATCCCGACAACTCATCTGTCTCGGGCGCAGTCTTTGGCTTTGACCGAAATCTAGACAATCTCACGAACATTTCCCAAACTTCTTCAGACGGTGATGGAGGAGTTTTCTGCCAGGTCAATGGAGACGGCTCATTGCTAAGCGTGGCCAACATTGATGGCTCGACCGTCTCGCTCCATCCTCGTCAACGGGACAGTGGTGTTGTGGGCGCTTCGTCACACGTGTTCAAATTCAACCTCACGCAACCCGGGCCAGGGTCCAATGATTCTCAGATTCAAAGCAACCCACATCAAGCGGCATTCGGGCCACCAGGAACCTGGGGCCAGTTGATGATAGTACCGGACCGAGGCGCAGATCGCGTCTATGTCTATCGGGTGCGGTCGTCCGGGGATGGGACCGCGGACGTCCGGTTGGCTGAGAACATTACACTTCCTTTGGGTACTGGACCACGCCATATCATCTTTCAAGAGAGCTTGGGTCTCATGTATCTTGTGAGCGAACTGGACAACACGGTGCGAGTGTTCAGCCTTGATACAAGCGACATGGCTAATGATGCATTGAACATTACTCTGCTTCAAACCGCATCAACGCTGGGACCGGGTTCGTCGCGCACCTTGCCCATCAACGAGCACTTGGCGTCTGAGTTGGCATTGTCCGATGATGGGCGCTTTCTCTACGTCTCGAATCGCGACACGACAACGTATGACAGCGACAACCTGGCTATATTCTCTGTCAACAGTGCACTCTCCCCACAGCCGTTGGAATGGCTTGGAAGCAACGAGACTCATGGCAAAATTCCTCGTCACTTTTCACTGAGCTCCGACGCGCAAAACCAATGGTTAGCCGTGGCAAACCAAGTCTCGAATACGATATTCGTGTTCAAGAGGAACCCGAAGAATGGATTTCTGGAGGGAGTAGTGGGCAATTTGACTTTGGGAGAGTTCGACATAGAGCTAGAGAATGGCCCCATGGCTGTTGTTTGGACTTCATAGTTCATAGTAAACAGCTGGCGCACTTGAACGAGCAACTGGTGCTCAGCCACTGTTCGAATTGCTTAGCTTTAAGGTGAAAATGATCTGAGCAAATTACACAACTGCAGAAGATCAGGACCTGCTAGCAATTTCCCCAATTGTGTGCTTTTGTATAATCCGAGATTTATCCCATCATTCACGGAGATCATGATCTGGTTGTTTGAATTGCGAGAAGCGTAGACAATTTGGTGTCATTTTCCATGGTTGCTGAGTCTAAATTCTCTAGTTCTGTTGGGTGTTTCCTACATAACGCTGTCCCTACTGCTTGGCGACACTGTGCGTGACTTTGAGCAAGCGCGTTCTCTTGATCTCGGGGCCCTCATCTCCCAGGTATCTACCAGTATAGAACGACCAGTGCAGCGTACCCAGAGCGACGTCTAACAAGCCCTGGAGTAAAGCGAGCACTTGTGTATCGATTGGTGACCCGTATATTGGGATTTCTGCTAGAGATTTGTACCACTGACGATAGCAGTCGTCCAATTTCTCTGACACAACGTCTACAGCGGATTGTAGAGAGAGGCCGGACTGGTTCAATTTGATGATAAGGTTGTGCTCCACGCCATGTTCCTAAGGGCGCTCGATGTCAATTACAGAGATCATTTTACAACTCTCACAGGGTTGAGCTTACCATGTCCTTCCGAAGGGACAAAAGGTCATTTCCGTAAATCACTATGTCTGTGGCGATAATTTCGCACATGATGATAGAAGGGTGTTGCATGACGTAAAGTGGGAGATCGACTCCAGTCGCCCATTCCACAACGGCAAAAGCCGGATATGTCCCAATACACCCGCGCCGGTACTCCATATACTGATCAACTGTGAGTTGTGGTCTCCCCTGAGACGTCCAATGCACCTATTCCGTTGATTAATATCGACTATATTTGGATTTCGCATCGAAGTGGACTCGCCTGCTTGAGACACCCAAGCATATATTTTTGATGTGTCATCTTCCAGCGCTGTTGCATTGCTGATATCAAAGGATTTTAGATATGTTATTGATTAGGGTGACGCTGGTCGACATGGCTTACACTTGGATGAACTTTCTTGGACTCGTGACCAGCATGACTGAAACATGTCTGGAGAGTTGATTTATGTTAGCTTCCCGGCGGTGACTTGAATGGAGTTAAAAGGAGTCAAGGGCGATTGAAATATTAACAAGTCCAATAGATTGGCAAGCCTATAGTGTCGAGTGCGTAGGATGAAACTTACGAAGGATGGGATCCTGTTCCGCCGAGACAGGTGGATGTGTGTCGTCGAGAACTGCAAGACTTTCTATGATACTACACGAGAACAATTGCTATCAGTTTCGCGTGAATGACAAAGACTCGTGAGAATGCTTACGTCTGAGCTGCACCGACTGTATCGTCTTTGAGGAATCCCTCGTCGATAACTGGGAGTGGTGAGTAAGGCCAAGTAACAAGCAATTGGCAAGACAAACTAACTGTCGTCAAATGCGAAGACCTGTAAACATTAGCATAGTATTCGAGGGAGCATGATATCGTACAGAGATCTAACCAGCCGCACCCACTTTTGCAATGCACCCCCTTTTGCAACGTGTTTTTTCCCACTCTACCATGAATATCAAATTGATGACTTTTTGATATCTTAACAACCACTTGTCGCATTGATCCTATAATTTTAGAATGACGAAAGTAAACGAACGCGATATAGAAGAAGCAATTAAAATGGTCCAAAACGGCGAAAAAGTGACCAAAGTCGCACGCGATTACGGTATTCATGCATCGACCCTTTTTCGTAGACTAAAAGGTGCTCGACCTCATCGCAAAGCCCACGATAATAGTTAAACCCTCTCAAAACTACAAGAACAAGAGCTTGAAGACTGGGTATTGAACGAGGAACGATGCGGACGAGCTCCTTCAAAGCGAATCGTGAGAGACGTGGCTTCGCAGATGGCCATTGGTATCGAGCCCAGTGACCATTCCACTTATATCGGGAAGAACTGGGTGAATAAGTTCGTACAACGCCATCCACACTTGGCTACTAAGCTGGGGAGGGTTATCGATGCCGACCGAATCGATGGCATCAATTCTGAGGCCGTATATGGGTTTTATATATTGGTAGATAGGGTCCTGAAGAAGTATTTTATTGAACCTGAAGATATTCATAATATGGATGAGATTGGGGTTTAAGAAGGCGAAGCTGAAGAAGGAACGGTAGTTGGCATATCGAGGTTACGTCGTTTTCGTATCCAGAAGTTAGGGGTAAGTGGATGGATGACCGCTATCTATAGTATTAACGCTCTGGGCTTGACCACTACTACGGTTTATATTTTGAGAGGAATAATATTGCAAGCATAGTGGTTTCCCGAAGATTTCGACGAAGCTGAGTTCACTGCTACAAACAAGGGATGGTCCAACTCTATTGTAGCGCAATCGTGGCTTGAATAGGTTTTCGAACCAGAAACTAGGCCTCGCGAGACTGCCCAGCGTCCACGGCCGTGGAGGATGCTCATCCTGGACGGTTACAACACCCACCTACCACCGAAATTCATGCTTATAGCATATCGCAAGAGGATTGCGTTGGTCTATTTTCCCCCCTATATTAGTGAAGCCCTTTAGCCACTTGATAAGGGTGTGTTTTCATCTCTCAAGCATCACTATTACCAGCAGCTTGGTTAATGGCGAGGAATGGCAGCTACTGGACCTATTTAAAAGCAGAGAATGCTTATAGCTTATGCTGCGGCATCTTAGATGGCCTTTACGCAAGAGATAATTTAAAGCAGCTGGCGCAAAACGGGCATATGGCCCCCGGATCCCAGTTAGATTATGGATGATACTGAATTGTTTCCTCCGTCCCCGATACCCCCTTTTTTAATACTACCTAACCTTATAAGTATTCTTGAAAATGCTATCGCAACTCCTCACAATAGTAAAGATCTTCGGGATGCATTTTATTTTATTCAAAAAACCTATGCGGCGTTGGGGCGGGAGGTCAGGCAATTGGTGTCGAAAACCGCAAAAATATTGGATTTGATGGTAACCGAATTGGCCACTACGCGCCAAGATAATGCACTTTTGAACACCGAACTGGGTAAATATAGAGCAGATAAACGTCAAATAGTCACTTTTGATGCTAACTAGATTTTTGCCAGTCTCCCGGATATTAGATTTGCTTAAAATAAGCTGAATAAGCGGTTGCGAGCAATGCCGCAGGATGAATAGGTTCCTATTGATAGTTTTTTTGAAATGCAACCTTCTACGGTTAAAAGACGACGTAAATAATATTTAGATAATTTAAAAAAATGATTTCAGGTGTGTTGTGGTGGTAAATTACTTTAGTGTTGTACCTGTTTTGTATCGGATTTTGTCAAAATTCCGTTGCGAAAGGGGGTGCGTTGCATAAGTGGGTGCAGCTGGTTACCCAGTTATTCCAGTTAGTCATCAACCTTACCCCAGCAGCATTAGCACGGGGCGCCGATATGGCTGAGAGATATGCCAAGTTGGCTCTCGCGTTTCTCTTTGCTTCATTTCCTTGTAGCTTAAGTATACTAGAGATTGTCAAGAAGATTAGCATATCTAGTAGCAGATTCAAGTTTAGGTTGCCAATAGAGTCTCATGCATACTTCACGGCCCAAGCATCAGCTTCACCTTTGATCTCGGAATATGCGGGGTTGACTGGAGCATCAGCCGACATGATGGAAGAGAAAAGATCTGGCAGTCGAAGGATGGTGCTTTTCGGGTCTCCTTCTTGAGTATCATCATGGCTGCTAAGGCTAGACATGGAAGCCATGGAAGGCGTCTTGCTTGGGATGTTTGGTCCAACGGACTCGTCAGATGAACTCATGTTTTCTATGGGAGTGTTTTTTACAGTGATGATGGTATTAGAGAGTGGAGGAGACCGAACTTGCAACTTATAGTCGAGTTGACAGACTTCTTCATCACAAGATCCAGCAAGACAGAGAGCCTGAATCCTGCTGCCAGCCCTGTAGGAACAGGAACTTGCATACCCGATTTTATCTACGTGTCAAGGCGTACTTGCAAACGGTGGGACGCCTGATAGGTAACATAATTTTTCTCACATGAGATCTGCAATCTCAATCTTTCTAACCCACTTCATCGCCCCCCAAGAACTCTCGTTCTCGGCCCCAAAAGCTCTTGGTACCTCTGCACGTAACTAATTACCATAGTCGTCATAAAAAAGAGCTTGGGGGCGAGGGGCGAGGAACTGGGTTGAATCTCTGCCTGCAGGTGACAAGCCTGGTGGGCGGGAGAGGGGGAGGAGGTTCACTCACCTTTTTACACCTCAGACGCTTTCGAATAAATAACAATAGGAAGCTACAAAATCCTTGTTTGAATAAATACATTCATATATGCGAGGCAACAAACGCCCTCGAGATTCAATAATGTAATTGAAATATTGAAAAAAAAAAAAACCCCCCCCCCCTTCGCTGAGAGAACGAATAATACGGTCAATTGCAATGTCATTTGAGGCGGCCGAAGTGACTCGTTTCTTTTCGCTGCCACGTTGAGTAGATTTCAATCTGTATCAACCAAAATGATGTCAAGGAACGCGATACAGAAGTCACGAAGACGGCTAGTATCTACCTATGGAGACTGCTGGACAATACTTTATTGGCTGGATCGGACTGTTGCAAACAATACTGAACTCCATATGCTCCATTTGAATGATCCACTCCGATGCTTGTTGAATTTTTGAAAGCAAACATCTTCTTGATGGAGCATTACGATTGCGTTATGTTACTCTCCACTAGGCTGAGCTGGGTATGGAGTGTCCACTTTTGTAGATATGACCTGGTGGTGTATCGCATCATGGGGATCGTCGGGCGAGCCGGCATCTCGGTTCATTTGTCCGGCTCGGGTCGCCGGCGATCCTGCATCGATTATTGCCAGGATGTTGCGACTGACAGCCAACAACAGTTCCACTGGTAAGCAAACTCCTGATTCTTGCTTCTCGAGTAATGCGCCTCAAAGGAACATTGCATATATGTCAGATAGAAATTGTGACTCATTTTCGATTTTCCAAATTCGATGGGCTAGAAACCGTTAACCCGGATGTCTTTCTCTCACCTAAGAAATCCTTAGGATTATGATCTTGCTCGAGCGCGAAGACTATGACAAGCTCGCAGTCATCCTCTAGTTCTCGTATCGTACGTGCCTACCCATTTGCCCTCTGCGCAGTCATGCAGGAAAGCCAGCGGCACAGACCGAGCAGCTTACCATTCGACCCATCCTACTAAACGACTTGGAGGCATTCCATGATCTGAAGAGCTGACTATTGACGCAGATCCACTCGCCCACATGAGGTGAGTACAGATGCGGGGCCTGCAAAAAGGATCCTTCTGATAATGTGCCTCTTCCTTATCTTTCTTTTTCTATGACTGACCACGTAACGCCAAGGTCAGGTTGATCATGATTCACAAAAATGAGGGCGCAAATTGAATACTCGCAGAATGATGACCAAGATTATGACTATTTTTGTGCTTTGTTAAACTCGATAGACGAGCTCATTGGCGAAGGCGGTCTTGGAACATTTGAATATCCACTGTCCGGGTGGCTGGAGGCTGAGGTGAGAAGCTCTCATCCACTCAGTCCTTCGTGATGTCCCTGTGATTGTAGCTTATCGTCAATAGATTCTCATCAAGCCTGACCTTTGTGGGCAGTGGCTTAGTAGAGGGATTTGTAAAGCAATCACGAGCTTATGGTGGAAGCTTCCTAACGAGATACAAAGACATCAGCTGCTACCTGACGTCGTTCCTGATGAAGAGCCAAGAGAAGAGGTCCACGAAGGGCTTAGATGGGTATGGGAGGATAGTAACGTCAGTAAGTTCCAGTCTCCAATGTAACGACTCATCATGGATCAATGGCTAACGAACCCATGGGCGGCAGCACTCGGGTCCTTTGCCAAGACCCTGCAGTAAAACCAGTATTAGCAATGGGCAGATTTTTAGACTTTGAGAAGCAACATAGTCGAGATCTGGATTCAATTCGATGGGGATGGCACATTCGCAGCGAATCCTTCATACGTGATACAACGTAGTTGGGCGCAATCCTTTATGTTGCCAGCAATCGAATCAATGCTCACTGCCATGAGCTTCTCCGTGCGAAGTGTACATACAAGAGTTCCTGGTCTCTTTGCAATCGCTAGTGCAGGAAGAAAGTATCAATCTTTAGTACTTCCTCCCACTCCGGAAAACACAAACAAGACCATAGTACCACAGGACTTGGTGCTCTTACCCAGTTGCCTTCAATATTAATGATAGTGACAGCATCAGACAGAAACTTGCCACTCTGAATTATATAGGGCATACTAATCACTTAACTGCATCGCTGCCCTCCAAAAGTCGATGCCGTATGACTAAAACCACTCGAATGCTCACCCGGCAATTACAAGACAAGTCACCATCCAAGAACGGACGTGTCTTCTTCGTCAAAGCTCCATGGCGACTCACTGTTGTTCCTAGTCGGTTCCGGCTGCTGAGTCTCGTCGGCAATTTCGTCGAAGAACTCGTCCAAGTGCTCTTCGAAGTACTCTTCGAGATAGCCGTAAATCAAAAATGAGAACCTGGCAAGTTCGCAGTAGTACGCTTTGCGATCGTCGTCACGCGAACATGTAGACTCGCCATTGAGTGCTAGGCCCTCCTCGCGCCTGGCTGTGATGCTGAAATTCTTAGAAGGATTCTCTTCATCCATAAAGTCCACCACATCGGACACGATTATAGCCCATTCCATTTTCTCGATCATGTCCCGACGTAGGAGGTTGCCCCCCTTAGTAACCACTCACCGCATCGGGCGTAGTCACCCAAGCCACGACTAACACCTTCTAGTCGATGCAAGATGTGTTGCTGAGATCTTTTGAGATTTTATTCGCTGTCATAGTTTGCCGGAAATAAGTGCTTATAATTTTCCCAAGTAGTGCCTGCACGCTCACACAGCAGAACAAGCTCGCTCTTGTATAGAGACTTGCTTTCAGCGGCTGGTCTGTCGATGGCTAAATCATCGGTGACGTGTGCAATTGATAATGCAGTAGGGATGATCTTGACCTGACTTGCATTTGGCTGGGCTGTGCGGTGTCCATGGTCTTCCTGCATCTCTGGAACGGTCTTGTTTGGTTTAGAGTCGGCTGATACTGTCAAAGGCACCAAATAGTCATCACTTGCCTCGTGATCTTGCTTGCTCAGTTCGGAGCTCTCTGCTTGTGTGGGTAGTCCTTCATTGGGCTTTACCCGCTTCTAGTCAGAGCTAATTCACACAAATTGGGTGATGAAGTCCTGAATCTACCTGTGCTTCCTCTGTGCCAGACTGGCCCTCTTCAGCGACAGATAGAAATTCCTCAACATTTTCTTGGGCCACTCCAGCACCGGACATGGCTTCGGCGGCAATTTGAGGACCTCGTCCTTGGAAAGAACGGGGGAGTTGGGCCGTCGTAGTGGCTTCTCGCAAGTGAGGAGCGGTGTGCTTTCTCACCATCTGACTGCGACAGTTGTTAGAGTTATCCATCGTGCCAGAGTATAAAGAGGATGGAGCAAGACAAAAGTGCTGATCTTGTAATATGTATAGTGGAAGAAACGGTGATGGTTTCGGGGAGGCTCTTTATCGATGGTTCGTCTCATCGCTGAAAATGTTGATCTGTCCATGATTCGTGTCAGCATTATAATCGACAACCATGATTACGCCATTCTAATGCAGCTGTAAAGTGGAATCTTCATTCTGGAATAATCACGCTGCCAATCTAGCCTACTTGCTGATTGTTTAACACCACGGGCTAATCCGACTGCCTAATGGACTGATTGTATTCCTCAGGTTGTTTCAAAATCACCCAAATGGCTCTTGCCTGGTTTCGCATCACATATCACACAGGTGAAGCGTCTCCAGCTTTTCTGCTGTTTATGGCAATTCCTTCCCTCTTCCACCTGAACCATCACTTCACTTCTACTCATCACAACAGACTCGCGCCTTCCAACCTGCAGCATTCAGACGCGAAGATGGCAGACGATGGTAAATTCATCACCAGCTTCGGCGAATGCAGTCCTGAGATGATCGAGGCCGTTCGTTCGTATTTCGGGCTTTGGGGCAAGCATTATATGAAGAACCCCGAACCCCTCACTGACGCACAACTCGAGGAGCTTGTTGACCGCATGGTTTTTTCGACATGGGGCAGCGATGAGAGTGTCGACGAGCCTGTTTTCAAGGTACCCCGAATTCAAGATTATTACGTCCGAGTTGGCATTCTTACTGAAGTAAGTATGTCCTCGCTTCTTTATTTGTTGCCTCAACACGGCTGACTTGCCAAGGACTTACCCACCAGGAAAACCACAGAGACCATGATCTCAGAGGGCTTCGAGAATAACCAGGTGATTGGCCCCTTCGTGAGATATTACGATGAACGCCCACCCCGCGAACGCAGAGCTGGTCAACCTGCCTTCATGAGGGCCAAGATGGACAGCTTGGAAGAAGCAATTGTTCACGAGTTTTTCGACAAGAAAGGTGCCCCTGCCCCACGCAGCTACATTAAGTTCGGCACCGGAGACCACCAGCTGTCGGATTCGAAGCGTTGTCAAGCATACCAGGCTGCTGATGCTGCATGGGCCACGGCTTGCGACACATGGAACAGTCAGCTGTGTGTGTATCTCTGTCGCAAGAAGATACATGCCCTCTCGTAAGTTCAAGCTGCTCGAAGAAGATGTGCACACCTCCTTATACTTTCTCTCAAGACCTGCGAGTTCCCTGGCTCAAGACGAGGACTTCCGGTATGACATCGAGGACTTCGTTCGTGCTCCAAATATTTGCACGAAAATTTCTACGATTGCCAGCTGCCACCAAAGACTGGACATCCTTATCGACAAGCGAGACGCCCAAGGCCTGATCGGACAAGCTGTCTTCCGAGCTGCAGTGTCGTGTGAGGGTAACGCTCATGGAAACAAGAAGAGCAACCGCATCAAGCAGGAGAACTGAGCCAGCGATGGGAACTGGCAAGAGCCTTTCTCTGTAGGCGACATGGACGATATGTCAAGGAAGCGTACGACAACACAACCGATTCTTGCCGAGCTTGACGCATGCTTCAATCGTGGGGAAGACATCGACATGACATGTTCTGCAGAGAAGAATAAGAAGAGATCGGAAGGATCCATAAATCATGCTGCAATCGTCATGAGGTTTTCTGTTTGCGACTGT
Source organism: Neopestalotiopsis sp. 37M (assembly GCA_011058875.1). Lineage (NCBI taxonomy): Eukaryota > Fungi > Ascomycota > Sordariomycetes > Amphisphaeriales > Sporocadaceae > Neopestalotiopsis > Neopestalotiopsis sp. 37M. The sequence continues at coordinate 141,215 of SWKT01000032.1, read as the reverse complement.
TGTTTCGTTCCAGCATTGTTTGTGGTTCTTACGTTATGCGATGATGGAACCTATCGCGCGGAATCGCGTCTCCGAGCTGAACCTCTGCTTCTCAACACTCTGCATATGCAAGAGTCTCAATAAAGACGCTTGGGGTGTTCACTACAGATAGTCATGGCAGTTGACAATAAACCTATACCAAATAAGCCATTGATGCTCGCATACTGAAAATAAAAATAAAAATAAAAATTTGCCATGTAATGCTTCACTGATCTGATGCAGTCAAATTGCAATGTGAAAAGGTCTCTCGGTCGCCCTACATGTAAATAGAGGATGGCTACCTGAGACCAAAAGCCGGCGCTGCCTCGCCCGTTCAGTCGCATAGTTTCTCTGCGCGGACCGTCGTTTAGTAGCGACTGTTCCTGTTAAAAAAAAAATACATTGAACAATAAAATGAATGAGATGCTATCACTACGAAAGAGAACGGAGGTCAACACTACGATCAAGTGCTGCTATTATCTGGCAGAGACGTACCTGAGCAGGGTACCTATTTTATTGTGGCCGCTGGCGGGCGCTTTTGTGAATGCGCTGTACGAGAACTGGCGGGACCCCAGCTAGGGTGAGTTGTGTGCGGTGGCCACCTCCGAATTCCCGAACGCAAATACGAGCTGCAAATGTCATTGTTCTCTGGCCAAAGACTGACCATATGCCTACTGTGGATTTCGCTAGCCATTCTAGTGTTGTAGATTGATGCAACTCCGGACACTACAGGGCCGTTGAATTGCAGTTTCATCTTGAGTTTTGTCGTGTCTAGAACATACACAAGAATTCCCGCCTTCAGCGCTATCATAGGGGACCCGCGATCGACGTCGGGCATTGTGCTTAGCCAGATTTAAGCACTCTCGGCCCGCAAGCCTCGGTGCTAAGCCCTCTTCACGAACGCTAGCAGTTGAGACGTTTTCGCTGGATTTGATCTTCCAAGCAAACCAAGTTGCCATCTTGATACAATGCCAGTGATTCGTCTCGGATATCCGCTCGCAATTCCGACCTTGTTATGTGTCTACAGTAAAGATGTACTGCCACTGCATTAATGACTAAGTGCTCCACGTATCAAATCAAATCCCTCGCTGTAAGAGGTAGGTACTTACTCTGTACCGACATAGCCTGAAGACCAAATTTCCAGGGCCCCGGACGACCCATGCTGGGCCGTTGCGGCTACCGGGATACGCCACTAACCTTAATCATCCTTTGCCCGGAACTCGACAGTTCAGTTGTTTCGAGAGCCGAATAACATGGTTATGCATTGTTATTCATTCATAGCAGAAGCTTCATGAAGGCGCAACATACAGGAAAATGACATTGACAGAAATTCAGCTCAGATGGGATCAGCTGGAGCAGCTAGAACAGCGTGAACAGGGAGTTTGCATACCTACATGTAGTATTTCATATGTCATATTTTTCCTGATGTAGGGAATACTTGCCTCAGGTAGTATTACTCTACTAGCAAACGCCCATAGTACTCAACGATATAATAATCTTTTTGAACTCTGAAAATTGGATATAAATCAGAAATAAAGCTATCATTACAAGCGCTAGATGATTCACCGGCCGTCTCCCACGGTTGAACTATCCGGGGAATGTTCTACAGATATGTGTGTCTCTTTTCTTATACCAGGCTGCGGTAGAATCTCTGTCTCGCTCTCGTTGCGGTGGCGATGTACCTTGACCTCGGTCTCTGTCTTGGATCGGAATGCTAGTCGACTCATCCTGTAGCTCTTTGATTTTGTGCTTCGACTGTGACTTCTCGAGGACCGGGTTTTGTGCCAGTTATAGAGTGGCTTGAGGTGCGGCAGGCAGCTGATAATGAGCTATAAGATGAAGGTGTTAGGATTGTTGACATAAAGAAGTATGTTGAAATTGATGATGGGCAAAACTCACTCCAGCGTTTGCTTCCAGAGCGCTCAAGTAGACGAATTGCGTCGAGTTCCCGTCGCCAAAAGCCACGCGAGATATCGTTCCTATTTTTGCGAGCGTGATTACGGTGGTTATCAAGGACAAAGAGAATAAGACGCTGAGCTCGACCCGAAGTTTGAAGTCAATTGACATTCTCATAAAGAGTGGAATTGGTAGGATGAAGACGGCAACGTCCAGCAGTGCATTTATTGACCAATAGGCGAAATTCCAGGGCGCGTAAGCCAGACAAGTGCCTGGAATCGATGGATGTAGATTCTTCGCCATCTGTTCGTGTGTTAGCATACTTTGAGATGACTTGATACGGATCACTTACTGGCGTGCAGTTAAAAACGTTGAAGCCAATTCCGAACAAATACATGGCAACGAGAAGGCCGATGAAGACGAAAACAGTGATACGGTACATGCGATGTGAAGTCCGATCAATCATCCGGAGATATGTGATACATAGTGCGACTTTGAAGCAGGTCAAGGAAGTCATCAGAAATGGTCTTCCGACGTAGTTGTAAAAGGTGTATGTTTCTTTGTCCGCAGGTGGGCGATCTGCTGGAGGCAATCCTAGGCCGTATTTGGTTTCTGGGTCGTCAGTTTGACGTTTGACCATTGTCGAAGTCGGTTTGTACTCACGAATGATTGCGAATGCGCTGTAAACGAGGGCTGGTCCCTATAATCACTGAGTCAATAAAACCTCTCTACCATGAGCGGACCATGTATGTGCCTTACAGCTCCTAGCAACACAAGCGCATCATCCAACCCGAATCTTGCTCTGCGCACATAACATCTTGTCGCGACCGCAGCTACCATCAGAGCTGAAGAGAAGACACAGAGACCAATTACCAGACGGTACTCTGATTTGGCCTCTAGTTCAGGCGTTCCATTTACCAACCAGCCCATGTTTGGCCAACTGTATTCGAGGTTGAGGCCCAGCGGGAAAGTCAAATGCAGATCAGTTGGTAACTCTAGTCATAGGGGGGATTAAGAGCACCCTTTTTCTTCTTAACTAATTCCATGAGCCTTCCGGAACTCGACACAACAATACAGCGTGAACCGATATTGTGTTGTCGCATAACTTAGCCGAGTCTGATCTTTTCGAAAATGTACATTTTCTTTTCACCGGCCAACCACTGGTAAGGATTCTTAGCCAGGTTCTTTTCGAAGCACCGAGGATGCAACTCCTATCCATCCTTGGAAGTCGGATTATTGTACGAGTTTCAGTGCTAGGGTTTGTAATAAGTCGTCTTCCTGTTGCATATACCAGATTTTCACAACCTTGTTTTCTTCCGTTCAGACGTGACGACGCCTCGTTCTGCAACAGATTAGTCAGGAACAGAATCCTGGCCCATTTCAAATCTGATGAACACGAACAACTTGCACCGAAGCAGTAGACATGGTTTCGGTACACGCGTAAAACCGGCAGTCGATTGCAAGATTTTACATAGTTCAATCAACACCAATCAATTAAACTCACCGAACATGGACCCTTGAGCATAGTTTGAACTGGGAAGTAAGTAAAAGGCGCGCTACGCAGCAGCAGCTGGCAGACACACACTGCAGCCAGGTGGATACAGTTCGCACAACCCCGGACGGGGTTCTGCGTTTTCGCGATCGTATCATACGATTGAATTCAGTCATCCTAGTCGAGCATTTACATGAGGAAAGAATTTGCCCAGTGGAAGTGTAGCTGTCCAATAGCAGAGCCTACCGTTATGCCGGCAGCGGGGAGTTGCATCCGGTGGACTAGCAAGACTAGGTCAGGATGTCGTGTTGACAAGGGGTCTGCGCATAGTCGTGATAGGCTCAATCTGGACAATGATTTGCTAAGTGCGCCCAAGGCCTGTCAGAACCTGCCAGCCAGGTTCTGAAGATACCTAGAGACATACCTCGGGATAGTATTGCTGCGAACTTGATTGGGCCATCAAGCCTTGATTCGATTGAAAGCATACCGGGCCGGGGACCTGGAACCGACATTGCCACTCATATGCGGGCCAGGGTCTATGATTCCGACCATACAAAGACTCAATGGCAGATGGTATGAATAACGCGCAAGATTTTCCAAATTGGTTCTAGATCCATAGTTCATGCAATTAGGTCAGACAATAGATTTGTCGCAACAACGCCTGCCTATACAGGGGCTCTCTATACTATTGCCCATCATGCCATATAAGATATATCGGCAAGTCTATCTCGTTTAACGTGGGTCTATTTTCTTGGCAAACAGTCCATACCAAGAAGACACCAAGAAGTGACTTGCCATAGCGGAAAATCCGCCGGAGACGTAGATAAGTTGGGTATGCAAGAAACCCTGCCAATGCTGCTCGGTGCATCTAAGCGACTCTCCTGGACCAGGCTCAGTAAGGAAATCGTCTTGGCATTAACTCTTTTCAACAGTTTGCAATCCCTTGAGTTTTTCCAAAAACCGAAGACAAGATCTTCGAAAAATATCCGCCTCTGGCATACACGCAGTCATCACATCTCATCAAGGTGACAATATGTCCAACGAAACGAAGTCGACACCTAATGAGTCAGTCTCCGCCTTTGAGAGGACTGGCTCAGAGGTTTCGAGTCAACGAAAAGACGATGCGCTCGAGTTTTTGGATCAGCACAAGGGCGAAGCTCCAGCAGAGTACTCCTCAAATTCGTCTCTGACCAGAGCTCTGCGCAAAAGAATCGATCTGCGATTGATGCCATTTCTCTGCGCATGCTACACCTTGAACTTTGTTGACAAAGTTCTCCTCAATGTGAGTCGACTTTCGTGGAACTATTTTACTGCGACTGGTGCTGACTTGAACAGTATGCCAAGATTATGGGCTTGGAAGCCTCCCTGCATTTGGCGGGCAACGACTATTCCAATGCGTCTTCGGCCTTTTACATCGCCGTCTTGCTCTTCTCACTACCCAACATGTACTTGCTAAACCGAGTCCCCGTGTCTAAGTGGCTGGCCGTGAACCTAATCGGATGGGGTCTCTGCTCCGCCTGCCACGCGGCCATCAAAGATAACGCCGGGCTGGTCGCGGTCCGCGTCCTAAGCGGCGCCTTCGAGTCCGGTATCCCGCCCGCCTTGATGCTCCTGAGCAGCCAGTATTTCACCTACAGCGAGCAGGCGCCGCGATTCGCGTACTGGTACATGGGCATGGGCAATGGTCAAATTCTGGGCGCTCTCATCTCCTATGGGTTTCAGCACATGTCGCCGACGGCACCGCTGTCGAGCTGGAAGACCATGTTCCTGACTCTCGGCTTGGTCACCATGGCTCTCGGTGTGCTCGTCTTGCTCTTTGTGCCCGACTCGCCAATGAAGGCCAAGTTTCTGTCTAACGGCGAGAAGATTGCTTTGCTTGAGCACATCAAGGTCAATCAGACTGGCATTGACAGCCGCAAATTCCACCCGGGCCAGCTCCTGGAGGGACTGCTCGATCCTGGCTGCTGGGGTATTTTCCTGTTGATTCTTTTGCAGTCATCTGGCTCTGGTAAGTACTACAGAGGAGATAGATCTTCGACGCGAAGGGTTGAATTAGTCTAACTAACAAATTTCAAAGGTGTTGTCACTGCCTACTCGGCTACCATCCTTACCTCCTTTGGCTACACACCCAAGCAAGCGGCGCTTCTCAACATTCCCTCGGGAGCAGTCAACATTGTATGGACACTCAGCGCGGCAGCAATCGTCCGATACCGCGGCGGGCGATGGCTGATCAACGTAGGAGCAGGCACCGTCGCGACAATGGCCGCCGCTCTCCTCTCCTTCCTGCCAAACACCAACAGGCCCGGTCTCCTCGCCGGCATGTACCTCATCAACGTGCTCCCCGGCGCCTCCAACATTGCCTTCCAGTGGCTCACCTGCAACACGGCCGGGCACACCAAGCGGACGTACGCCACGGCGGGCATGAACGCCGCCTTTGCCATTGGCAACATCATCGGGCCCTTGACGTTCCGGGCCAAGGACGCGCCGCAGTTCAAGCCCGCCAAGCTGACGCTGGTCATCATGTGGGCCGTCTCCATCCTGGCCGCCGCGGGCTGTGCGGCTTACTACCACTGGATGAACAAGTCCAGAGCCAGGACCGCCGAGGTCGTCGAGGACGAGGTGGAAGCTAGCAAGGCGTATGCGGGATTGACCGACAAGGAGAATAAGAGTTTTGTATATCATTTGTAGAAGCGGCATGAAGAAGGCCGAGCGGGCACATGGCTATCTGGAAGCATAATTTCATCATAGACTTGTATTTAATCGTTTTAGTGATTTTGATTCAAATTACTAGTCAAGAGACCATCAGCTGAGGATAATTGTACATAGAATACTGAAAAACTTGACTTTCGTTCTCAGGTGCGATTGTTCACGTGCACGAGTCAGACGGGCCGGAATCAGTCTCATGACCGTCACCGATGGGTGGGCTATTCGGGGTATGCAAAATCATGACACTCTGCCCGCCGGCGTGGCAATCGTGAAGTGTATGGTGCCATGACCCTCAGGGTCTCATGCAAATACATGGATTGCGGGAGGGTGTTCCGTCGCAAAGTTGAAGTCATATCCCTGTCCTTACATGTAAGCGAAGTGGATCTAGATAGACAACCCTGTGGTGTTTCTTCCTCGGCAAACCGAGAGCCAGCCCATAGTATGTAGACACTGGCTTCAACGGAAGGACTCAACTTTAATTCACTCAAAAAAGACGTGAGAAATAGGAAAAAGTCATTAACGCTACTGACTTGCACAGGACAAAGTAATTCGTCATGTCTCCTACTCTTGAGCTCCTGGCGGAGCTGCAACAAGTCGCACAAAGAGAAGCTAATGGCGACAAGTATGCCCATCTGGAGCTGCTCGAGGGCGTGCAAAAGCTGCAAAATCTCGTCACCACGCCGGCGGAGAAGATGATGAAGATGCGATTCCAACCTTACCAGAATGTGTGCGTGCGCGTGGCTCAAGAAAAGGGCATCTTGCAGACACTGGCTGCAAAGCGCCGCTGCACTGCCCGCGAGCTGAGTGATGCCACTGGGGCCAAGGAGCTGCTTATAGGTACGGAACCAACACTCTTGATGATGTTCAATAGCATGACTGATGAGAGGTATCTTTAGTGAGGATAATGAGACTCATCACCATAATTGGGATTGCCGACGAGGTCGGGCCTAGCACGTATCAGGCCAATGCAACGACGGACTTTAGTATCACAAAGGGAATCCTTGGCGATGTCAAGTTTTAGTAAGTGAATTGATATCAAAGAGAATATGACTCGTTGCTAATTGTCATTCAATCAGCACCGACGTTGTTTTGAAGCTGTGCAGCAACATGGGTCCAATTGCCAAGTCGCACGACTTTGATGAAATTGACGTACCTACACTGACGTTTGGCAAAATAATGTTCAAATTTATGGCGGAGAATCCCGAATATAACAAGGCCTTTGACGATTTTATGGCAGCTCGGCGAGCGGCCACTTGGGACAGGTGGTTCGACATTTTCCCGGTCCGGGAACATATCAAGCCCTCCGGCGTTGGCGATGTTCTGCTGGTTGACATTGCCGGCGGCCAAGGGTACTGGTCGCAGCAATTCCACCAAGAGTTCAAAAACTACCCTGGACGCATCGTGGTGCAGGATCAACCCCAAGTCATTACCAAGCTCGACGACATTGAGACAATGGCCTATGACTTTTTCACGCCGCAGCCACTGATTGGCGCCAAGATGTACTACTTCAAGCAAATCCTACACAATTGGGATGACGAAAAGAGCAGGGCAATCTTGAAGAATACTGCCGCTGCCATGAGCAAGGACTCGATTTTGCTAATCAATGATTATGTCCTCCCAGAGTCCAACGTCGGCATTCGGGCAGTCAACATGGACATTGCCATGCTCGTCATTCTTTCCGGCATTGAGAGAACCGAGTCGCAGTGGACACAACTGGTGGAATCGGCAGGTCTAGTCATTACAAAGATTTGGTACGCGGACGAGAAGAAGAATGAAGGATCCGAGGCCGTGATTGAGATCCGCCTCCCAGGGGATCGGCAATAGAAATGGAGGATTTGGACGTTTGATTCGTTATCGAAGGGGGTTGGACGTTGGATCAAGCTTCGATAACGGTTCTACCAGCTCCTTAATGCAGTATAATGGCTGTATTATAATACAACACAACTGATGCAACCCCCAACATTCGAAAAATGATTGAATCATCCATTTCAAACACCCGGACCCAGCAGTTTTGGTAGGCGAAAATGCTCTGTTCGGATGGAGCCGAAAGCACATGTTCCTCAACATAGTGTTGAGAAAAGCTTGGCGGAACGGGACCTGCCCAAATAGGTAGTTTCTTATGCATCAGATATTATTGATAGACACCCGTGAGAACTGCATCGGTCACCCAGATTTCCCATTTGAAATTTAAACATTTCGATGCACTTCGTCATTGGTGGCTCTCTACTGCCAATGCGACACTTTAAGGTTCTGATCCCGGATGCTCTCACCAAACATGAGATCGTTCGCCTAATGAAAAGGGAACGTGGCCGATACCCGAAGTTTCGATTGAATGCCAAGCTGAGGAATATAATCCAAACCTAGGCCGCCCGGGTACTTCCCAGTCGTACTCACGTTTCGCAGGGTCGTGAGAGTTTGTGCTGTCTTGATCCTCAGGCAACTCGACTTGGGTCAACGGATTGGACTTGCGTCTGGCTCAGCAGGAAGTCATCAGAGGCACCGGATTCACGCATTACTCTGGCCTCGTACCCGCTGAGCAGTGAGTATGAAGTCAATCAGCAGTCTGTTCCTCGGCGCATTGCTGGCAGGCGTCGCAAGCTCAGCAGCCGCGTCACGGCATCCCCGTGCGACGATAGACTCGGGAGTTGTCATCGGATCAGTAACGACGCTGCCCTCGAACAAGACGTCGTACAACTTTTATGGTGTACCCTATGCGGCAAAGCCCGAACGCTTCCAGCCGGCCGTACAGCCCGAGCCTTGGACGTCGGCTCGCAATGCCACTGTCAAGCAGAATGTTGCCTGCTACCAAAACTACATCTACAATGCGGCGACGTACGATAACTTGATGACGCTCGTGGTGGGACCCAATACTGAACCGCCAGAAGAGCGCGAAGACTGTCTCACCCTGGATGTCTATGCTCCTCCGTTTGGCTCAAACGCAACGAAAAAGGCTGTGTTGTTTTGGATCTACGGTGGAAGCTATCGTACTGGAGCAAACACCAACCCCAATTATGATGGTTCGAGCTTTGCAGGAGATCAGGATGTCATTCTGGTCTCTCCAAATTGTGAGTGTATAGCGGCCACTGGGGGTTACCCGGTCCACTATAACTCGGTATCCGTTAGCGCACTTGGCTTCCTAGAAGCTTGGAACCATCCTATACTCCTTCTGCATACCTCCGTCCCCCGTCTCCTTCTTTTACTTTGATAAAAATAAAATACTGACGCAGTTTTCAGATCGATTAAATGTTCATGGTTTCCCCGCCAATCCTCAATTGGAGGACCCAGACCAAAACTTGGGGTAAGATCGCACGCAGTTGTCCCGGCAGGAGACCGGCATACTAACACGGCTGTTCTACAGATTACTCGACCTGCGTCTAGCCCTCGAATGGACACGAAACAATGTGGCAGCCTTTGGCGGTGATCCAGAAAAGATTACTCTCATCGGACAGAGCGCCGGTGCCGCGATCGTCGACATGATGATCTCGGCGCCTCCAGATCCGCTCAACTTTCGCGCGGCCATAATGGAATCCGGCCAGGCCAGCTACAATGGCGGCGCCGCCGTTCCCGGCTGGGCATACAACACTCTGGCCAAGGATATCGGCTGCAACGGTACTGCTGCGGAAAAGTACACGTGCATGACGACCGCCTCAGCCAAGCGGCTGAAGAACGTGTCAGAGAAGCAAGGGATCTGGTTCGGCCCGCCCATCCAGGACGGCGCGACCTGGGCCAAGGCGCCGCGCCAGAACCGGCTGCACTCGACAAACGAGAGCTCCGTCATGGCCCGCGTGCCCGTGCTGCTGGGAAGCAACGCCGAGGAGGGCGCCATCTACACGACGGGCGTCCAGAACGCCGTCGCCTTTCTGCAGGAGCACTACGGCTTCAGCAAGGCTAAGGCCAAGGCCCTGCTCGAGTACTACCCCATCGTGGCCGGCAGCCGCATCCAGACGCCGCAGGACCAGGCCACCGCCGTCATGACCGAGTCCTCCTTTGGCTGCCCGGCGGGCTTCGTGTACAACGACTCCCTGTCCGTCGGCATCCCGTCCTGGCGGTACTACTTCAACGCCAGCTTTCCCAACTCGGAGCTCGTCCCGGGCGCCTACCACGCCTCCGAGATACCGCTCGTCTTTGGCTCCTACCAGCGCGAGAACGCGACCGATTTCCAGGCCAGCCTGTCACAAGACATGCAGCAGGCCTGGAGCAGGTTTGCCAAGAACCCCACTGCTGGTCCGGGATGGCGCCAGGATGCCGTTGCCGTGTTTGGAGGCAATGCTAGTCCTGGAGAGACGGATGAAGGCCGTCCGACCATGACGTTGGCGACGACTAGCTGGATGGACCAGAGGTGTGCGCTTTATAAACCTAGCGCGTAGCTCACAATTTGTTGATAACAATTGAAACATCACGTCTCTCACGACATTGCATTTGTGTAATGAAAAAAACTAAGAAGTGCTCTTTGGTATTATCTGCCCTTTGGGTCAACAGACATGATGCTAGTGAAAGCTGAAGTCTTTGGTGAAAAGAAAGCATGCAATCAGAATATGCACGGCTTTTGACATTGTTGAAGTAAAAGGCGCGATTCTCGATTTCTGAAAAGAAAAGAAATGAACGAGAAACACTGATGGGCAGGCGTTAGGATGCCTCACGTAAACGTGAACGCAGCTACAAGAGTGAAAACTCTTGCGAACAGGGTGGGGGCAAAGAAAGGTTGTGCTTCCTGCCAAGTGATCCATGTGCTTTAGCCCTGAAGCTGTTTTCCCAGTTCCATTACCACGAGCCTCCTGGAGGGTTCGACTCAGTCTTTTGCTTGAAAGATGTGACTTCAGTGCTTACCACGAATCTCCGTCGTGCGTTCCGTTTCCAAGCAGCGTATACGGCTCTGAAGGCGGTCTCGGATTTTGGGAATCTCTTTGATGATCTGGGGTGGTTCAAGATAATATTCCTTGCTATAAATGTGTTCCTCTCCTTCGATTAAGTCATTCCAGGGCTCCGTGTGACTAGAACGTTTTAGTACATAGAAGCTGATTGCGTTAGTAGTGACGTGACTTACGTGGCGTTGAAAATGTGGCGACGACAGAGGTAGATGCACAGCTGCTCGTTCCAACTATTGCAGGCGTTAACCCAGGCTCTGTCGGAACGTTTGTAGGCTTTGGCCATCAAGCGATCCTTGGGTCCATTGTTATCATTTCTGAAATCGATATAGATGGCTGGGGCACATCTACCCTTCTTGTCAACGTATTCGTGTATGATTGTCTGCCCTGCTTCTTCAAAGCTGGCTACTACGAAGGCAGGTTGATGAGCTTTCCGTTCCGGGGGTGCCTCGTACCGCGAAGATCTGCCCACGATCTTGGATGTAGCATCAGTCCAAGCATCATTGTTTGTATCGTTATAGAGATCAGGAATCATCGTCGGATTGGGTAGATCCTATCTTGGTCAGCTAGGAAAGTTTCAGGATACTTGACTGCATAATGTATCTTCTTGAAAACACCGATCTGGACCATGACCTCGGTTGCCTTGGGCTTTACCAACATAGGAAACTGAGGAGGATCGCTGCTGTTCCAGAGCTCAAAGACAGTCTCATCCACAGCGACCTCGAGCTCCTTGTCGGGGAGGTCCGAAGCATCCTCCGTGTAATTCACGGCCCAGTAATTGAAGTCGGCACGAAGAACGCCCTGCAACTCATCGCTGCAATCGGCGAAACTAACGATGGCCTCGCCCACCGAATGGTAGGTCATTCGCGGCATCTTGAAAGCAGCGGAGTGGCGATTGTGTAATGGTGAGGTTGGAAGGGTTGTATTGGGAAATGCGGCTGCCCATCGAAGAATAGGCAGGTGGTATAATGTGAAATAGCTTCAAGTATGTGTGTGTGTGTAAAAGTTGGGACGCAGGGTTGCGTGGGTAGGTAGGTAGCTTCTGGCAAGTGCGGCAGGAGCAGATGAAGATGAGAACAAATCAGGACAATGGGTGCTCGAGACGGCCCGAGAATTTACCAAAGTTCAACCAATAGTTATGACTGCCAGTAATACCATATGCCCAGGTCGATGGGACGGGGCTGCTCCATACTGTTATTGATCTTTCTGAAAATTGAAGCTGACACACGTCTTCAGTATCTTCTTCTTGGGATTGATTACAATAATAAGGTCTGCAAATCTATATCGCTCTGGCTGTTCTCAGAGTCTCTTGGGTTGTACTCATGATTGCTTGTGTCGATGGTCTGCTGATCCATCAAGGACTGGCCGGCGTGACATATTCACTTCGTGACGCTGATAATGAGCCTCTTCTACTCCATTCAACAGTCAGCTCGCTACTTTTGCTTTCATTTCTGAGCATGACTGTCTATCTTAGAAGTGTCGAAGAATCTCGTGAAGCATATTAGTGGGTACGTAGATGTCAGGATATACGAAGCCAAACTCATCGAAAAGGACACAAGTATCACGGTACTTTGCCTTGTGGGGTCAAGATGTGTTTACACATTCAGAAGCCAGAGGAACTCATCGATTTCAGGAACTCAGCAAGCCATGTGACTGTGCACTACTGTACTGCCTCATCACTTTCATGACATGAGCAATTCTCGAAGGTCAAATAGCTGGCCTAAGACTTGAGACTCCGTGAATGAAGGCCATTGAAGAATACACAACATCCATGGTGTTTCGATTGAGGGACGCAAAACCACTTCAAGCTTGCCTGGCCATGAAGCTTCGTGAAATGCATAATGCGTTCGTCGAGTTCGGGGTCGCTCCTGACCACTTTGGGGGTGCCCATGACCCTGCATTGTGACAAAGCCAAAATGAACCGAAGAGTTTTGAGCAAGCACAATTATGTTGCATTATCCTGGCCGAGATATACGAGATGATTGACCATGGAGGAATGCGTCAGGGAGAAAAATGTTGGTGATAAATCATGTTCCAATGATTTGCATCACGTGAACAAGGCAACGACGGTCTTCTAGCAGGCACCAAATTGAAGGGCATCGAGCGACGGCAAGTGGGGACCGCCTGTCTCCTCGCATTCGACATATTCCTTCACCAAAATGACCTGAAAAGGCAGCACAGAAAAGATATCAAGGCCATCGATCAACCCAAGAAGGAAGTAGGGAAGCTGCAAAGATGCTGTCGATTCTCCGGAAAGCCAGGCTCAAGGATAAGGAGATGAGGATCCTGATGCTGTAAGCAAGCCTTGAAGGTTCGGCGCCGCCAGAACTTGACTAACCTGCTGCAGTGGACTCGACAACGCGGGGAAAACGACAATCGTCAAGAAGATTATGAATGAGGATGTCAATACGGTCAGTCCGACATTGGGATTCATTATCAAGACGATCGACTATGAAGGGTACGTGCTTGGGACAGGCAAGAGTTGCAATGTGCGTCTCGACTGACACGATGACAGGTACAAGTTGAACATCTGTGAGTTGCCAAGAACAACATAGAACATTTAAAGCACAGCTACTGAATGCCGCAATCTCAAACAGGGGATGTTGGTGGGCAGAAGACATTACGATCCTACTGGAGGAACTACTTTGAGAAAACGGATGCTCTGATATGGGTCGTGGATGCGACAGACCGTCTGAGAATTGACGATTGCAGGGAAGAATTACACGGTCTCCTGCAAGAAGAGGTATGTTGGCTCCTTGAAATTTGGAGCCACGCAGCTGTGCTGCACGAGGGTAAGCCCGCTAACCTGTAGCCAGCGACTGTCGGGCGCGAGTCTCTTGGTGTTTGCAAACAAGACTGACGTCCAAGGGTGCATGGACGAGGACGAGATTTTGCAAGGTCTGCGATTGAAGGACATTCGGACTCACCGGTGGCAGATCTTACAATGTAGCGCCATGACGGGGAGAAATCTCAAAGAGGGGCTCGCGTGGGTGGTCGAGGATGCGAAAGCAAGGCTGTTTCTCTATTGAGATGCACCACATCACCGACAATTGATGATGAGCTGGGCACACGATCATCGTGACATCGTCACAGCTGGAATACGACCACGATCGACATTCGGAAGGTGTTTGTGGGGGAATTGGGCTCCGGATGGGGTCAGGCTTGCTGCCTAGGCGGATCTTTGCGCCTCGAAAGCTCAGACCGTGCTGTGAGGGACCTCCATGTAGGGGGAGGGAAAGGGGTCATATTTCTTCTTGCGCATGGGAGAGAAAATAAACAAACGATTGTGGTCTATGGGCAAGGTAATTGAGCCATACAATCAAGCAGGACATTGAATAATATTCTATGACGTTCAGCTTAGTCCCAACCCAATCGCGTTCGCCGTCGGACATATTCTAGGTACATGTGTGCCTACATACATTATCTTGCAGACGCAGGGGTTACCCTCTCAGACATCAGCCGACTGAGATGACTGGGATACGATGTAAAGTGAAACAAAACTTCTTGTCGTCACGTCCAAGCTATCAAGTTTCCATGTGCTGAAAAGAATACATTGGAATTTTGTTTCGAGATAAAACAGGTGTCACCCAAGGAATAGGCAATCATGTGAATCTCACCATTTAGTGATTAGCCACATCATATAAACCCAGAAGGACTTGCACCGCCCTGGCAGTTCTCCATGTTGGGTTTTGAGGAACTCCTGATGAGCCAAAAAGAACTGTGGGCTCGCTCTAGCCTGGAGAAGCATCGCGGGTCAAACTAGCCCATCCCGTTGCCTTGTTTACCTCGAGCAAGCAACAGTCAAATTGCAATAGTTCGAGTGAGAAAACAAAACAAGCAAAAAGAAAATGCCGCGTTCCTGTTGATTTTCTTTTGCGGAAAGCTTATTCTTCCATGTGCCAAGGATCATCGGATGTTGGAAACACTTGTCATTAGGACCAATTGGGTGCTTTATGGGACGGCATCTGTCGTTTTGAGCCCCAGAATTATTACCTTAGTTAAGGGTTCCAGGATGCAGTAGAGGGCAGAAAAGCCAGCAGATAGGCGGCCAGCACACTGAGAGGCGCAATGGTTGGAACCCACTTTGGCGGCTCCAGCTCCCTTGGCTCCCCTCTCACAGGCAAACCAGGCCAAGTTGCTTGGTAACCGAGAGCGCCCGCTTTCAAAACAAAAAGCCGCCGTACCATAAACCTGCATTTGCTCTCAGCTTAGGTTTGCGCCGAACGCCCGACTTTGCGATCTGCCTCCTTCATCAAGGTTTTCTACCACAGGAGTACCCAAACAGGTGAAAACAAAACAATATACCGGCCAACCAGCTGCACGCGCGCCTCTATCGAAAAGAAAAGAGAAGAGAAAAGAACCGCCCTCTGTGACCCCGTCCATGTACACACCCATAAAATAATAGCTGCTGCCGCCGCCATCATCTCAACACCCAGAGAGCAATGTCCGAGGACGTCTCCAAGTTTCTGGAGCAGGTTCGCGAGCTTGGGGATCGACGAGCCGAAGAAGACGAAGCCCGCTCAAGAGAGCTGGAAGAGAAGATATTAGCAGACAGAAAGGAACGGCAAGCCCGCCGTGCAGGTACGAGCTAACTTACTATAATCTACTGTTTACCTTTGTTGTTTGTCTTGCTTGCTTTACATACATTTGGTTTTCGCGTCCGACCCTTCTATTCATTCATCTCATCGTTGTTTGTTGCACGCCGCAACATGGAAGCACGGCTGGATAGTCTAGGACGAGAATCTACTTGCAATTGCTTCAGCCGCTGCCATTGGTACTGCAAAAGCACTTGCGAGTCATTGAGGTCACTCTGAAATCGAGTCTTTTGCTTGTCGCGACTTGCCATGCACAAGTGCCCTCGCGCAGCTGCTTACCTTGTTTCGTCGTACAGAACGCGCCAGGTCCATTTCCCCCCAGAAGTCATCGCCAGTAAACACACCACCACCACCATCGGCCCCGCGCCCAACGACGCCTTTGCAGCGTCTCGAACCAGAAGCGTCACTCAGCTTCGACGATCCTCCCAAGAGTCCACAGACTCCCACTCAAACAGATTCGTCCGACGCCATGGCAACGCAGAACTTATATTCCACCTCGGCGTCTAAAGAGAACGAGTCTCCCTTTGACGCCGACAACAAGCGCGCGAGCAATCCCCTGTCTCCGTCGAGAAGTGCAACGGTCAGAGGACTGAGTTGGCAGCGGCGACCGAACTCGCAAGCGTCAAACGGGACGAGAAGTCGGCCGCTGTCTATGGTTGCAGCCGAGAATGCGGCCCGCTCCTCGACCACCCCATCCGAACCTACATCAGCCACCGAGGCCGTCTCTCGCGACCAGATTGCTTCAGCCCTGTCGTCCAAAGACCCTTCCTGGTTTCGTCAGACGGCAGACAGAGGCTCCTCGTCTGCTGCTTACAGAAAGAATCAAGTCGAGGACGGTGATCGCACCGACACCTCTGCTATGAGCGCTCAACTGCACGGCTTGGCCCGACGACCATCGACAGACCCCACAAAGGACGATTCCGACTCTGGACCCAACTCTGGTGCTCCACCTGGACTGCTTGGATCACCAATGTCCCTGTCAACTTTGCAACGATTGGATCCTCCGAAGACGGAAAATGCCATGGAGACCGACAATCCCCAAGAGCCTCAAGAATTGGCTTCCCCTTTATTGGGTCGCGCATCTCCTGTCCGCTCCGATCGGCCCAATTCTCCCACCAAGGGCTTAGGGGGGTTCGTACAAAGTGCCATGATGAAGCGCTCCGACAGCGTGAACAAGCGGTGGAGTCTCAAGTCACCCGAGGCTTTGCAGCGTACAAATACAATTGCCTCAAACCGCCACAGCTATATTGGACCTCGTGGCTCAATCAGTCTTGGCAGAGACCAGTCCTTGGAGGGAATATTGCGACCTGGCTCCAGCCATTCACGACCAGGTTCTAGTCAAGGTATCAAGGACACTGCAGCCGAAGAGACATTGCCCACACAGACCGACGAACCTGCAAAGTCTCCGGAAGCCCCTCAAGAGCCCGAAGTTGTCGACGAAGAGAAAATGACACCACCAACTAGCCCTTCCAAGACAATGGACCCCCGAAGATGGAGTCCTACAAAGGCGAGTTGGCTCGAGTCCGCCCTCAACAAGCCCGAATCGCCAAAGCCCAAGGTGGCACCCGCTCCAGTAAACCAACCCCCGTGGATGGCCGAGATTGCCAAAGCGAAAGCACAAAAGGCAGCGAACGCGACCGGAGAGCTGGCAAGAGCCACCACGGTTTCCCATAAGCATCAAGTCAGCATCGGAGGTCTCGCACGAGCTTCCGCTCCCGGCGTTGGGGCTAGGCCATTGTCGACGATCAGCACAAGCGGCGCCGCGTCGCCACTTACACCCCAACGGACTGGTTTTGGAGGCTCGCGAAAGGGCTCTGTTGATACTTCCGCCAACGTTGATCCCCCAGCTGAGGCTGCAAAGCCCACTGAGCGCGCCAGAGCGGCCACAACTGCGGCCAGCACCAAACCGAAGCCTGAGGCGCCACCCAAGATGGACTTCAGAGCCAGCTTACAGGCCAGACCGCAGCCGAAACACGAACCTGCCGGTTCGACTGACTTCAAGAACGTCTTCGGCAATCTCCGTAAGACCACAACTCAGAACTACGTCGCGCCTGATGAGTTGAAGGGCAATATTCTGCGTGGCAAGGCCGGTCTCAATATCACAGGTGGCCCGAAGAAGACAGAGCGGGTAGACGAATTCAAAGAGGCAATCTTGGCCAAGAAGAAGGACTTTAGCAAAGTCCAGTCGGAGGGCCGCGGTATCACTCGTAACTTGAGTTCGGCAAGCGAGCAACCCGTGCCTGAAGGTCTTGTCAAGAGTTTTGAGCTCGCTCGCTCAAAGTCTATCAAGCGTGACTCGACAATCTTGTCACCTACCCCTTTCGGAGCTGGCAGAAAGTCGATCAGCTCAACCGAGCGGCCAAGTTTGCATGAGAGACAGGCGTCTACTCAGGAAAACCCTATGCCTGATCGATGTCCGAGCATTGGTATCCAGCGAGATTCGGCGAACGCAGTCCCCACTGCTAAACCCTTTGGCACGACTGCGCCTGCATCGACTCTACCAAAGGAGACAGGTGCGCCTGGGCGACTGCCAGGCAAGCTTGCAAACCGTTTCAATCCCAACCTGGCCGGTCTGCTCGCTCGAGGCCCTCCACCAATGGCAAGCGGAGCTTCCAAAGACAGCAGTTCTGCAGGGGATGACTCGGCCAGCACTGAACCGGCTTCAGGACCAAAGCTTACACACATGACCAAGGGACGTGCCAGAGGACCAAAGAGAAAGGCTCCCACATCTACTGCCTCGACTGCAGCACCCACCAGTACAGCAGAAGACTCTACTCCCGCTGCCGAGGACCCAGTGGAAGTGAAAGCAGTGATGCCAGCCGAGACAGAAACAGCAACGGACACCATCAGTGCCGCTGCTCCAGCTCAGGCTGACTCCGTCTCTGCGGGCACATCGCCAAAGGACGCAACCCAAGGCCGACCGAAACCTCAACCACTCGATCTGGCTGATTCGAACAAGCAAGCCATTGACACAGCATCTGCCGAGTCCAACAAGGCTTCAAGCCCGCTGAAGACTCGAGTCCGATCCAAGAGTCGAGTTTTTGAGACAGTTGCTGCACTCGCTGCTGCGCGAACATCTACTTCGCCCACAAAGCAAGAATCACCACTTGCAGGCTCTCAACCTTCTTCACCGAGGAAACTTGATATGAAAAGAGTTTCGAGATTTGGCGGCGATTTCAGCCTCGACAAGTCTCCCGAGCGCGAGTCTCATCGCAGCGAAAAGAGTCCCACGGAAAGCGCTGCACCCAAGCCTCTTTCCATCAAGCCAACGACTCCCACAGAGAGAACACCAGAGATGCGATCGCAGCCCGTCTTCTCTTCAAGCAGACCCCTACCGGAGCCCGTGAAGCCCAACTCGCCGCCTGCGGTTGAGCCGCTCAAACTTCAACGTCTCCCAAGTCCACAGCAGGGAAGCGCACCAGTCGCTAGAGCTTTGCCCTCTCCACCCCTTGCCAGTTCGACTTCGGTCAAGAACACCTTCGCTGCGGAGCGACCTGTCATCTCACGACCGCTGCCTACTCCTGGAGCGAGCTCCCCTCGGCCACTCCCTTCGCCTGTACGATCTCCTACCAAGCAGGCCATCGAAGTCTCGTCAGTGTTGACGGATTTCTTTGGCCCAAACCGACCCAAAAGGGAGTATCAAGTAGACTCGGCTGATGTTCTCATGCGGAGGCCAAACATCTCCACGCCAAAGATTCAGACTTTGGGCGCGCAGCTTTTCCACTTCTCGGCAGACGGCAAGAAGACACCCGTGCCGGCACACAACGACCGAGTCTTGTTTGAGCAAGAGATGTACTTGTGCTCACATACTTTCATCAACGAGGCTGGCAAGAAGACTACAGAGGTTTACTTTTGGTCAGGAGATGAAGTTCCATCTGCCGTGGTGGAGGATGCATCCATTTTTGTCGCCCGTGAAGCCAGGGCTCTCGGTGGAACGCTCGTCAGATTACAGCAGAACAAGGAGACACCCGAGTTTCTGGCAGCTCTCGGCGGCATCGTCATCATAAGGCGTGGCTCCAGTAACAAGTACGATTCACTGGCACCTCATATGATGTGTGGACGACGATATCTGGGACAAATCGTTTTTGACGAAGTAGACTTCAACTCTGCAGCTCTGTGCTCCGGATTCCCGTACCTCATCACTAGCTCTGGTAAATGTTATCTGTGGAAGGGCAAGGGCAGCGGGGCCGACGAACTCAGCTGCGCGCGTCTTGTGGGCATGGATTATGCGCTTACGGGTGAACTTGAGGAGGTCGAGGATGATCAAGAACCTGAAAGCTTCTGGGGCATCTTTGGTGGCAACAAACGCTTGGGTTCTGCAGATCACTGGCGTCTGAAGCCTAATTACGACAAGTACTGCAGCAGGCTGTTCCGCTCCGATGCCGCATCAAAACAGCAGGTAAGTGTCGATCCACTGAACTTTCAGTTTATGGTACCCGTTGACTAACATATTGCAATACAGATTGTCGAAATTGCGCCCTTTTCTCAGAGGGATCTGGACCAAACCGGTATCTTTGTGCTCGACGCCTTCTTCGAGTTGTATATCATTGTTGGAGCACATGCGCAACCGCAGTACGCCTCGTTCCACAATGCGTTAGAATTTGCCCAAGAATATGCTATCCTTGCTGCGGGCATGGAGGACCGTCCTTTCGTGCCTGTTTCCACAGTCATCTTGGAGGGAATCCCCCGGGACATGAAGAGTGTATTCAGAAAGTGGCAGGACGCCAGCAGTCCTACCATCATGAACCCCTCGGGCGGTGGCACTGGTTTGCGGAGAGGCAGAAGTTTGCGAATCATGCCTTTGAACACGGCATTGCAGGCATTGAGGGATTAGGTTCCACCTCAGCGCCAAATACCGAGTCGAAAGCACGGCTGGTGGTGAGTGAGTGATTACACAGAAGCGCAAGCGTTTTTCTTTTTCCCAGCATTCGAGGAACAATCTTTTTGTTGAGATGTACCATATTGTTTTGCTTGGCGTTGGGCTGGCTAGACATGACATGTAAAAAAGGAGAACGTCTAATAACGACCTGACATGGCAGCGACGACATCATGGCTTGATAACGTGGCGCATAGAAGAGGAAGAGAGAGAGATGGCATCAATTTTTTCTTCGACGCTGCAAATGTTTCGAAAGAAAAGGTTTTCACATGTACATTTTATACCAGTCTATTTTCACCTACATAGCATAAGGCGTCAAGGACCAATTTATACCAATTAATAAGATTGGGCGTTGCTTGCTTGCTTGCTTGTAATTCATTTCAATTAATATTTCCCTCTCCACCAAACGACTCGTGCCCATGACTCTTCAATATCGACCAAGTCCACCAACGTGAATTGACGACCAATGTAAAAGTGATGGCTTCGCATCCCCTTTTCCCACATATTATGGCGCTGACAAGCCAAAGAATGCGATATCCAAATTAGGACTTTTGCCACTATTCGCAACCCCTAGATGAGAGTAATGCAATTCAAGCACTCCAAAATGCCAGGTCACACATGCACGAAAAATTTTGATGCTATCGGCTCGGGACAATTTAGTTTAGATTTTCAACCCAAGGAAAAAAAAATATTAAGGACTAGAATCTATGTACAGGAATAAGTATGTAAAGTAGTTACAACCAAATAATTACCACATTAACCGTTTATTTCTTCGTACCCCTCCAATTTCCCTGATATTATATTAGGTAGGAAAAGGCAATTGCTTTCTTTCTTTCTTGTCTGTCTTGTCTTTCTCGCACCCCAAAATAAAATGATAACAAATGAAAAAGTATATGCTCTTTATTTCGCCATGTTTTGCCCCTTTCCACGGGTGTAGGATTTCCGAGTAACTCCACAATGCGTTTTGTTTTCCATAATGTGTCGTGAAATGAGTGTCTATGCCGTTGCTCGTTGCTGTCGTAGCTGTGGTCATGATATCATGATTAGAGATCTAAGAGAAGGAGATGGGCAGCGACAAAAGAAAAAGAAAAAAGGACTTTCGATCATGAGAGTGGCTTGACGAGAAGCCCGAGGGTAAACCTCGCTCGCTGTCTATGTAGTAAATTACAAAAGCGCAGCTGCAAGTCCGACAAGTCCTGCGAGCATGGCACCGGCAGCCTTGGTGGTGCGTGGTGCCCGACCGGCGGCGACAGTGCTGACTGCAGCAGTAGCCTCAGCAGACTTGCTGGGGGCAACAGAGGTGCGCACAGTCGAAGGAGCCTGAACGGCCGAGTTGCTGTAGGTCTCCTTGGGAGACTCAGCAGAGTAGGTCTGTTGAGGAGTTTGCTGAGAGACAGCGGCGTTGCTGTAAGTCTCCTTGGGGGCCTCTTGTGAAACAGCAGCATTGCTATAGGTCTCCTTGGGAGCCTCGGCAGAGTAGACTGTCTCTTGGGGTGCTTGCTGGGTAACAGCGGCGTTGCTGTAGGTCTCTTGAGCCACACATTCCTCGTAGCAGGTGACTGGGACGGTTTGGGTCTCGGTGACCAGTCTGGTGGCACTGATGGTCTGATAACCGGTCTGGGTGATGCAAACGGTAACACCCTGGCTGACAGTGGTGTATGTCGTCTCGGGATAGATCTCAGTGGCGTAGACTTGAGTAGAGACTCTCTCCGTGACGGTGTATTGAGCGTACTCAGTGGCGGTAGTAGGAGCAGCCTGCTCGACAGTCTGCGTAGCAGGGTAGGTGTTCACAACGGTAACACCTTGAATGGTCTGGGTGTAGACGGGCTGGACAGCCGAGTACTCGATTGACTGAGGAGCCTGTTGGGAAACAGCGGCATTGCTGTATGTCTCCTGAGGAGCCGACTGGTAAACAGTCTCCTGAGGAGCCGACTGGTAAACAGTCTCCTGGGGAGCCTGGTACACGCTGGTCTCAGGGGCCTGGTACTCGCTTGACTGGTAAACAGTCTCTTGAGGAGCCTGGTACACGCTGGTCTCAGGGGCTTGGTACTCGCTGGACTGGTAAACAGTCTCTTGAGGAGCCTGGTACACGCTGGTCTCAGGGGCTTGGTACTCGCTGGACTGGTAAACAGTCTCCTGGGGAGCGACGTATGTGCTGGTCTCAGGGGCTTGGTACTCGCTGGACTGGTAAACAGTCTCTTGGGGAGCGACGTATGTGCTGGTCTCAGGAGCTTGGTACTCGCTTGACTGGTAAACAGTCTCTTGGGACACAGCAGCGTTACTATATGTCTCCTTGGGGGCTTGGTATTCACTCGACTGGTAAACAGTCTCTTGGGGAGCGACGTATGTGCTGGTCTCGGGAGCGACGTATGTGCTGGTCTCAGGAGCCTCGTATGTGCTGGTCTCAGGAGCCTGGTATTCACTCGACTGGTAAACAGTCTCTTGAGGAGCCTGGTATTCACTTGACTGCTGGACGGCTTGGGCGCTGCTAGTTTGGTAGACATTGTATGTAGAGGCAGCCTGGCTGTAAGTTCCAGTCTTGGTCTCAGGCTTGCTCTCCGCACTGGAGTACTGGCTCTCCACGCTGGCGTAGCTCACATATGTGGAGGTGGGATACACTGACTGCTGATACTCAGACGACTGAGGTGCTTGGTAAACCGAGTAGACGGAAGACTGAGGTGCTTGCTCGGCCGACTGATACACAGACTGGTATACTGAAGACTGGGGAGCTTGCTCGGCTGATTGATATACGGACTGCTGGTACTCAGACGACTTGGGTGCCTGGTAGACTGACTGATAGACTGAAGACTGGGGTGCTTGCTCGGCAGACTGGTACACAGACTGTTGGACCTCGGACGTCTGGGGTGCCTGGTAGACTGACTGGTACTCGGACGACTGAGGTGCCTGAGCGCTTGACTGCTGGTAGACTGATTGGTACTCAGAAGACTTGGGTGCTTGTTCAGCTGACTGGTAGACGGACTGGTACGCGGTTGTTTGTGGTGCTTGGTACTCGGAAGTCTTGGACTCCTTTGGTGCCTGGTACTCAGAGGTCTCTGGAGCAGCGTAGCTAGAGTACTTAGATGTCTCGGGAGCAGAGTAGCTAGAGTACTCAGACGTTTCTGGAGCAGCGTAGCTAGAGTACTGGGACTCCTTAGGGGCAGAATAGCTTGAAGCCTTGGACTCTTCCGAGTGTGAGTAGACAGATTGCTCAGGAGCGGAGTAGCTTGAAGCCTTGGAGACCTCGGGAGCAGAATAGCTTGATGCCTTTGTCTCCTGAGCTGAGTAGCCTGACTGCTCGGGAGCAGAGTAGCTTGAAGCGTGGGACTCTACGGGAGCGGAGTAGCTTGATGCCTTGGTCTCTTGAGCCGAGTAGCCTGACTGCTCAGGAGCAGAGTAGCTCGAAGCGTGGGACTCTACAGGAGCGGAGTAGCTTGATGCCTTGGTCTCCTGGGCCGAGTAACCTGATTGCTCAGGAGCGGAGTAGCTCGAAGCGTGGGACTCTACAGGAGCGGAGTAGCTTGATGCCTTGGTCTCCTGGGCCGAGTAACCTGATTGCTCAGGAGCGGAGTAGCTAGAAGCGTGGGACTCCTCGGCATGGCCGGTCTCAGCAGGGGCGGAGTAGCTTGAAGCATGGGACTCTTCGGCGTGACCAGTCTCGGCCGGAGCAGAGTAGCTTGAGGCGTGAGATTCTTCGGCATGACCAGTCTCGGCTGGAGCAGCGTAGCTCGAGGCGTGAGATTCCTCGGCGTGACCAGTCTCGGCCGGGGTGGCGGCGCTCTGAGCGTGAGACTCCTCAGCGTGGCCAGTCTCAGCAGGTGCGGCAGCGCTTTGAGCGTGAGACTCCTCAGCGTGGCCAGTTTCGGCAGGGGCAGCTTGAGCGGAACCTTCAGCATGGCCGGACTCAGCAGGGGCAGCTTGAGCCGAACCCTGGGACTGTGCCAGAGCGGCACCACCACTCTGAGCTCCGCCTTGTTCTCCGCCTTGCGCACCGCCTTGAGCACCACCCTGAGCACCACCCTGAGCACCACCTTCTTCACCACCACCGCCGGCGAGAATGGCAGACGAAGTGGCAGCATAGCTGGCCTGGTCCGCTCCTAGGCTTCCTGCTCCAGCGACATAGGTAGCTGAAACGGAGGCGGAGGTGAGCGATGCACTGAGAGACGAGTAGCTGGAGGCGGCAGCAGCAGAGTAGCTTGATGCAGAAGCAGAGTTGTAGGACTGAGATGCAGCGTTGCCCTGAGAGGCAGAGTTGGACTGGGAAGCTGCACTGTAGCTCGACTGGGAAGCCGACTTAGATGGAGAGGCTGAGGCGGAATAGGAAGCGGCGGCAGAAGCTGACGAAGCACTTGCTGAGCTCGCGCTATAGAGCGACGAGTAGCTAGACTGAGCGGCTTGAGCGTAGCTCGAATAGGAAGCAGAGTTGTACGATGACTGAGAAGCAGCGTTGGACTGGGAAGCACTCTTGGCCGAGGAAGCGCTGTAGGCTGAAGCGGCGCTTGATGGCGAGGCAGACGAGGCACTGTAGCTTGAGTAGCTAGACGGCGAAGCGGATGCCGCACCATAGCTCGAAGAACCATAGTTCGAGGAGTAGCCATTGTTGGAAGAGCCAGAGTTGGATTGAGAGGCAGCGTTGTATGAGGAGCTTGAGGGGTAGGAGGCTGTTACCGTTGCACTGGCGGAACCTCCCGCGTAAAGAGAAGAGTAGCTCGACTGCGCTGCGGCGGCATATGTCGACCAGTCACTCGCACTGCTGCCACTGTAGAGAGAAGAGTAGCTGGACTGAGCGGCAGAGGCATAAGATTGCCAGTCACTGGGGGCTGCGCTTCCACTGTAAAGGGAAGAGTAGGCGGATTGAGCAGCAGAGGCATACGACTGCCAGTTGCTCGGAGCAGCGCTGCCTCCGTAGAGGGAAGAGTAACTGGATTGAGCAGCAGAAGCGTACGACTGCCAGTCGCTCGGAGCAGCGCTTCCACTATAGAGGGAAGAGTAGGCGGATTGAGCAGCGGAGGCATACGATTGCCAGTCGCTCGGAGCACCACTAGGACCTCCTTGGCCACCCTGACCACCGGGGCCCCAACCTCCGTGTCCTCCCTGGCCGTGGGCGAAGCCTCCCTCCTCACCACCACCAGGGCCGTGGCCGCCATGGTCGCCGCCTTGTCCAGGACCCCAGTTGCCGTTGCCGGGGCCAGCTTGACCCTGATCACCTCCCTGGTTTCCTCCCCATCCTCCCCATCCTCCCGGGAGTGCCAGAGCAGTGCCGGCAAGGGCAAGAAGGGTTGCAGTTCCCTTCATGTTGACTGTTGGTTAGGGCTGACCAACAAGAGCGTCGTAATATGAGACTTGAGAGTAACTTTGGCGAACTTGTTACTCGTAGACGTGTGCCGCAGAGATCACCAGAAAGCCTGGAGCCTGGGACTGCGTATTCTGGAGCGGTTGAGTCGGCAAGTATCAATAATCAAAAGCAGGGCAACGGACAGCCTTTTTATCTTTCTCGAGAATGCATATCGGACCGGCACTATAGGACGGTTGCACAACGGGCACAAGAGCCATACCATCCTGATGTCCCGTCTTCATGGCCCAACCACCACCAACACCACCACCACTGGCCAGCTCCTCCATGGCAAATGCAGTAGTCTGCGCGAGCCGAGTTATTCTTGTGGAGGCCATGCGAAATGCGAAAGCCAAAATGCTCCGATGAGTAGAGCAGGGACTGGCCAGCCATGATACGAGGAGTGCGAACTGTAAGGATAGAGGAAAAGCAGCTAAAATTGGAAGTATCTCATCGGCTGAAGGACATAAGATGGTTTGAGCATGCTGGTGCTGACGGTCCGAATGCGCCAAGTCGAAAATCAGAAAGGTACATGATATGCATGAGAGGCTCAAGCCACGCCGTGGCCCAGGGGACTGGCCTGGTGCGCCCAAACGACGACTTTCACAGCATCTGCCCCTTG
This sequence comes from Neopestalotiopsis sp. 37M, assembly GCA_011058875.1. Taxonomy (NCBI): domain Eukaryota; kingdom Fungi; phylum Ascomycota; class Sordariomycetes; order Amphisphaeriales; family Sporocadaceae; genus Neopestalotiopsis; species Neopestalotiopsis sp. 37M. The sequence goes on along the minus strand of SWKT01000032.1, from coordinate 114,816 downwards.
TCCTGAGTGCGTGGATGGGAGAAGACGATAAGGTTTGAGCTTGCACGGAATCGTCAAGCCAAGCCGATCATGGATGCCGTTTCCATGCAGGATTCAACCAAGTAACTGGACTGTAAGAAGTTAAGAAAGAGGCTGGCAGCAAGGCAACGTGTGAAGTAGCCCTAAGGACGCCCCATGCCTACTGCTTCCCATGATGGGCATGTTTGAGGCTGGAGAGGCTTCCCGCTGGCGTTGGCCACAATGATGTACATGGAAACCGCATCCAGCATGCTGCGCCATACAACACATTATTGTTGCAGCAGCGAGTGCGTAGAGCCATGTTCCTCGCGCAGTGCCCAGTCTGACAAGATGCAGCCATGGCTTCTGGACAAGTCTTTGTTTTCGTCCCTGATCAACGAGTAACTCACAGGGCCAAGCAAGGCGAATATAGCCATGGTGGTTTCCACCATTTCCAGCTTGTCATGCGAGAATAGGCTTGACTCCCGATGCCGTGTGGTGACATTGCCGATAGCGGGTGAGCATATTCAGCGATGGAGGGACGGTAAGGTATCTAGCATTTCAATCAGTGTGGCAGACTGAGAGAGCGCTATACTCACTGCTGCTCTCTTTGGCCGTGAAGGCGGGATTGCAGAAGACGACTGGATGAACGCCGACCAACGCGGGACCGTACCTCCAGAGCAAAGCGCGAACCAAGGCAGAGGAGCGTAAACAGTCTGTAGTAGCCTCGTGTTGCAGGTAGCCAATGCTTGTTAGCATGCGAAATATGCAACCTAAAAACGGCATCGATCTGCGACATGCACATTGGGCGTACATATGGACATAGGCATCAGGACCAAGTAAGGGAGCATTGAAAAAGGTTGTTCTTCAGTGGGCTTGAACTCTAGGGACACGGGGAGAATCGCCCCGACCACAACTTCTGCAAGCAGCTTTTGAGTGTCTCCATGCCCCATGTATGTGGGTGGATATGCAGAAGTAAGTTGCCGCAATTTTGAGCTTCAATGGCAGTATTCTCAATTGTCGATGACGGCGAGGTGCCATGTAAGTGAGGTCGTAAGTAAATGGAGATGCTCCGGGGAGGGTTGGGTCGGAGAGCAATTGCCTTGACGATTCTCGGAACAGGCCTGGCTTGTCGAGAGGAGGTTAGGGCCTAAATGAGCTGAGCTCTAATTCGGAGCAGCTCTGGAGAGTCCTAGGAGCTAGCGGGGTCTGGTTAGAGGCATAGGGGTCAATGCCTAAAAGCCAGCAGGTACGATCTGTCCAACGCGCCACCCAAGAGGCTAGCAAGTAACAATGGCAACATGGCAATGGACAGCGATTCAAGTATCATGCATTTTCAGCATATTTCTCTAGTCATCTAGTCATTCGCGACCCTTCATACTTACAAGACAAGAATACAAGAGATTCCGTCTCATAAGGCTGCAGGTGTATTGATGTTTTCCGTTGCGACCAAGTCTGAACGACCCTGCTTTTGGTAGATTGTCTTGTGTAAAACGGCCCGCACCTCTGGCATCGTCATTTGATGTTGTGGTGTCTAAGATCAGTGTGCAACAAGGCGCCATCACGTTGAATCATTATCCGCTAAGAGAAACGTAACTACTGCAAGTGTTAAGTGTCAATGCAGGCTTGTTATCGTATCTCTATCTCATACCATAACAAGCGACATGACGCGACGCGACCAGTGGTATATTCATTTGCTCATCACTATAATACATAAACATCCGGAGTATGGGCGTGGGGTCGGGAGAGTAAGTGGTGGCGGGGTGCGTCTCCCTTGCTGGTGAATGGCTGTACCCCGCGAGGTCGGAGGGATCATTGGGATGGGATCAGACGCCATGAATTATCTTGTGGCGACCCATCTGGTGAGTAAACATCTCTTTGAAAGGTATGAATTTTCCTTTTCCATCCAGGAGATCCCCGAAGCAGCGTCGCATACATTCTCGATCAGGGATGGTCGTTGTGGTGGATGAAGAGATGTGAGCCGCCTAGGGTCAGTCGCGATTTTAGGCTTTACGGATTCACTCTGTTGCAGCACCTTATTGACGAGCCCAACATGTCGCAATAATCGGCTTTCAGCACGAAAATGTCGTCAATTGTGAGACTTTGCTCATGGCAGACGAATAATAAGTGAGCCTGGATTCTTTTGCTCCGTCAGACGTACTCGGCCATCGGCATGCAATAATGCTTGCAACATACGGTCAAAGACGACAAATATGAATTAAATTATATGCTTGATCTTTGAGTCGCGTCTACCCTAAATCGTATTGGGCCCAGATCTGCATATGAGAATTAATAGTGTGGGTACATGGGCATGAGGTAGGCATAGACAAGCATAAAGCTTCTTTCGAGAGGCTGAGTGAAGCATGAATTACATCATCACTCCTCGATTACGAGATGAACACTCAATCGTGGACGAACTGTTCCAACGACGAAGGGGAAGAGAAACGAGAGATTGAGGAGCGTGGAAGGGAATAGAAGAACGAACGTCAGTGTGTGAATTCAGATCTTTCACAACTAACAGCCAAGTACCTATGTATAGGTACGGAAGAATGGTCTCCCAACCGCCTGTTATTATTCGTTGAGGAAGAAGCATAGGTATTTCATTTTAGCCAGCCAACGATTCTTGACATGCCATGAAGGCACTCGCTTTCAGGACTGCTACTGCCATGGAGCATATTCATGGTTCTATTCCTACTACATGGGTAATCGCATGGGTCACCATCGACTATAGAGCGATGCGCTGGTGAGAGCATTCCACGCCTAAATCACCCATTTCTGTTCCAGAGCTGGCTCTGGCTTTAGTTTCTATGGACCGGAGGTATATATTGCCGGCCTACCTCGATTTGTTCTTGGCATTCCCATTGTGGCATGAAGCATGCACCTTTCAACACATACTGAGACGCCCGGAAAGCATATGACTGGATGATCTTGCCGTTCATAAGTCTGGTTTCAGTGGCTAGCTGCTCGACATCCTGAGGAAGCCGGAAAACCTCGAAAGCTTAAAAAGGATTCGAAAAGCACAAGTGGCATGGTGGGTGCCCAAGGTATTCTAAGCAGCCCAACCATACAATGTAAGAGTAACAAGCACGTTGCCACGCTGTGGCATATTTTGTGGTCCTCTTTGCATTTCCTTTCCCGGCTCGATTGAATGGGCCGTTCCGTTCTTGCATTTCTGCGCGGCGTCGCCATTATACACCTGGGGCACAGCACCCCAGAACGATCTTTCGAGGTCCATGTTAACTAAGATTATAGTCTCGACTACAAACAAGGTAACTCACAGGATGAAAATCCGTGTGTATAGTATCGTTGGGACAGAAAAAGACCGAAAGATGCTGGCAGATGCCGCCTTGTGGCGTTCCCAAAGTTTTCTGAGACACTTTTTCCACTCCGTCGAAGCGTTCCTCCTACATCCAACCTCCAAATGTTGTCAAATGAACTCTAAAGAAACACGCACAGCTACTGTACCTTTGTCGCCGCCGGGTGTTGCCAATTCCTGCAACAATCTACCTTAACCATCATCTTCAAGCAGCAAAGGACTGCCCGAAAAATCGCTCAGTCCGGGGCAATGCGCAGATCGTCTCATCATGAACGCCTATTCTGAAAGCCGCAAAGCGCATTTCCTGGATTTTGTAAGACAGCTCGAGGCCCTCTTCTGCGAGAACCCGCGAGTAACTAAGAATAACTGAATCTGATCTAGAACACCACCAAACAAAAGCCCCCCTTTCCGAGACACCAAAACATCGCAACTCGGCACACATCTCGGTCCCTCCCGTAGCTCCCTCCAAAAGAAGGACAAAAAAAAAAAAGGCCTAAGTATACCACGTAGGCTCGGGGATCTCGCCCAGGAGCTGATACCTGCCCAGCTCGCGGTTCTTGTACGAGACAGGGTCGTGCAGCGTGTGCGTGCGCACGTCCCGCCAGTACCGGTCGAGCCCGACGGCCGTGGCCGTGGCCCTGGAGCCCGTCACCTCGAACACGCCCGCCGTGACGCGCAGCGACGTGTCCGTCGTCGCCACCTTGGCGCTGGCCACCCACTCGGCCAGCTCGCCGCGCGCGCGCGCCGTCAGCCCTCCCCGCCCTTGCGTCGACGAGGGACCGCCGTGCTGGGCGTAGACGTCGTCCACCTCGCGCCCGGCCCTGTCTGCCAGCGCCTCTGCGGCCCGCAGGTGCGCCAGGAAGTTTCCGTAGGTCGAGAGCACGTAGAATTCGTCCGTGGCTTTTTCCTTGTTCTAAATGGGGAGGGTGGATCGTAAAGTTAGAAACCAAGAATTGGAAGAACAAAAAAAGTATACATTGTCCGGGTTCCCCACTTACATCGCCTCCATAGGGCCAAGCGCGTGTATTCTTCGTAGTATACTTTGAGCCATATTCCAAAGCGCCGAGTGCGATACCTAGATAGAAATTGGCGAATACCAATTGAATGCTAGCATCACGTCAGTGTCAACGTTCTTCTCTGGCCTATATCCTCCAGAGGTAAGAACCTACCCTGGCAAGAGAAGGGTTGCAAAGGGAATTGCCAGCACGGACGGATCTGGTCTCTTTGTCTCTGGATCCCATCCCAATGCATCCGACCACTCTGCCTTGACTCCCTGTATCGTGACGCCTCCGGACTCTGTCAAGCGTAGTCCAACATTGTCCCAATTATGCTTGAAGGTGATGCCCGGCTGCTGGGTGGGCACAAAGGCAAATATATGATCCCCCGCCCCGTCGAGTACGCCCTCCAGGACGGTCAGGTCGGACACCACGCCGCCTGTATTGAAGTGCTTGGCTCCGTTGAAAATCAAATGATCTCCTTCGACCGTGATCTTCAGGTCAGCATCCCGTGGGTTGACCGCTCCTCCAATGAAATAGTTGTTGCTAATGACGAGCTTTTGGATGCGATCAACCTGCTCGTCTCTTCCTATAATATTGGCAGTGGTGGACCACAGTAAATGATAACCTAGCAACATTCCAATAGAGCTATAACACATCTTGTCAGCATTACTCAGACTCTAATCGTTCGTTCCTCATCTTACCCATCGGCTTTGGCGACTTCGCGGATGGCCCGGTAAGCTACACTCCACGGCTGTCCTCCGCCGCCGTACTTGGTCCAGCCTAGAATCTTGAGCAGACCAGAGTGCTTGAGCAGTTGTACTTCGGCTCTGGGTGATTTATTTTCCCTTTCACGCGCAGCCGCATCCTGCTCCAGCACAGCCGCCACATCCTTGGCACGCTGAATCCAGCCCGGTTCGTCTCCAGGCAGATCGGCCCATTTGGTTGCATACTCGTTGTACACTGCTGGGTCAGTGCTTGACACTGTCTTGGTGGCATCTGCCATGTCTGCTTGTCTGTCTATATCGATTTGTAATAGATGGGGGCTTTACTCAGATGATTGGGTTAAAAGGGCTCAAAGTTGTCAAAGCAGTGACCGGGTGCTTGGGAGGAAATATATGATCAAAGTTGGCGATTTCAAGGGTTCAAATATCACTGCCGGCGTCTCCCATTAATTCCGCACATCTGCCTGAGATATCCTTTCCTAATCACATCATCGCCGTCGTCCCAATTGCGTATTCAGGTTGCGGGATGTCGCCCTCGCATCTCCGCCCTGCAGCCATGATTGGCGTGATGGGGTTTCCAGGCGATCTCGCCAGGGTACAATTCGCAGTCCCAAGACCCCAATAGTCCCGAATCTTATTTCTAAATGCAATGGAAACCCAGCATCTGATAATCTTGCAGAGGACCAACACTGCTTTGGCTACGTCCCTCGAGATTGCACGTCCAAGCGATGTCAACGATAGTTCTGATTGGCAGGGTGCTTGCTATAGAGGCGGGGTCAGTGGCTACTATAGAATGCACGTCAACGAGGCCAAGAATGGCATCATTTATCGACTGCTTCGTGACCTCCGCTGATCACAACTAGACTTTTCACCTCGCGAGACCCGGAATAAGTACCGAAAATTATATGTTGGATTATTCTAGGAGAAAAGTACCTATGCAGGATCTCATGACCATTGCCTTGTTCTATGTATACTGATTACCTCGCGTTTTCAGTCCGAGGCCTTGCGGACAATGGCGATTTGAGCAATGGCCTCTAGCGTAATATTCCCATCGTTATCAACACTGAACCCACTCTTCTTCTGCAGCAACTCTTTATACTTGGCCACGGCCTCATCCCACCTCTCCTCGTCCTCCCGAGTCCATCCACCCTCGGGTTTGCCAATGGCAGTCCAGATGGCCACGGCAAACTCGTCCAGGTCGCGGACCGGCAAAAAGGCCGACTTCTCGTGCAGCTCCACGTCGTCGTGCGCAAAGCCCCCCTCGACCAGCAGGCTGCGGATGTAGTCCCGGTCCTTGTGCTGCGGCTTGGGCTCGACGGCGAGCTTGGCCTGGGGACCCCACACGGCCCGGCGCGTCTCGCCCGCGCACTCGCCTTGGGGGATCTGCAGCCAAAAGGCCGTGACGGCGGTGCCGCCCGGCTTGAGCGTGCGGTACATTTCCTGCGCCGCGGCGACGGGGTCCTCGAGGATGGGCAGCCCAAAGGACAGGAAGACGTGGGAAAAGGTGTGGTCTGGGAACGTCGTCTTCTGCGCGTCCATGATCTCGGCCCGTGACGGCCAGCCTCCGCCCGATGCTTTCTGGTTGTAGATGCCGACCATGGGCGGCGCCACGTCCGTGGCGTGGACCTTGATGCCCTCGGGCGGTGCCGTGGCGAGAATGCTCTGAGTCACTGGCCCGAGGCCGCAGGCCGCATCGTGGATGATTGAACCCGCATGAAAAGGAGGGAGGAGTTCCATTTCATGCTTGGCGATCGTCAAGGTCTCATCGGCACCAATGATTTCGAAAAGTTTACTGTCAAAGGCTATAGCCTGCTTGGGGACGAAGCCGGAGGGGTCCATCTTCGCAAGTCGCAGTATCAAATCGCAGTATTAATCAAAGGAGCAAGTTCGTCAAGACTCAGGATCGTGGCGGGCAGAACACAAAAAGCAGACGACATGATCGCGGCCGCTCAACGCCTTTATGGCCCACTGTCGGATTATAGTCATGCAAAGGACGTGTTGGCGCACCATTGTTGGACCAGCTAACAACCAACGGCTTCAAATGTCTAAAGGTAAAGTATCCAATCAAAAGGCGCAAAAATAAACCCCTAGATTCAGAGATCTGAAGCAGTGCGTCATGTCGCAAAAGTAAGCACTTGTTTTTGACTCGTGAGTGAGCTACATCGCAGGACAACATGATATATATATGAAGATTGAAAGGAACAAAATATGGAGAACAGGACTGGTGGAGAATGGGTAGGCTTATAATGGCGCGCATAAGCTTAACACACAAGCTTATTACTGCAGTCAATGCTGTCATCCTTGATCGCAAAATGAGTTTCAAAGATGTCGCTTTTAACCTGCACTGTTTTCTATTGACAGGAATTGTGGATGCGCATAGCGCTCGAAGTGATGAGTATTTGCTTTCTGCCCCTTCTCTTTCTCTCACTGCTCTTCATTCAGACATCACCAATGATGTTTGCTGTTTTGTTCACGCCGAGCCTGGATCTAAACCCGAGCCATTCCTCGGCCTTTGTGCGACTGACTGCGATGCCCAATGCCTTGATATCAACTCCAACAATTTCATTGTCCTTCGTATCCCGCCGGGCGTATTGCTCAGATGTGAAGTTGGTATTGTGCATCATAAGCAAACGTGGGATCTCTTGATACCTGCGATTGGAGGGTTCCGGCATCGGTGCGCCCACATGGGTTAATGAAGGCCCCAGAGCGATGCCATCCTCCTTCCTAAAGGGGCATGAGGCAGTCCCCCGAATGCGACGCCAGAGGGCTCAGATTGCCAGCAATGCCAGGTGAGAGTACGCAATTCGTCCCCTATTGCCGTTCCCAGGGACATCATGCAAAAGATATGCAAAAGATTGGGAGATGCCGTACTACGCTGCGCTCCACATTGGCAAAGGCTTATATATAGATGCCAAGCCGGCAGCTTAGATCGCTTGCAGATTGCCCGTCCAGAGCCGCAAGCCGCATTGCGAACCCTTCAGTCCATATAGTCTTGTATATACTATTAGAACAGCACCAGAAAATGCTCTTCATCAAGACTCTGGCATTGGCGTCGGCCAGCCTTCCGGCGGCCAGCGCCTGGGGCACGCTCGGCCACGCCACCGTCGCCTACATTGCGCAAAACTACGTCGACGACACGGTGAAGTCGTGGGCGCAGGGCCTGCTGGGCGACACGTCGGACTCGTACCTGGCCAACGTGGCGTCGTGGGCCGACGAGTACCGGGCCACGACGGCGGGCAAGTGGTCGGCGCCCTTTCACTTCATCGACGCCGAGGATTCGCCGCCCACCGACTGCAACGTCGACTATGACCGCGACTGCGGCAGCACGGGCTGCTCCGTTTCGGCCATTGCCAACTACACGCAGCGCGTCGGCGACGGCCGCCTGAGCGACGCCAACACGGCCGAGGCGCTCAAGTTCCTGGTGCACCTCCTGGGCGACGTGACGCAGCCCCTGCACGACGAGGCCCTCGACGTCGGCGGCAACACCATCACCGTCACCTTTGACGGCTACGACGACGACAACCTGCACTCGGACTGGGACACGTACATACCCGAGAAGCTCGTCGGCGGCTCCGCCCTGAGCGACGCCAGCACCTGGGCCGACGAGCTCATCCAGGAGATCGACAGCGGCAGCTACAAGAGCGTGGCCGCCAGCTGGATCGCCGGCGACGACCCCGACGCCGCCGTCGACTCAGCCATGACCTGGGCCACCGACGCAAACGCCTTTGTCTGCACCGTCGTCATGCCCGACGGCGTCGCCGCCCTGCAGGAGGGCGACCTCTACCCCACCTACTACAACAGCGTCACGCCCACCATTGAGCTCCAGATCGCAAAGGGCGGCTACCGCCTGGCCAACTGGCTAAACCTGCTCTACTCGACCAAGGTTGCCAAGGTCAAGCGGGACGGCGTCTTGGTCTCTAAGAAGGATGTCGATCTGTCGGGACGTGAGTTCCTGCCTCCTCCGAGACCCCTGAGCGAGGCCAAAAAGAAGAGAACTGCGTTTGGGTACCAGTGCAACCACCAACACTAGGCGACATGGAGGGTCTATCTTTTGAGCCGAACCTGCACCGAGACTGTGCCAGATGAGAGTGATTTCTTTCAGCCAAGTCAATGATAAATGAATTTTATTTAATCAACCAATGTCCTTGACATGAATTCGCTGTGACCTATGATTACTGGAAGTTTGCAAGTGAACCGGTCTCACACTCAAAGATGGTTATCAGCAGTGGATGAGTGCAGTAAATCTGCTCTGTAGGGTCAGAAGTCGAAGGGGCTGTCAAGATCAAGTCAGACCCCCGTTGGGTCTCATGCGCTGTCAACGAAATGGTTTTCACCACATTGAACGGTAGGCGATGGTTTTGAGCCAAATATGGTGCACCTAGCACTATGCAGAGAGGCAAATGTGGAGTACAACTCGCGCACAGATCATTCATTAATTATCGTCATGTCGGAAACATCCCCTTGGGATACATATAAACTCGGACCAGCAGCAGGTCAACTCCATGCCGAATATGAGATCATCGCCTAAACATGCTCTTGTGCAAAACGCCATCATCCTGCCATGCTTTCCTATGACACCGAAAACTTGCTCTATAGCCACGAACTAAAACAAAAAGCTGGCGCCCCTGCTTGAAATTACGAATTTGCAGCCCAACTGTACGTGGGCGTCTTCGTCATGTTCATGGAGCTGTTCCAAAATAGTTTCACCCGCTGATGCATCGTCTCTGAAATTGTCTTTCACATGAATAATCACGACCGTGAGGCCAGCCAACGGTTGTGACGACTGTGGCTTCTGTGGCAGAGTCACAGACATTGTAGGATCCAGGTCCTTGAGAGTCAACTCGGCAGTGGGCGTCGCAAGGTGTGGCGTGGGTGGCGACGAATCGGTATCCGAGTCTGGGAATGAAAGCTGCACCTTTGTAGATTTTGGCGACACTGGTTGTTCGTCCGGGACAGACCTGGCGCTCGGATGCGCACGGCGCGCGCCATCTTGCCGCTCCCGTTTTCGTTTCTTAGTCGTCTCGAGTTTGGGCGGCATCCGGCGGGCAAGTTCGACTTCGCTAGCCAAGGTCTGCATCTCCTCGATAATGAATCGTGGGGCATGGTGGCCAAAAAGACGATCATCGGTTTGGCTGTCGGTGTAACTACACTCGATAAAGATGGCAGCGAGATGACCACTGGCTATTCTGGGTGCCGCCTCTTTCCAAACGATCAAGTTGCGGGGCGACAACGAGATACAATCCGGTTCGACATCACCAAAGATGAGCACTTCTTTCCCGCTTTTGCTATGTCTGATGAAATAGGCGGTTGAGTCGTAGACGCATATCGATTCTTGTTCTTGACTCACGCCGCCGGATGACCGGGCTATACTCGCGTGCCTGAACAAGCTCATGCTAGTTGGGCCCGAGGCAGCACCACTTCCGGGGGCGCCTCTTGGCGACATGGTCGAAAGGTCTGCACTCCCAATCCGGGAGGAAGAGGCCGAGCCTCGATGTGCGTGTCGTTCCATGCAGTGGCCATGACTAACGCCAAAAGCCTTTACCGCGAGCCCATCCGAGATCTCTATGTAGCCCTTGCCTGCGCCATCCCCTAGAGCTGGGCTACCACCTTCGACGAGACGCATATAAGTGACAAGACCTGCGCCATTGTTTTCGTCGGACAAGTTAGGCCATATGATGTTGTTGAAAATGTGCGTCTTGAATGCTGAAATAGTCGAAGGAAGGCCTGCCAGGCGTTTCGGCCGGTTTCCCTGAAGCCCGGCGGTATTGATAACAAAACCGGCAATATGATCAATGTGTGGATGAGTGATGAGATATGTATCGACAAGCTGTTTCGTAACTTCAGCAGCATTCACTTTTGGGCATTTCGATGCGATTTCCAAGCCGGCAAAAGGGCCAGACTTGAGTCTGTGTGGCAATGGTATATCCTCGCCCAAGCCTTGCGGTTGTGTTTTCTCGAGAATATCAACGATACCAGACAGATGGGTGCCCGCATCCACGGCTACCATGGAGCTTCGACCCCATCCCGAGTTTGCGGAACGCACAAGCAGACCAGTGACATTGTTCTCCAGAGGACCGCCGCCGGAGCCCTATGAGATTGGCATGTCAGTATATATGCGTATAACGTACCAAGCGAGACGATAGATTATAGGTGACGAGGGCAGTGAATCCAGAACATAGCATGCAAGTAGGTGCTTCAACTTTGGCTGCATCCAGCAATAGCAAACAGTAAGTAAATAAGGCGCGCCTGGTTTGGCGCCGTCACTCAAGTGGGTGACGTCACTGCATAACAATTCAACGATGGCCATAGAGTTGAGTTGCTACAAAGTTACGAGGGATATCTCCAGTGAAGGGGTATACCTAGTGGAGGCATGGATTCTTCCGAGATTCTTGCAAAAAGCGATTGCTTGATGTGAAGCGCTGCACTCAGCCTGGTCCGCCAGGTGAGAGGGTAGGACTTCTGTCACATTTCCCAGACAGGATCAAGGATGCAAGCTGACATTGGCGCAAGTGCATAAATGCGAACCTGAGAGACAAGCGGTCGGCCTGAGGTTTCACCCGCGACTCGAGGATCCCTCAAAACAAAGGATATCGCATTATGTTACTTTGTGCTGACAGCCGGCATTGCGCATTCGAGGGCCCCCAAACCCAAAGGCTAACGAAGCCGAGTCAAGCTGCAATGCAAGCGCCGCGGCGTGTCCCATAGGCGTGGAGCCGGGCCCCGTCAATTGCCAGCGGCCATAAAGTGGGATAGAAGCGGATAAGGGTCCCATAAGTCGGTCCAGCCACTGAAGCGAATGAGGTTGAGCACCCGCTTCCATTTATGGCAACTCGAGTGTTGAAGCCGCAATCATAAGTGTGCCCATTCACTTTGGTGGCTAGACAGACACTGGGGCAGCAACTGGAATTGGACCGTATGTTGGGCGATGCGCAACGCAATTCTATCGTTTCCGATGGTGACTTGATTTCTTGATGGCGATAACCGGATTGCGATCATGTGAAAGGGTGCAATTGCCATGGGGAAGAAAATAGAAGTACTGAAATGGGAAAAGCAGCAAAGCAACTCACCAGCACGATGACCTGCAGGGCGGGTCTTGGACCCTCTTCCGATACCTCGTCGACCATTCCTGTCCAAGAGTCCCACGCCGCAGTGGAGAGGATGATTTCTTGTTGGTGTAGATGACAAGAAAGGAGAGAGGAGCTCAAAAATGAAAGGGGGTTCGAGAGAATAAGATGTCGAAAAAGAGGCCTGGTCCGTCTCTGTACCGACCAGCCTTCGAGGCGATGATGCACCTTGCCGCAAGCAAACTCCCATGGGATTTGATTGCGAGTTTGGGATCTGTCAATGGCGCGCGTGTTCCCTTACGCACAGTAGGCCTGGTACACGTGACGTCTCTGTTCTGGTGGCGGAAGGTCTCCGGATTTTCGAGTTGGAGGGGCTCCAGCTTCTGCTTGCCTGTCTTTGGGGGTCTGGTACGTATCGGCTCGCCCTGTCGCCCTCTCTGGTTCCAATGGGTATCAAATGTTCCCCCGATGCGATTCCTCGTTTCCGATCTCTTTTGGCCGTCTTTTCTGGAATGTCAAAGATGAAGCACGTAAGGAGAAATTTTTCTCTCCGCACCCGCAAGCCAGGCCCCTGCCCCGCGGTGGTTCAATCAAAGAAGAAGAAGAAAAAATGTACAAGGAAACTTTCTTCTTTTCTTCCCTAGGTATTGTCCACGAGCACAAAGTTGTGCCTCGAGCTGCGGGACGGGCGCTACTTTATTTCCCAATTTAACTTCACCCAGCGGCCAGAGCTGACCAAATTTGACCCCCCGCGACCCATTCCACCGGCTAAGGTAAGTAGCTGGGAGATAGGCAGGCAGGGTTCATGTTGCCTGGCTCTCATAGCTCGTAGCTCTCTGTGCGGCTAGATTTTACTTGTCGTACTTAGTGAGGTAGGTATGCATACCTATTCTTGACCTATGTAATCATTACCCATTATCCGTCGACGATCTAGCGGTTAAGGCAAAGAGACACAGCGCTAGAGAGCAGCGCGATCAATAAAACCGAGCGTCTGCTGTAACTATAACACTCACTATCTGATCATTGATGAAATGTTCTCCATGTCACCATTCCTAAGATCCCGCCGCCGTCTTTCTCCAGCCGACGAACCAGGCTCTCCAAGGTCGCCCGAGGCTGCAAAGAAGCTTCACTTAGTGGCGCCTTGTCAATCGGCAACGCCGTTCCCCGCGATCCCCTTCGGGTGATGCGGCCGAGAGGGAATATGCACTCTTACGCCCAGTACCGCCCATAGCTGCAGCTCAGGGTAGCTCTCATGATCTCCATCTACAGCCAGTCAATCGCCTTGGTACACCCTGCGGAGTCTGTACCTACATATATGGTTGCCGGCGGGGCCGTTGACCTCCAGGACCTAATGCATATATCCTCATGGATTAAATGCAGGTCGCAGCCTTTGTTGCCCGAGAATGGCATTTTCAATCATGTGCACATAACGTAACGGCTCTTCATCGCTGATCCAAGGGGTGATTCACAGTCACGGAGAGGTCTCAGATACACGGGATTATTTTCGCAAATTTTATGCATAGAGTTCATCCAAGCTGCAATCTGATTGACTTTGGGCCCTGAATAATAACTGTATTCTTGGCCTTCTGACTAAGGTACTACTTACGGGGAAACATAAAACAGAAAAGGAGCGAATATGGCACAGCACAATCACAGAAACTGCATCTCGACACAGACCCGGAGAAGAAACCATCAATCCACCTTACCTTGGCTTGGTGTCTCGTTTCGACTGCGATCGTGGAGATTATTCACTTACCAATGCGGCCCTGAAAGTTTCTTGTCGTTTGTATCTCTTACTCATCCCCATCAGGATTAAACAAATCGTCAATATCATTATTCTCATCATTGTCGTGATCGTCGTCCTCGGATCCAGTTCCAGACTGAATATCTTCCAGGACAGACGAAAGGGGAGGCAGTGTCTCCGATGATGGCTCAGCTGACTCGAGAAAATCGAATAGCTCATTCATCCCTTCAACAAGTGCCGAATCCTCCAGATCAGCAATCTCCTGTTGCTGCTCCAACACGGCTGCAACTGATGGCAACTCGATAGAATCTGCATCTCGATCATCAGGATTAGTGTCTTTGTCCAAGGCTGGCTGGGCAGGCGCGTCCTCGCTCTTGACGAGATCAGAATGCTCAGCGTCGAGAGAAACGATGCGAGGGCTCGAAGCTTGTGGCATCGTATCTGGACCCAAGTTCCAGCCAAGTTGCAGTTGCTCATCAAACCACTCTGAAGTACGATTACCATATGCGCTCTCCAGATCATTACCATTTCCAGGATAAATACCTTGCAGCAGAAGATTCAGCTGGTCATCAGAGACACTAAGGTCTTGCTCGATGAAGTTGGGATCACTAGCCAGAAAGTTGAAATCTGGAGTAAAGTTGACCAGGCTGTTGCTAAAGTTCATGTCGGTCAGTGCGTTTGCATCGCTTTGCCGCGCAAGTTGCGATGGAAGGAACGCATCAGTACGAATTCTTTTACTCATAGGTTGCCAGTTCTCAAGGTATATGGTGTTAAGAGACTTTTCCTCTTGATCGATTTGGGTATTCTCGTCCCGCTTGCGTTTCAGTGACAAGGTTTTGTATTTGGCATTGAAGTCGACGGGGCTCTCCCCACGGTGCCTACACAATACTGGACCGGCGCTGGGCATACTCCAAATGTACTCGGGCGTCTTGGTTCGGGTTCTCCCGAATTGAATGGAATTGCGACGGCGTCGAGATGCCTGGGGACGTTGAGAGGGCAATAGATGGCGCCACTGCGACGCCGACTCGGAGCTTCTTCGATCATGAGAGAGCTCGAAACGTTGCGGTGACGTGATCCATTCTGTGATTCTTCGCTGTCGCTTATGTGATCGATGATCTGCTGGTGTGAGATGACTGAGGCTGTCATCAAAGAGGTCATGCTCGCGAGCACGCTTTGGTCGACTATCAGATCTACTGTTTGGGAGCAATGGAACATCCGGAACTGTTGAACCAAATCCGTCAAGTGGTTGATTTCCTTCCAGAAGCTGTGAAAAGTCTGCGAGAGGCTGGTCAATAATTGTGCTGGGAAGGCAGGAGGTGGACACTGAATGGTGATGGTTATCCATGGGAAATAGATGATCTATACCAGGCAAAGTACTACCTGGCGCAGGATATGGGGGCTGCGGCATGACACCCAGTGCTGGAGGTTCGGGAATCCCCTCTTTTACGGGGGATAGTGCAAAGCTCTCGGGGTTGCATCCGCGATCTCGTCGTCCGAGAGCGTCCCTACCCGAAGGTCCCTGGCGGCCTGGTACGAAGCCGCGAGTAAAGTGCTCCGCATTATATACGCGATGCCGCAGAAGCCTGTCATCTCGGTCGACGCGGGTAGCCTTTGCGCCCTTCCTGAGCGCCGTTTTGCCTGAACGAGCCCTTCGTTCTGCGGCCATGTACTCAATATTGCCCAGATGGTCACCCGCATCAAGTGGTTTTCGACCATCCAAATTGCCCTTTTGCTTGCGCGACACGCGGGACGAGGCTCCAGACTGCTGGTAGTGGTTAAAGTCAGTTTCCACCAGTTTCTTTGTGAGACTGTCGTCAAAGTGGCGAGGCCTCACAGTTTGTTCGCGAACCAAGAGGTGGCCGGAGCGCTTCCTTTGTTCGTTCAAGTGATAGAGATAGTTGTCCCATTGTCCTTTTCGGGACCATTCAGAAGAAAGCCAGTCGCAGGCTGCTTTAATCTTTGTCTGCTGATCTGCGCGCGTTTGAAATCCGGCAAGATTATCTTCTTTTGTGAATACCCGAGTGTCGAGGCGGACGTCGACCGTTTCCATGAGCTTGAGGATATCGAAGTGTTGCTCTAGACAGAACAGATGCATATAGCCAGCGACATGATAGGGGTCGCGAGTCCTACCGTCGACATTCATCCGCTCGTCGAATGCTACTCGAGGGAAGCCACCCCTGAACGATCTGCTGGGTAGTGGACAACCATGCCACCTACATTTGTTGGAATAGGCGGCGCTGGGGTACCGTTCGTTCGCATGTGCCGGAGTCCAGCCTATCCACAGGGTCAAACCAGACCTCTTCTTGCCGAGTCGAATTCTCTCCCCAGGTAGTATCTGCCTAGCAACCCAGTCGTCTTCGTGGCGTTTTGGGGGAACGCCATCGAAATAGGCCTGTAAATCTTTTTTTGAGAACGTCACGTTGTACTCAAACTCACCGAGCTCATTATATTGAAACGTGCACCCGCCCTTTCTCTTCCTCCAGCCCCATGGCTTTGGACTCTTTGCAGGCCTTCCATACCAATCCTGAGGATTCACAATGAAGCTGGCCGTGCTTGGCTCTCCGGCATCGTCATCCGAGTCATCCTCCAATTGCTCTTTCTTCTTGGGCTTTTTTCTCGCCATCTTTGGCATCATTCCAGGTTCTAGCTGACTTTTGCCCTCGCGAGGCACAACAGCTTCTGGAGCAGGAGCTGTTGTGACGGGGAAGGTTAGAGGATCGGTCCCGAAGGACGGTCGTCTAGGCCGTTGTTCGCTGGGCAATGTTGTGTAGGAATGTTGAGGCAGCAATGGTTTTGTGGTCAGTTGTCCTGGTGCCAACTGAGTTGGCATTCCTGGCAGGTCATTGCAAGATCCGCCACCAACAGCATCGTGGGCAAACGGTAGAGAAGAGTCTGTCCAGGTTGGAGCGCCGAAAAGGTCAGTATAGTCGAGACCGAATGTTCCTGCAGGTAGATCCGAGTCGTCAAAGAAGTTCGATTCTTGGCAGTGTGAATCCATGATGGCAACCGAACCCGAGCTTTGGACGACGAAGATGAAGCGATTCGGCCAGAGAGAGGTAGAGTGTTCAATGACTTTCCATACAATCTCTTCTCAAGCCTCGCGCCTCAGAAAAATACATACTACATCATAGTCTGAAGTGCTGATACTTTACTATTTAAAATCCACTAGCACCTCCTTGTGGTTGAGACAATGACCAATGAATACAATTGTCGTCGTTTGTATCTTTGTGCAAAATAACAAAAAGGATCGGACAATATTTTGTATTTGGTGCTTTGTAAGGATTTTGGGAGAAAAAACAAAGGCTTTGTTGAACACATCGTGGTGAAATGATTTATAGTCAGGGCTTAAATATTGTAGGATAATAACAGTTATATTGATTGAGATCACCAAAATGATGATGCATGAGGCGAATATGTCGCGACTTGACCCTCATCCTGGATGGATGAGTCTAAATCTGTAGACGAGAGAAATCTCACGCGAATGGCGAACGTCAACTTATTTTGAATGGTGAAGAAACAAACCTAACGGTTGAATTAGCAAGCATTCCATGATAAGTCAATTTGATACACATGGTATGGATTGGTAATTATAATCAGTAGAGCTCAAGTAATTTTCTCGACATCGAATATTCCGATCAGGTCTGTGATAATTTACAAAGCTTCATCATATAATATTGGGGTAGTTCTTGGGGGAGGAAATGACATGACTACACACCTTGAAAGAAACAGCCTGAAAATGTTGGTGCTGTCAGTTTAGCAATCGTCAGGCTGGGGCACGCTTTTCGTGCTGAGCGTGAATGTTTGGCTCCTTCTGCCTGTTGGCACCAGCATTCGATGCATCTCAGGTCCAGACAGTCTGCTTTACCGAGGACGTCAACGTTTTCGCATCGACTGCACTGGACCAGAGGTAGCAAAGGCCGACTGGATTGACGTAGTAGGAAATCGCTTCAATATTGGCAGAGAATGAATGATTCCCTGCCAATTTTGCTTGTTGCGGACAGGAGCAATAGATGTGAGAAACCAGGTCGGAATTTTTTCCTGAAGGCAGATTTTGTGACAGAGCCCTTGGTTGGTCCGTGCGGGTTAGACCTTTTATGTAATCAGCATGAGGTGGGGTCCAATGCCGCTGGTGCAGCACTCAAGTCCTCCATGTAAGCTGTGAGGTTGGTGGGGTCAACGTCCACTACAACAACCGCTTCAAATTGGCCTGCTCTCAAAGGTGCGAGGTCATGGTCTTGATCATGGTTGACGGGATATTGCGCAACAACCTCGCATTTCATAGGACCAGTGTGTTGTCTTCACGCAAATCAGAAAGCTGTTACACGTCCGCGTAGCGCATACAAAGCGCCTGCTCTAATCTCCGGCCAACCTACATTGAGGAATGAAACCATATTATGCCGCGGGATAGTACGTACAATTATCGGATCACAAAGGCTGCAATCATCAACCGGCCAACCATTATTACACATCAAGTTTTGAGTTTGGTGCCTGTGTACCGAATAGAGATCTTGCGCACAGTCAGCACTGCATCTTGGCAGGGCTGGGAGAAGCTGTAGCCATTGAGCTTATCGCGGCTTGATGAAGGGATTGTATATTGGCGGAAAGCTGCTGTGCCATGCCTCGTATTGGCAGTGGTGACCATTGGACTTGACCAAGTCTCGATGGAACCAAGCCGCTGAGGTGCTATTACTGACACGAGCAACAACTCGTATTCCTCCAATCAAGTACAATGTGAGGTGGAGGATGGTGTCTGGGTGTCATCCATTTGCACCACTGGGCTTCTGGTTTTGGGCAGGTACAGCGGGTTCAAAGCCTGTTCTACAGCGGCCGGACTTAATCTGTTGGCGCGCGATAGTGGAATAGCCCACCTCGGACGAATGTCGATTGATTCGATTGATCCCGCATCCCTACACCTCCACTGAGGAGAGGGGGGAGTCTAACACTTTCCAGGGTCTAGTGCGGCTAAAGGCAAGCGCTCAAAGGTGCTTTCCAGGAACATGGTGAACCAAAACGGCTGTACGTGATCATCTCGCCATTCAGTTTCTATTCTTCCCCCTCCTCGGAATAGCCTCTTTCTTTCCAGGAGGTGCATGAATTGCTTTGTGCTTTTCCCGGTATTTGTTTAATGATATGATTACGCGTTGCAACCAACCCAGGTGCTTGCCAATCAGATAGTTGCGCGGCGCCGCCCAAAGCAAGGGCCGGACTGACCAGACCCCCTGCCCAATATTCAACTTTCCCGTCGCCGCCGCTGCGAGCCCTCCTTGTCGCCCGGCAGTGCCCATTTCGCTCGAGCTTGGCCCGCCTACGTCACACCAAGACAGAGACCTTATGAGGTCTGAGAATCGCTATTCTCAACGGCGCCTGTCATCAACGACAGAAAAGATCTCAACGACAACATGGCGCAATTGAATCCTGACCTCCAGGATCAGCTGGATCAGCTCCAGCAAGAATTGGAGGTTAGTCTGCTTTCTCATCGGTTTGCACATGTGTCTTTCAGGCTTGCGCTGTTGACGGTCGCTCCCAGAGCCCTCACGGATGTGCGGGACGGGCGACGCGAGCCTTTGTTTATTTTGAAGACTTGGCAAACTATTCTTGCAAGAACTTGAAGCTCACCATTTGTTGCATTATAGGAAGGCGATATTACTGAGAAAGGGTTTGTTCCCTCCGTGTTCCCCTGGCGAATAGACCAGTTCTCCCATTCACGTCCCTGCCCGATTAGCGTCTAACAAACGGACACACAGATATCAGAAACGCAGAACACAGCTGCTATCACAGTACTTCCCGCCTGCCGAAGCCGCATCGATTGCGACAAGTATTGCGACAGGAGGTGGAGGACTCAGGATACACTCCCCAGATAGCGACCGGTATGGCCCAAGCGATGGCTACAGAAACAGTCGTCAGGCCTCCTTGAGCGCCGCCAATCCTGACTTTGCCCGCGATTCCCCAATCGATGCCGTTTCTCCTGTCGATTGGCGACCCGAGTCGTCAGCCAGCTATTCACGACAACACGATGAGAACCCGGCCGGTCTCCTCCGGCCAGGTGGCCCGCTGGCTGAGACGCGACCAACTATGACCAACCGCGATTCCCTCTTCTTGAACCCTGTTGCGCACGCGCATAGTTATAATCAAGAGATGGGATCGGATTCACCGACTCGGTCGGGTACCATGGTTTCTGGAGACTATGCGTTCAAGCCAGAGCACCAGGCAGGCTATGGTCCGCCGCCGCCAGTGAACTACGACAGTCGAACCGGCACCATGATGGATGCTCAGGGATACTTCTCCGACTTTGCTGGTCAGCAGGCTTACGACCAAGGTCCTGGTGACTATAATGGTGGAATGCAGAGATACTCATCGAGCGACGCCTTTTCGCCGACTGCCGCCATGGCACCTCCAATGCTCACTGCCAGTGATCTTCCACCACCCGAGATGCAGTACCAGCAGCCACTGGAACCGCGAGAGGTACCTTTCGCCATCCACGACCCCCACGACAAGAATACTGCCATGTCAAATTTCGACAATATTGCCGCCGTATTACGGCACCGTGGTAGAACAACTGCGAAAATGCCTGCCTACTGGGTCCTTGATGCCAAGGGCAAAGAAATCGCATCCATCACTTGGGATAAGTTGGCCTCCCGAGCCGAGAAGGTTGCTCAAGTTATAAGGGACAAGAGTTCGCTTTACAGAGGCGACCGCGTGGCTTTGATCTACCGAGACACCGAGATTATTGATTTTGCGATTGCTCTGTTGGGATGTTTCATTGCTGGAGTAGTCGCAGTGCCCATCAATGATCTCCAAGATTATCAAAAGCTGAATCTCATCCTCACTTCGACCCAGGCTCATCTGGCTCTGACGACCGATAACAATCTGAAGAGCTTCCAGCGAGACATTACGACCCAGAAGTTGACTTGGCCAAAGGGAGTAGAATGGTGGAAAACAAACGAGTTTGGTGGATACCATCCGAAGAAAAAGGAAGACGTGCCGCCATTGTCTGTGCCAGATCTGGCCTATATCGAATTCTCCAGAGCTCCAACTGGCGATTTAAGAGGTGTGGTACTCAGTCACCGAACCATTATGCACCAGATGGCATGCCTAAGCGCCATCGTGTCTGCTGTGCCCAATTCTGGTCCTGGTGATACATTTAGTCGAGATTTGCGGGACAAGAATGGTCGCTTGATAGGAGGGGGCGCGAGTAGCGAAATCTTGCTTTCATATCTCGACCCGCGGCAAGGCATCGGTATGATTCTCGGTGTCCTGCTAAATGTTTACAGTGGTCACACGACAGTCTGGGCGGAGAACAAGGCCGTTCATGTTCCAGGTCTATACGCTCACTTGATCACCAAGTACAAGGCAACGCTAATGATTGCTGATTATCCCGGCCTGAGAGCCGCAGCATTCAACTATCAATCCGACCCAATGACGACACGAAACTATAAGAAAGGCACTGAACCCAACTTCCAGAACGTCAAACTTTGCCTTATAGACACTCTGATTGTCGATGGCGAGTTTCACGAGGTGCTTGCTGATCGATGGCTTCGGCCACTGCGAAACCCTCGCGCTCGGGAAGTTGTTGCACCAATGCTGTGTCTCCCTGAGCACGGTGGCATGGTCATCAGCGTGCGTGATTGGCTAGGTGGCGAAGAGCGCATGGGTTGTCCCTTGAAACTCGACATGGGCGACGAGTCCGAATCCGAAGCAGAGAAGGAAGATCCCGAGAAGGAGGAAGAGAAGACCGGCCCGTCGAATGGGTTTGGTAGCTTGCTGGGTGGAGGCACGACGACAACCAAGGAACAAGAAGCTAAGAACGAACTTGGTGAAGTTCTGCTTGATAGAGAGGCTCTCAAGACCAACGAAGTCATCGTTGTGGCAATTGGAGATGAGGCTCGAAAGAAGGCAGCCACTGAGCCGGGCACCGTCCGCGTTGGTGCCTTCGGATATCCCATACCCGACGCGACCTTGGCTGTAGTTGACCCAGAGACGGGCCTGCTCGCAACACCACATGCGATTGGAGAAATTTGGGTCGACTCTCCATCACTTTCAGGTGGATTTTGGGCTTTGCCAAAACACACAGAGCAGATCTTCCACGCCCGGCCATACAAATTTGAGCCGGGTGACCCAACGCCGACTCCTGTCGAGCCCGAATTCCTCCGGACGGGCCTGCTTGGAACCATTATTGAGGGCAAAGTATTTGTACTAGGTCTCTACGAGGACCGGATTCGGCAAAAGGTCGAATGGGTTGAACATGGCCATGAAATTGCCGAGCATCGGTACTTCTTTGTCCAGCACATCGTGGTGAGCATATTGAAGAGCCTTTCCAAGCAGGTCTTCGATTGTTCTGCCTTTGACGTTTTTGTCAACGATGAGCACTTGCCAGTGCTTGTGCTCGAATCGGCAGCAGCTTCCACAGCACCAACAACGTCAGGTGCTCCGCCTAGGCAGCTCGACACCGCACTGTTGGATTCTCTATGTGAAAGGTGCATGGAAGTTCTCATGCAGGAGCATCACTTCCGTGTGTACTGCGTAATGATTACGGCTCCGAATACATTGCCAAGGGTGCTGAAGAATGGCAGAAAAGAGATTGGCAATATGCTCTGTCGAAAGGAGTTTGATCTCGGCAATCTTCCGTGCGTCCATGTCAAGTTCGGCGTTGAACATGCTGTCTTGAACTTGCCTGTCGGCGTGGATCCCATGGGTGGTATCTGGTCATACATCGCATCCGAGTCGAGAGCCGAAATTCTTGGTCCCACTGACAAGCAGTATTCTGGTATCGATCGACGCGAAGTGGTCATTGACGATCGCACATCGACGCCGCTCAACAATTTCTCTTCGATCACAGACCTTATCCAATGGCGTGTAGCTCGGCAGCCTGAAGAGCTCGCCTACTGCACAATTGATGGCAGGGGCAAAGAAGGAAAGGGCGTCACTTGGAAGAAGTTTGACACAAAGGTTGCGGCTGTGGCCATGTACCTGCGCAATAAGGCCAAGATTCGGCCGCGGGACCATGTCATCCTCATGTATACGCATTCGGAAGATTTCGTTTTTGCCGTACACGCCTGCCTCAACCTCGGTGCTGTGGTGATTCCTGCCGCTCCAATGGACGAACGCCGTCTTAATGAAGACGTTCCTGCTTTCCTCCACCTCATCGCTGATTTCCAAGTCAAAACTGTCCTGGTCAATCAAGAGGTTGACCACCTTTTGAAGCTCAAGCCCGTTTCTCAGCATATCAAGCAATCTGCACAGGTCCTGAAGATTGGCGTCCCAAATGTGTACAACACGTCAAAACCGCCCAAGCAAAACAACGGCTTGCGCGATCTAGGTATCACCATGGATCCTGCATGGGTCCAGCATGGCTATCCGGCAATAGTATGGACGTACTGGACGCCGGATCAACGCAGAATTGCGGTGCAGCTAGGCCATGACACGATCCTAGGCATGTGCAAAATTCAGAAGGAAACATGTCAAATGACTAGTTCTAGACCAGTCCTTGGCTGCGTCCGCAGTACAACTGGTCTTGGGTTCATTCACTCGTGTCTGATGGGTGTCTACATTGGCACGCCCACCTACCTGTTGTCACCGGTTGAGTTTGCACAGAACCCCATGTCCCTGTTCTTGACACTCAGCAGGTACAAGATCAAGGATACTTATGCAACGCCTCAAATGCTTGATCATGCCATGAACGTCATGCCAGGCAAGGGCTTTGCCATGCATGAGTTGAAGAATATGATGATCACTGCTGAAGGCAGACCGCGGGTCGATGTGTTCCAACGAGTCCGCCTTCATTTTGCAGCTACTGGCCTGGATCGCACAGCCATCAACACCGTCTATTCGCATGTGCTCAACCCCATGGTCGCAAGTAGATCTTATATGTGTATCGAGCCTATCGAGCTTTGGTTGGATCAACGAGCCTTGCGCAGGGGTATGATTATTCCGGTTGATCCCGAGACCGACCCCAAAGCACTTTTGATGCAGGACTCTGGCATGGTGCCAGTCTCAACACAGATTGCTATTGTCAATCCCGAGAGCCGCCTGCTTTGTCACGATGGAGAATATGGTGAGATTTGGGTAGACTCGGAAGCATGTGTCAAGTCTTTCTACGGTTCGAGGGACGCGTTTGACTCGGAGCGGTTCGATGGCCGCACTCTCGATGGCGATCCCAACATCAGTTACGTCCGTACAGGTGATCTGGGTTTCTTGCACAGTGTCAGCAGACCTATTGGGCCTGGCGGCGCTCAAGTAGACATGCAAGTCCTGTTCGTCCTTGGTAACATTGGCGAGACTTTCGAGATTAATGGACTGAGCCATTTCCCTATGGACATAGAAGCGTCCGTAGAGGCCTGCCACAGGAACATTGTGCCCGGCGGTTGGTAAGTTATATTCCGCGCATTACAATTAAAATTAAGATACTAACGAAGAATAGTGCCGTTTTCCAGGCCGGCGGGCTGGTAGCTTGCGTGGTGGAGGTTTCAAGAAAATCATATCTGGCCTCGATTGTCCCCGTCATTGTAAACGCAATCCTCAACGAGCATCAAATCATCATTGATATTGTCGCATTCGTCAGCAAGGGTGACTTCCCACGAAGCCGTCTTGGAGAGAAGCAGCGTGGAAAGATCCTCGCTGGCTGGGTGACCAGAAAATTGCGAACGCTAGCTCAATTTGCCATCAGAGATTCAGACGCTCTCGAGGGTGAGGGAGGCATAGATGCTCATCGCGCTTCCATGGTCAGCTTCAGGAGCAGCGGCATCCCTGGTGCAAGCTCGTTGAGGAACATGGAACACGCGCCACAGATATTGGAGCAGGAGGAAATGGACAGCCAGATGAACAGGTTATCTGAGCTGCCATCAGGCCAAGGCAACCGACCAAAGTCCGAAAGGCACGGTGCTGGAGTTTCACAGCCGCCTAGACTAGACACGGCTGCTGCCGCCGCCGCCGGTCATCGATTCGAGCTACCCAGTCATGATGACTACAGTGCCAGCTCGACACGGCGCAGCTCAACCCTGACAGGTACCCCGGCGATCCGTCTCCCGGGCGTTGATGGACGCGAACCGGAAATGTTGGGATCTGCCGAGGGAGGTGATCCAGGTGAAGTTGATGATTGGACTAGAGACGCAATCATGCACATGAATCTGGCCAGCAAGTACGAGGGCAAAGACTAGATAGAGTGTTACATCTAAAGCCTTGATCCACGACTCGGGTAGAGCTGTCAAAATATGGACAAGTTGCGAAGTTGGGAATTGTAGGACTTGGAAACGGAATTTTGCGATCAATACTGGTCATGAGATGTAAAGGGGACGCTGCACTGCTTTGCACAGTGCATCCCAAACGAATTTGTGTGTTTGTATTCCCAGAAGCATGAAACCCCCCAAATATTCAATTTCAGAGAGCTTTGTGCTCACGACAGTTCTTTGATGGATTATTGGTCCAATGGCGAGATTGATATCGAATCCTTCAATATGACAATGCATTAATTGCAGCGTCAGCAAATCCCCCGTATTGGGTAAGCCGAGAGAGTTCATCCCGGAAATAGCAGCAAAGCCATCAAGATCGGAGCGCTTAGGGACCGATTAGCCTAGAGAGATCCGAGGCCTGTCTTGATTGTACGCGGTATATACTCACCTCGGCATGACGGATAGTACTATTCACCGTCTTTCAGGCTCGGAATGTGGATTGTGTTCACATGATATAAGCAACGCCAAGTGCCATGCCATGACTTCAGACATACCTAAGCCAGCAGCCAGCAGCCAGCAGCACAGCCAACAAGATCCAGCACTGCCCGCCTGCTCGATCGCCCCACCACCGACTTCCGGTCCTTTTCTACACCAGTAACAGGGGCTCGAATCTGGGTACCTAGCCTATTACACTACTGTTTGGTAGGGGCAGGGCCGTCGATCCTGCTACGTTAAATCTACATGAGCCAGCCCTCTTGGGCTGACGGAGGTAACATTTCCTTTGTCATCTGTGCATATTGCCGCTGTGCAGGTCAGCATTGGCAAATGTATGTATAGTCGTCGTCGATGACAACCTGCAGATCACTAAAGGTATAATTCCCCTACGCGGCTGACATCCGACGTGAGTGAACTCTACGGTGGTGACAAACTAGATCACAATGTCACCATCAGGTCAAGGCATCTTGAAACCAAAGTCACGAGGTCCACGTTTATACCACAAAAAGTCAAGGGCAGGATGTGTACGATGCAAACAGCGTCGTGTCAAATGTGATGAGGGGCGGCCGGGTTGCGGCGGTTGTGTCAGACACATGGTTGACTGTGTCTATCAGACGCAGGCGACAGCTGCCGCCCCAACGGCCACTGCTTCTGCAAGCATCAGTTCACAACCAGATGCCATGAATCTCTCCTCTATGGAATCTGAGCTGAGCGTTCTATCCAACGCGTCGGCGACAAGGACTAGTCCGCAGAGCGACAGCTACACGACATATGAAACCACACCACCGCAAAACTCGACCGTGTCGTCGTCGAGCCCAGCTGCTCCGGACAGCGACAGCATCGAAAATGAATTGCCGGAGTCGCGGGAACGTCGCATCTGGGAACTGAGGCTTCTTCATAATAGCCTGACGCAGGCAAAGCCGTTTCCCACGCCACAGCCGCCAGTGATACACGATTTGTTCTTGATAGACATACCGAAAATGGCCCTCAACGAGGGACGGGATGGTGTACTATACGGCACCTTTGCGCACTCGGCACTGAATCTCTGGACACGGAGCAGCGACCCGGAGGAGAAGGAGACGCTCATCCGTCTTCAGCGCACCTACTTGAGCCTCATGCTGAGGCAGCACCGGCGGGACGTCGCCGTGCTCAACCCGGACAATGCCGACGCCGTGTGCATCGTCAGCCTCAAGATCCTCACGCACGCCCTGGCCCTGATCCAGACGCTGCCCTCGGACCCGTGGCAGCCGCCCATTGATTTCTTGCGCATGGGCAGCGGTGCGGGATCCGTCTTCCACACGGCTTTGCGCATGGCCCAGAGCGCGAGCGGGGGGCAGGTCACCAAGATCTTGACCTTTGTCCAGACACCTCCAGGCCTGCGCGACCCAGCCGAGACCATATTCAGCGACCACTCGGAGCTCGACTGGATCCTCGAGACGCCGCCCACCACCGTCGCGTCGTCGTCGTCGTCGTCGCTTCCCGAGGACGCCGCGACGGCACAACAGTTGGACGCCGAGATGAGCGATCCGCAGACCGTGTCCGTCTACCACAAGGCCATTGCCTTCATCTGCAGCGTGCAGCGCGCCATTGCCCGCGGCGAGCCCGAGTTCGCCATCTGCCGGCGCCTCGGCGGCTTCGCCGTCCTGGTCCCCAGCGAGTTTACCGAGTACCTCATTGAGCGCCGGCCCCGCGCCCTCGTGGTGCTGGCGCACTTTATGGCCTGTTTCATATCCGTGGAGCACATCTGGACCATTGGCCAGGCCGGGACGAACCAGATCACCGGGATACTCAAGAATCTGCCCGTCGAGTGGTCGTACAAGCTGGACGGGCTTTTAACCAAGTACAAGAAGTGTGAAGGCATACCGCCCGTGTTTAGCGGAGGCCATGGCGCGTTGATGTGAAGGATAGGGGCAATGGCAAGCTGGACCTACGTCAGATGCGAGGTTTGTATGAGTACCAGATGGATTAGCGTGCGTTTTCAATATCATCGATTGTTCAAGTCAAAAGAAACTATGTGTTTCTCAACTTTCTTTTGATAATCTGATAGTCAACCGCTGACAATAGTATAACGTCGTAAAAGTACACGACTTTGCCATGTGATGCACGTAAAACAGCCGTTTCACAATCAAGCCGTACATCAGAACCTGCCTCAATGCCATACTATATCGTTACACTCCGACTGATTGGAAATTCCTAGACTTTCTTCTTCTTCCCGTTCTCCAACGCCATCTTTTCCTGCTTCGCCTTGATAGACCTCTCGAGGCTCGCATTCTCGCTTCTCAAAAGTTCCTTGACGCCCTCGTACCCCAAAGCCTTGCGCTTCCCCGTTTCCGCAACTCTCCAGACGGCGGGGCCAAAGAGCTTCTTCGTGCACAAGTCGTACAGTTCGCGATCCCGCCACCACAGCGTCCACGCGCTGGGGTTAAACAGGCCGTTGAACCAGCCGCCAAACGTGGCCATGACGCCCGTCCCCGCCATGGCGTCGAGCCACGGCACCAATTGCGCCTGCGGTATCATGGCGGGATAAAAGGTGTGTCCCGCCTCGGGCACATTGTGCCTCGCCGCCATCATCCGCCGCCACGACGTGTGGCTCCGGTGCCACTCGAGCATCTGGGGACGGGGCGGCAGGAAGCTTCGCCCCTTCCACACCTGCGACACGGCCATGGCCTGGAGCTCAAACTGCACGAATCCCGGGTAGTTCGTGGCGGCGTGGCCGAGAAAGGCCAGCGATGTTCGGACCTTTGGATCCGCGTCCATGGGAAACATGTTCATGTACAGGTACGGATTTTGGCCGGGCCCGTCGGGGTACGGGTCGTAGGCGAGTGACGAGTCCTCGTCGTCGGCACGGGGGATGAGATCCTCGGGCATGTTGAAATGGTACCCCGTGCAGTATATGATGCTGTCGATATCCTCCAACACCCGGCCATCGGTCAAGACGACGGTCCTGGGTCCCGTGATCTCCTTCACCGCGGCCACCGGCTGGGCGAACCCGGACTCGAGAAACGTCCACAGGGTGTCGGCCATGAGCGGCGTGGAGACGGCCATGGACGGGGCCGGCGACAGACCCCAGTGTTTGGGTACCTCGGGAAAGGCTTTCCTGGAGATGGAACCGACCAGCTTGTCCGTGACCCACGTCCAGAAGCGCGGCAGAGTCCTCTCCATGAAGATCATGAAGAGCATGACGGGGAGGCCCAGGCCCACGTCAAACGGTGCTCCCGTCTCGGTGTAGCGCGGCAAGAGGGTCAAGCCGTGCCGGTGGCTCAGGTACACCTGCTTGGCCGATTCGGACAAGACGTTGGTCACGTCCTGCGCCGTGGCGTGGATGCCGAGGACCAGGACGTTGTGGTCCCTGTACGGCACCCCTCCGTGAAAGTCGATGCTGTGCCGGACGCTGCCGGCGAACTTGTCCAGGCCCGCCAGTTTGGGCCATCGCGGCGTGATGAAGGATCCCGTCGCCACGCAGACCCGGTCAAAGTAGTGCGTCGTCTCCTCACCGGATTGCATTTCCCTCACCTTGATCTCCCAGCAGGCGCCTCCTTCGCCTCCAACCTCGCCGCCTTCGTCATTCTTCTTCGTCTTGCCGTTCTCCCTCCGCACGATGTGGCGGACGCGGTGGCCCACCCTGATCCTCCGCCGAATGTCAAAGTGGTCCGCATAATCATTGAGGTAGGAATGGATCTGCGCGGCGGTGGGGTACACGCCAGCGCTGTCAGGAAAAGGAAAGTCAGACGTGGCCGCGCGGTATTTACTCGTGTTGAAGATGGTCGTGGGATGCACCGAGATGGAGCTGTCGTCGGTGTCTTTCCACAGGCCGCCCAGGTAAGGGCGGGCCTCGAAGCCCGTCACGTCAAAGCCGTCTTCCGCCAGCTGTTTTGTGGCCATGAGACCCAGGGCCCCGGCGCCTATCACTGCGACTTTCTCTCCTGCTGCCATGATGATGTTTTCTTGATGTGGAATCTTTTGCGACTAGGAACCGCCGAGAAACATGGTCATTTACATCTTTTCTCAAAGGAACCAAGAAGGAAAGGAGGATTACCGATGGGCAGCTGAAATATATATATAAAGCGCCGCAGTATTCGTAGGAGTGGCATATCTCGGAAAGTGCTTACTTTGGTGCGCATCCTTCTGCACGCCAATTGGGAACAGACGACTAGGCGTCTGTCTTACATCGCCAGATCGGGCATGGTGTACGAGACTATAAACACCCATGACTCTTGTGTCAGCAATTGAACGCATCCAGCTTCATGGGACCCTGTTGATTCGATTGGAAAAACCCATAGGCTGACACACTGTCTAGCGAAAAAGTTGGCAACATCTACGTGGTGCTGATTATAAGGTGTCGTATGGATGACTTCCTTGCCCTCTGAGGAGAGTTCCATGGTGCCACCTAGTTGACTGGCTGCCCGAGTATGTCCTCAGCTGTCTATCGACGGCTATTTCTGTCAATGTGCAGAGCTGTTCGGACATGGATAGCTTCAATACGTAGCAGCTTCAGAGCAGCTTCAAAACACCAAACTGCTCTGCCGTCCAGCGTGAAGGTCATTATCGCCAAATCCATGGGTTCGGATGCAGGGCAATGTGGACTTCTGGCCCAAGTTTTGAGACCGCCGCCCACTGATGGACGTGAGAGGGATCAGATATACCAATAATTATTGCCGGGAGGATTTATGTGCCCCTCAAATCATGTCTAGAGGTTGAGCAGCTTTTAAAGGTGGTGTGGCTGAGCTAGACAGCGCTCATTGCAAGTCATAGTAGCCAGACTACCATGATCCCCTTGAACGACCTGAAGCTCGACTACAGCAATCAGCAAGCTTGCACATGCTGCCCACCTCTACTGGAATTTTACAGTGCTCGAGTACTCGCTCTAGTAACGCTGGCTACAATCCATGGCGCCGGTTTAGGGCTGAATTGTGCGTTCGTCATCATGATGCTAGAGGAGCCGAATTTTGAGATTGAGGACAACATAGGGATTGAATAATTGGTCCATAGCAGGCAAACAGTCATGAGAAAATAAATGAAATGATGCGCAAAATGAGGCTGAAGGATTCGGAAGTAATATTTCACTTTACTTTGCCTTGTGAAGACAATTTGGTCAATAAAGCAAGAACGTGCTCCACCCGAAAACCAAGATCGACCAGCAGCCAGGTGAGCCCCCTGACGGTATTTTGGTAGTAAAAAAACCACAAGTTAATTCCGAGAGCCAGGCAACCTTGGCGAGCTGCAAATCAGTCAGGTACCTGGAGCAAGGTTTACACCCAACTAGAGTTAATAGGATCTGATAAACAAAAATCTTGAAGATTCATGACCTAATGTTGAATGAATCAGGGCAAAGGAAATGGCTGGGGGAAACTTCAGTGTCCCAGCGAGAGTTACAGTATGCGCGGAGTGCAGGCCCACGAGGTATCTGGTATGTAGGTATGTATGCTTTAGTATGCTGTCAAAACACAAGGACTTTTGTGGAGGCGGTCGGACGTGTTAAGCTTCGGAGCGTTTCCATTGCAGATTTGGAAATCCGCCATGTGTCTGTCCAGGTTCGGTCCTGCTGCTCTGCTGTCTGGGACTGGATTCTGGGGGTTCCGAACTTGCGATGATCCCAACCAATAGCCAGGGCCAATTGAGGTGGAAGCCCTGAGATCTCGACAGCACCGACCCCGCAGACAACGTTAGCGCAGGTGCGCTAGAACACCCCTACCTTTCTCAAGTGGGCATCGACAGACACGCAAGATACAGCCAAGACAACGCTTCTTATTATGGAGCCCATGAGCGGTGACGAGAATAGCCCATGAATAGATATGGTGGTGGTACAAATAGTTGCAATGTGGTCGGCAATAGTTGTTGCAAAGGCACAAGCTATGATATGCAGATTGATTGATAAGTGACAGACGGCATGCGTCAGCATACATTCGGCGTGCTTGATTTGCTCGTTGAACGTGGGCAAAGCACGGCCATGCAGCTAAAAAGCTATACGATATGTCGCGCGTTGCTGCTGCTGCTGCCACTGTAATCCAAGAGTGCATCTTTCACTGGCCGAAGTCGCAGTGTAATCTGATCCGAACGCAGACATACTGTACAGCTATTGTGTGGTTGCTAGTCGGTACGGGACTGCGTGCTGACTGCATACGTGTAGATAGGCGAGGGCCTAGCACCAAGTTGACCACCTCCATAGCAGTACATAGTAGGTATTGCTGGTCCATTGAGGCTCTGATGAATGAGGCAGGTTGTTCATGACAAAGAGTCCGGGGGTGTTATTGGATCGGATTGGTCCGGTTGTCTTTCGAGACCTTCCCTGTATCGCACACTTGTACCTGCTAACGAAGAGTGCACTAGAAGCAGTGGATGTCGGCGCTCGGATGCGTTCTCCCATGTCCCCGGTATGCAGGCGACAGTGGTTCTTTGCAGAGAAGTTCTTCCTCTCTCTGCTGTAGCCAGCACAGATGGAGTGGACAGTCTAGCACCACCTACGGAGCTTCCACTTGTTAGGCGACGAAACGCCAACAGATAAGTGTGGACATGGACTCAAAAAAGGAATGGATGAGAATGATAGATGGAGAAGCAAAGATGCTGCTGTCAATCTCAATGTGGCAGCGGTCCATTTGTCTAGCGCAGAGTAGAGCCAGAAAAATAAAGCAGCTTGGACCATATGGTGTCTTTCGGCACTCGATTCACCGGTACTGTCTTTTGTCTCTACGCCGTATGTACTGGAGCATGGTAGGGTTACACGAGATCAATTAAACTAAACTCTCCTGGTCGATTTTCGAGCCTCGACACCACTTGGCAGGCAGCATGGCGATTTAGCAGGGTCGACCGTTGGAGGATCTCATCTTTGGTGGGGTTGGAGAAGATTGCGCTTGCGAATCGCACATTTAAGGAACATGATGTCAATTCCGAACACACACAAGTACCACGAGTCCACGACGACCTACTATTTTGTAACCGCCAAACGTCGCAGGGACAACGCGGTCAGCTTCCCCTGCCCAGGACCGGGTGCATTGAGAGTGCTGCGTAACCATCATGAGATTCTAATATTAGCCGTTATACACAGACAAAGACAGAGTGTATACAGTATTGCTACACAAATGTCTACGCAGTAGGAAAGTTGAGCAGATGAGGCTCATGCTCATTTTCAAGCTGTGCACTACAATGTTGGAAGTTCCGATCTCGTCGATCTCGTGCCGGCAGCTTGCTAAGCTTGCCTCAGCAGGCCAAACTCTACAATTGCAGTGGATACAGCGACAAAGTTTAAAACAGATTGATATCAAATGCCGTGCCATGCCTTGTCTTGGAATGTGCTTACAATGTTCTGTCAGATAAGTGAGGCAAGCGAGCAAGTCATTCGATCATTTCGAGAAGACAAAGATGCAGTCATGCCTTTGGCACTCAACGTGATAGATCCTGTTCAGAGTATATCGATAGTCATCTTGGCTCTAGGCATCTTTCTTTGGATGATTTCTACAGTCTTGCTAGGACATACGCCTCTCGACCTGTGTTTGGCGACGTACTATGTACACATGCCAAGTCTAACGTGTTGACCTTGGCAGACAAGGCTAACTAACGTAGAATGTGAAATGAGGGAATGAAAAACAGGTGATCCGGGGCCTCCAGATCGAGAATTAGATTGAAGTTGCAGTTAGCCTGTTGCAGAAAACAGCCCGCCTTGGGCAGAGAAAGAACTTCTACAAGAACAATATGAAGAAAAGACAAGAAAGCGCTAAACATGCCCATGCTAGCAGCGATTGTTAGCTGCCCCCGCCCGCAGCATAGCGAAGAGCCTAGCCGCATTCTATGCATGAGCCCACTGCATGGAGAGAGCGACAAAGCGATGACTGTTATCTCTCCACCCACCTGACTGCACTTACTGACGCCAGCGCCTAGGTGTAGGTATTGATTTAGGACCTGCCGTCCGGCTTTTTCATGGTTGGAGACATTTGACTTTTTTTTCTTCTGCTGCCCTCTTTGGTGCTTCATGTCTATTCTTCTTTCACAACTGTCCTAGGTTTTGCGATGAATTGTGAGTGAAAGGCACGCGACCACACGAATCCCGCCTTGCCTCCTCCCCGACCGCCAATTCCTACATCGGCTGGGTGACGCCACAGGCAGCTCGGACAGCAGACAGCGCTTATCTCGTCTCGGGTCGTTCGTCATCGGATAGCGCCCACCATCAAAGCCGAGACCGCCCTCCTGCCCGCCGCCACCACCGTTCCCATCTCTTTGTCTGGTTGCGCCATTCTTCATCCTTCGTCACGACCATTTCGTCTTGCATGGGAGCATATACGCAACAATGGCACCGGGTATAGGGTCGTGTGGAAGGCCGATATGGCACGTCGACGACTTCACCCTCTGCTTTCAGTTCGAGTAAGTCGAGTCCCCACGCCTTTTTCTCCCCCAAGCATGGGTCGCTAGTAGCAAATGTGTGGCACGTCATACCCGCGGCTTGATTCATGCCCATTCGTCAATTGTTACACAGGCACAAAGCTACTGCGAATGGCATTGCTGATCAGCTTCTGTGTACAGCTACCTCAAGATTCTCTTCCCTACAATCATAGTCGGCCTATCTCTGGTACATCTTATAATACAGAATCTTTTGCGCAAGATTAGGAGGAAACGCGAGACCAAGTACGACCCTCTGGATCAGCACCTTGACCACACCGAAATTCCACCCGAAGAAGACGAAGAATCAATTTCTACCGACGACGACGATGTTCTTTCTATCGCACAGAACGGCGGCGGCCGCCTGGCTCTGGTACGGACCACTACTAAGGGTTCCATCGTCCAAGCCGACAGCCCTCCTGGTCAGCAGCTACTGGTCGTGATTGAAGAGCTTGCGATTGTTGGCTTGGTAGCCATCAACGTTGCATCTCTTGTTTCGCATGACTTTGGTGGTCGAGGCGTGCTGGCTGCCACTGTCGGTATCATTACATGGACCTATGTTCTCATTCTCGCGACACTACGACTTTTCCTCGGAAACACAAAATGGAGAGTGCCGCATATCTGGAATCACACGGCGGCTATCTACGCTTTCCAGTGGCTGTTTGTCCTGGTGCCTTTCCGTTCCGTCCTCATTCACCCTACCTCGGAAATGGCCAAGATTCTCACCATCATCGAATTCGCCCTGACAAGTCTGTTGTTTGGCATGGCCATGACCACTAGAAAGGGAAACAAAACCGTTCTGCTGGAATGGGAAGGGGATATTGAGCCATCACGCGAGCCACTGGCTTCCTTGTTCTCCCTAATGACATTTGGTTGGGTCGATAGCATCCTGTGGAAGGGTTACAAGGAGACCTATGAGATTGGTATGGTCTGGAACCTGCTGCCCAAAGACAAGGCAGCTGCTGTGCTCTCAGAATACCGACAAATCAAAAAGACCACCAGCTTGGCCTGGCACCTTGGCAAATTCTTCAAGGGCCCCCTCCTTCTGCAATGCCTCTGGGCCCTGGTTGCTGGTGTCTTGACCTTTGCCCCAACGCTACTGTTGAAAGCCATCTTGGAATACGTCGAACACCCCACTGATGCCCCGAGAAGCGTTCTCTGGCTATACGTTATCCTCCTTCCAGTCTCGGATCTCATTCGCTCGGTGGCAGATAACCAGGGACTGTGGATTGGCCGCAAGATGTGCATCAGAATGCGCGCCATTGTGATCGGCGAAATTTACGCCAAAGCACTTCGCCGAAAGGCTGCATCTGGAGGTGATTCCACACTGGCAAAGACCAAGAAGAACGAAGTCACAGAGTCCAAGGTTGACAAGGTGAAGAGATGGATGAGTCTCAGGAAGAAGGATGCCCAGAAGGCAGCCAACGCTATCCCAACTAAATCGGAAGAGGCCGATGCCACCAAGGGTGCCGATGAGCAAGCCAATCTCGGAACCATTATCAACTTGATGTCGGTGGACAGCTTCAAGATTGGCGAGGTCACCTCTTACCTGCACTTCCTGGCCGCACATGCTCCTTCGCAGCTCATCGTTGCAATTGCGCTTCTGTGGCAAATCATGGGACTCAGTGCTATTCCCGGCTTGGTGGTCATGGTCATCCTCCTCCCTGTCAATATTCTACTCGCCAGAGGCTTCAGTTACACACAGAAGAAGATCATGGCCGCAACCGACAAGCGCATTGCCACGACAAATGAAGTCCTCCAGAACATCCGTATCATCAAATACTTTGCCTGGGAGCAGCGCTTTAGTCAGATTGTCGACGAGAAGCGAGACGCTGAGCTCAAGGCTCTCAGAAAACGATACATGGTATGGGCTACTGCTGTTGCTATCTGGAACACCGTGCCTGTCCTGATTACCTTCTTTTCTTTCTTGGTCTACACCAAGATCGAGAAGAAGCCGCTGTACCCTTCGGTCGCATTCACAGCCATCTCTCTATTTATGCTCCTCCGTGTTCCTTTGGATCAACTTGGTGACATGATTGCCCATGTGCAAGAAGCCAAGGTCTCAATCGACCGTGTTGAGGAGTTTCTGCAAGAGGACGAGACGGACAAATACAAGCAACTCGGCCCGGATAATTTGGACGAGACTGGCAAGGCTGTCATTGGCTTCCGTGATGCCACATTTATTTGGGGCAGCCAGGATGCCATTGCCGATGATGGCTCCATGGCCTTCCGTTTGATGGATCTCGACTGCGACTTCAAGATTGGCAAACTCAACGTCATCGCTGGCCCTACAGGTTCTGGCAAGACGTCCTTGTTGATGGCTCTCCTTGGTGAGATGACTCTGGTGAAGGGTGATGTCTACCTCCCGGGCGGCCGCAGTCGCGAGGACGTCCGTGTTGACCCCGAGACTGGACTCGCAGAGACTTGCGCATACGTCGCTCAGAGCGCCTGGTTAGTCAACGCAAACATCAAGGAGAACATCCTGTTCTCTGCACCCTATGATGCTCGCCGTTACCGAAATGTCATTGTTGCATGCGCTCTCGAGCGTGATCTTGAGATTCTGGACAACGGAGACGAGACATTGGTTGGAGAGAAGGGCATCACATTATCTGGTGGCCAGAAACAGCGAATTTCTTTGGCCCGTGCCGTCTATTCCAACTCCAGACATATTCTTCTCGACGATTGTCTTAGTGCTGTCGACTCTCACACCGCGCAATGGATCTTTGAAAACTGCATCCAGGGTCCCCTAATGAGGGACAGAACTTGTATCCTTGTCACACACAACACCACTCTGTGTGCTCCATCCTCTGAATATGTCGTTGTCATGGACAATGGTCGCGTATCAGCTCAGGGCACTGCAACTGAGGTTATCGCAACCGGCGCGCTTGGCGAGGAGTTGCAGAACAGGTCGCGGCCTGGGTCGGTCATTCACGTTTCAACAATGCCATCTCGTGTTCCCTCTAGTGTCGGCGATGAAAGCGATGAGACTCTTGTTGATAACGGTGGCAGCGATACTCTCACAGGTACTTCCAAGGACAAGAAGGAGAAGAAGAAGGTCGATGCTATGGAAGAGACAAAAGCCACTGGTGCCGTCAAGTGGTCTGTCCTCAAGCTGTATCTCAACGCCATGGGCAAGTGGTGGTTCTGGGTCCTCACCGTCTTTGTCTTCACCGGTCAGCAGCTTTCTAGTGTGGCTTCGAACCTGTGGATCAAGGAATGGGCCAACCAGTACGCGACTGATGAGCAGGCTGTCTCGAGCATTCAATTCGGCACTTCGTCTTTGACGCCTCTGAGCTCTTCCTTCACTCCAAAGAACTTCGCAGCGGTATCGACCTATATCAAGGATCAGCGATTCTTCAGCGCCGCAGAGTACTCTGCTAGCAGCGCTCCTCCTGATGTCAACGTCAACTATTACCTTTACATGCTCGCGTTTATCGGTATTATTGGTGCTGCCTTCGCCCTGGCCAGAGATTTGTGGTTGTTCCTTGGTTCGCTCACAGCATCTCGCAAGATTCACAGCAAATTGATGGCGTCCGTTGCGCGGGCCAAGTTCAAGTTCTTTGATGTTACGCCCCTCGGTCAATTGATGAACCGTTTCAGCAAGGACTTGGAAGCCATTGACCAAGAAGTTGCACCGGTAGCCATTGGAGTTATGAGTTGCGCCTTGGCTATCACGGTTACCGTCGCGTTGATTGGTGCCATTACCCCTGGATTCTTGATTGCTGCCGTCTTCATTACTGTTCTGTATGTTGGCGTGGGTGTTTTCTACCTGCGTGCATCGCGAGATCTGAAGAGACTGGATTCCGTCTACAGGAGTCCACTGTTCCAGCAGTTTGGTGAGACTCTTTCCGGAGTTACCACTATCCGAGCCTACGGCGACGAGCGCCGCTTCATTCGCGAGAACCTATCCAAGATCAATACGCAAGCGCGTCCATTTATCTACCTGTGGGCAGCTAACAGATGGCTCGCATTCCGCACCGATTGCCTTGGTAACTTGGTTGCCTTCTTCGCCGGTGTCTTTGTCGTCCTCAGTGTTGGAAACCTGGATGCAGGTTCTGCGGGTATTTCACTCAGTTACGCCATCAGCTTTTCGGACAATATCCTCTGGCTCATTCGTTTGTACGCCATGAACGAACAGAACATGAATTCAGTGGAACGTGTCAAGGAATATCTCGATGTCGAGCAGGAAGCCGAGCCCATCAATGAGAAGAACCGGCCGCCTCAGAATTGGCCCGCACAAGGATCTGTGGAATTCATTGGCTACACGACCAGGTACAGGGAGGATCTTGATCCCGTCCTTCGCGATCTGACCTTCAAGATCCAACCATATGAAAAGGTTGGCATTGTTGGCCGCACAGGTGCTGGCAAGAGTTCTCTAGCCCTTGCTCTTTTCCGTGCACTAGAGGCAGAGAAGGGCAAAATCCTTATCGATGACCTCGATGTAGGCCAGATTGGACTCAAGGATCTCCGTGAGGCCATTACAATCGTGCCCCAAGACCCAACTCTCTTCACTGGCACTATCCGCACAAACCTTGACCCATTCGACTTGTACACAGATGAGGAGATCTTCACTGCCCTTCGACGGGTCCAGCTTGTTGGGCCTGACGAGGATCCTGCCACACCTGTGACACTGACGGCGAGTCGGCAAACACTTCGAAACGTGAACGATGAGGAGGATCGGCTTAGTGGTGCCTCAACCCCCACGGCCACGAACAAGAATATCTTCCTTGATCTATCGTCCTCGGTCGCCGAATCTGGCTCGAATCTATCTCAAGGACAGCGGCAACTCCTTTGCCTGGCTCGTGCTATGTTGAAACAGCCAAAGGTCTTGATCATGGATGAAGCCACTGCCTCCATTGATTACACCACCGACTCCAAAATCCAGGGCACTATCCGTGAACTCAAGGGAACGACAATCACCATTGCTCACCGACTGGCTACAATTGTCGACTATGACAAGGTTCTAGTCCTGGATCACGGCTCACTTGTGGAG
The DNA here is from genome assembly GCA_011058875.1 of Neopestalotiopsis sp. 37M. NCBI lineage: Eukaryota > Fungi > Ascomycota > Sordariomycetes > Amphisphaeriales > Sporocadaceae > Neopestalotiopsis > Neopestalotiopsis sp. 37M. Next base: position 75,955 of record SWKT01000032.1, on the reverse strand, counting down.
TATGGCCACCCTTGGGAGCTTTTGAAGAAGTCGGACGGAAGCTTCAAGTCCATGTGCGAAACGAGCGGTGATCTGGAAAGCCTGACAAAGGCTGCCAAGAAGGCCTACGAGGCGAAGAGACTTGTAGATGATGAGTAGAGAAATCGCAAGTTGTCGCCTGCGGAGGCAATCAGGACTGCGATACGGCGTGAGCGCACCCAGCAGCTGCAGCGCAGGTGCCAAGCATGCCAACGGAAAAACGACCGAGCCAAAGGTTCGGAGTATAGTATGGATGAGCTCCAATAAAACAAAGGAGTCGTTCCTGAGCGCCCACCGTCGCTCTAGCACTCGAAAAGTGTATATATATAATCAGCAGTAGATACGGGCATTCGCATGGCCTTGGAGTTGTCCGGTATTGTCTCTATACTGAATTTAAGTTATGTTTCAAATCACGTTGATGATGGGCTCGGTATAGGGCTTGTCTATAGTACGCATCTATGGGAAGATACACTGTCGTGTATAAGTGACTGGCTAATACGGATCAGACGATGATTTTACAGAAACCGAGAACAGGCAATATGGCTTGCCAAGGTTCATAGCGCCTAAGCCGCCCAACGAGTGCATCTTATATCATTCAAAGCACAGGTATTTTTGTGGAACCTTGCTCGCACTCGCTTATCCTTCAGCCTCTCCCGTCTGGGCCACACCAAGACGCCTAACTTCGTACCCTAGACCGCATCCGGCTGGCTAGGTCGCAGGAATGCGAGTGCGAGAATTAACGGGATCATATCGATCGAATAAATAACGTGGATCAGTTAGACACCTGCAGTTGTTGCCAGAAGGATTCTGCAGCAACTTGGCACAATAATGATTCACCACGTCTCCGTCAGAGGCTCAGGCAATGTTATTGCTAGCAACGCCAAGGCGTGGTTGTTTCGTGCACCTAGTATAAGACTGCCACAGCTCACAGGGTAACATTATGGCTCACTGTAGCAGACATTTGCATTACTAGAATCTCGACGACACGATTGGGGGTGCGTTTGCATTTCTCGGGCCATTGCGATACCAACTTCCTCCCTAAGAAAAGCTGAGACTTACCAAAGATTGCGACCGTTAGTCTGAAATCAGGCCTTTTCCAATTCGATCGATTCCGACCGCAAAAGATTCCTTCTTAGAACGAAACACCGCGAACAAAAAATGACAGACTCGACAGCAGGCTTTCCCCCGGGAGAGCTACAGTACATGATAGTCTTTGGGCCCGATGCCAACTGCACCCTGGACATATGCCCGGTGGAAATGAGCGTGTACGGATACCGCCCGAGCCTCGCCGCCAACTTCACCTTTCTGGGGTTATATGTGCTCTCGGCCCTCGTCCACACCTACCTGGGGTTTCGGTGGAAGTCGTACTCCTTCATGGCCTTCATGATCATCGGCGCCGTCAACGCCGTCATTGGCTATGCGGGCCGCATCATGCTGTACTATAATCCTTGGAGCTTTACCGCCTTTATGATACAGATTAGTAAGTTGTTACTTTGGGTTTTGGGAGGTGGTGACGTTTTGCGAAAAATCAGGGATCGCGATGGACATGGAAGCTGACGAGAGATCAAGTCTGCATCACCAGTGGTCCTGTATACTACTCGGCATCCATTTACGTGACCTTGGCAGCCTCGTGAGTTTTATACCCACCGACTTGAAAGATCCATATCGATTTTGGTCACATTTCTGTGTCAAAATAATAAAGTGTTGACAGCCTGTCGGTAAATAGTATCAAGCACTTTGCCCCGAGCTTATCTAGGGTCCGTCCGGAACTGCTGTATTGGATCTTTATTCCCTGCGACATTGTATGTCTATGTTTCCAGGCCGCTGGTGGCGGGCTGTCTACTTCGACTTCGGGGAGCAGCCAGATTGGCGTTGATAGTGAGTCAACTCCTTGGTCGTGCTTTTGACCCCATTTGCGTTTGGGAAAATTACTGACTTGGGGGATCTTGTAGTGGCGTTGGTCGGCTTAAGTCGTAGGTGCCTCTACAGCTTTGATGTATTGCCTCAAAACACAACTGCTGACGTGAAACTTGTGTGTGTATAGTGCAAGTTGCCGCCATGGTAATTTTCTGCGCGCTCTTTGCGGACTACCTCGTCCGATATTACCGTTCAGACTTCTACCGCAGCAAGGCAGCAGGGGTCAACAAGCTGGGCATGCGATCGAAGCTGTTCTTTGGCTTCCTCGCTCTGGCCATTGTGCTCATCCTGGTCCGGTGTGCCTACCGTCTTGTAGAGCTCAAGGATGGATATAGTGGCAACTTGATTCAGGACGAGGGACTCTTTATCGGTCTAGAGGGCGTGTAAGTCTTGTTCATCGCGTTGCTCTTCCGCTGGGCTATTGTGAATTCAAGTTGGCTGACAATCAAGGCAGTATGGTCATTGTGGCCGTGTATAGTCTTGCCATTGGCCATCCCGGATTTGGTTTGCGAAAAGGGATATCGAGCCAGCCAGAAGTGGAAAACAAGGGCAATAGCATTGGGCAAGTTCAAGACGTGCTTTAGAAAGGTGATATCCGGTGCATTGCTTCCTTTTTCTGCTTGGAGCCAGGGTTTGTCAATGCTGAGAAACAAAACTCACGGGAGGTTCCACGGCCCCATAAACAATTGTGATGAATTACATAGTATTGAGTTCCATTGAGCAGTAATTACGTACTCTGTGAGCACACAATGGTCGTGTTCTCTGCAAATCGACATGGACAGTGGTCCTTGTTGCAAAGCTTAATTCCGGTCATTCCCCGCGGAAGGATACCGACGTCATGACAATGTTTGCAGCAGTGGGCGGGCATAGCAGGGCAATTAACCATGAATTCTTTTGATTTTCCTCAAGTTCTTGGCCATAGCGTCGATCTAAGGACGGGAAGAAACACACAGCAGTTTGAACTAAACATTCTTCCGCCCTACCGCCCCGTCGTCTGATTTCGAGTCAGTTCAAAGGCACTGAACGCCTGGTAATCCGCTCGAGCGTCCCGCCAAGCCCTGCCTCTGCCTTGTTCAACTCTCAGATAGCGGTTCAGTGTCTGCGATATGGGCATTCGTCCCTTGCTATGGAACCCCGAAGAGTGGATTAAGGGGAGGGTCGATCCTTACACAACTTACAAAAGGTTTACAAAGCCGTTGACTTGCTTGAGTTGGTAGATTGCGTACCCATATGGACGCGCAATGATTGCCGGTACGCCCAAGCCCTCTGTAGGCTAGGCCCTGGGAGACGGGGCTTAAAACATCCTTATTAGCAAGCTTAGAGCGCTATGGAGCGCCGATAAGGTCTTGGCGGCCCGCAGCGGCAGTCAGTATCAAGGTTGAACTCCGGAATGTGGGAGAGCACGGAGTGGACTTACAGGACATCATTGCCCCCATGTTTCTCTCCTTGCAGGCTTGTACACAGCCTGGGAGGCTGGCAGTAGTATTCTGTCCACCTTCTGCCCACAATAGATGACGACGCAACTCAACATGCGAATAATCAAGTTGCTGATTGGCCGGTCCATACCAGGCATCGGATCGTATTGAACCATGATCGACCAGGGCGATTGCCTATTGCAGTCGGGAAGACGGTGGAAAAAAACGCGTCCTACAGGGTATACCGTTCATGGATTCCAGAAACAGATTGACGAGGCCAGCGCTCGTCGATATAGGTGGAACGTCACGGCAGGAACAAGCCGATCAGTGCAAGAGCCGCAATAGAGTATACACAGCAGAATAGGGTATATATTACAAATAGGATCGTCACTCATTCTGGAAGATTGCCCTCGCAGTTGACCCAACTCCTCTCGTTGTCCCCTTTTCCTGCGTGCAACTCCGTCCTCTCGAGTTCACAGCTTGCCATTCTTTCATACCGCGACCATGCACGCCCTCAGTGTCCTCGCCACCGGTGCTGCCCTTCTCTCCGGAGTTGTGGCTCACCCCCACGACATGTCTGCCTCCGAGCTGACCCGCCGCGGCGGCCTCTCGAAGCGCTGCGAGTCCTCCGTGGCCGCCCTGAACAAACGCCGCTGGGAAAAGCGCAACGCCATGATGAAGAACAAGCGCGCGTCCTCTGGCAACACCACCTTTAGCATCACCACCGAGGCCCCTTACTACGATGTGCTCCAGAACGACACGTGCATTCTGACCGAGGACGTCACCGGCGGCCCTTACATCTGGCCCCAGTCCCAGACTCTGCGCCAGGACATTCGTGAGGGCGAGGCCGGCGTTCCCATGCTTCTCGACATTGGTGTCTTGGACGTTGAGACCTGCGAGTCTCTTCCCAATGTGCTCGTCGATATCTGGCACTGCAATGCCACCGGATCGTACAGTTCCTTCACTGGTCTTGATCCCAACACTCCCTTTGAGACCCTGCTCGAGCAGCTCAACGTCACCATTGGTCCCGACCTGGATCTTCACACTGATGACACCACCTTCCTGCGCGGAATCGTAAGTTGACGTACCCCTCAGAAGAAATCTGAAGCATTCCTACTAACGTATATCGTCGTCAGTGGCCCACCGACAGCGAGGGTATCTCCGAGTTCACGACCATCGTGCCCGGTTTCTACGTGGAGCGCACCATCCACATCCACGTGCAGGTGCACGAGAACTACGTGATCCGGGGCAACGGCACCATCGCCTCGTCGACGACGGTCTCTACGGGTCAGCTCTTCCTGGCCGAGGACCTGAGCGCCCAGCTCATGGCGCTCGACCCCTACGCCACCCACACCGAGATCAACCGCACCACCAACGACATTGACTCCATCTACGCCGGCGAGACCGCCAACGGCTACGACCCCACCATCTCCATCGTGCCCCTCGACGGCGAGAACGTCGAGAACGGCGTCGTTGGCTACATTACCATTGGTGTTGACTCTGCCACCAAGAGGAAGATGAAGCGTGACCTGATGAAGCACTAAGGCTCTTTTGAATCAGGTGTTTCTTTATGCTTGTTAGGATAGACAGAGAAGAGTGCCTTTTTTGAAATTTGCCAGAAAATAGAGAGATTTCAAGATTCTATTCCAGATGACTTGCCTGTGCCAATATTGAATTGAATGCAATATGCCTAATGTGCTGAATAATGTTGATGTAGTCATGAAGTCGAGTCAAACAGTGAGAAATGAGTCGACCGGGGGAAGTCCCAAGGCACTAGCATATAAGGTTTAATTTACGGCGCTCGGATGCCGAAGCTGGGAAAATGGCTTTATCAAGAGTGCAGCCCTACTCCGTAGAAATTGCAGATTATTGCTAAATAACTGTAGCAAGTATAGCTTTCACTAATAAGAAAAGAACTTAAAACAGATGTTCTGCTTGGATTATACCACGCGCAAAGAAAAGTGAAGTGCTGGTTGGCCTTGAACCCAGCCCTCGGCCAAATGCTGTAATGTGAGCTATCCCCGCTGTGTGTGCACAGCTAAATTGCCGCCCTCCTGCCGCCGATTTCCAACGCAAAAAGGATATGCTCAATGTGTTATTAATAATTATGGAATTTTGCGACATGTTTGTTTCGATTCCTGGCTTTGAGTAGAACACGAAAATTGCCTCAGATTCCGTCCTAAGTATTGTACACTCTTACCTATGTAGGTAAGAGTGGTAATTAACATATCCTGAAATCCTCCTCCTCAAGCTTGCCATCTAGCGCCTCTCCGTTCATCATCCCGTGTATATACACGTCGCCAAGGATATGCCAACTTCTTTTACCTGCCTCTTGAGACACCTCTCTGAGCACGACGGGAACACTACAGCCGTACAGAATGCACACTTGATCGCCGGCTCGTGCCTGTTGGGGAATCAGACCAACCAGACTTTCTGTCGTAGACAGAAATGACTTCAGTCTACAAGTACGGCGGTTCCATACGGTGTCCCTCAAAACTTCGAAGTATTCAATATCATCTTTTGGAGCGTTCAAGCTTATTCGTTCCTCAAGATCGATACTGGCAAAGCCATCCCATACTTCAACAGGCTCGGACTCCGCGCCGGACTGAGAGCTTTCCTTGAGCAATTGTGCGAACTCCGAGGCGTACCACTGAGGCGCAGGATTCCCTTTCTTGTCACGATCCGCACAAAGTGTACGCCAAATCGCTGGTGGAATGATCTCAAGAGTGAGACCGATATCAGAGCGGGAAAGCCCAAGAATTTCCAAGCACTCCTTGATGATGATCGCGCTTGCCATTCTTGTAGACGCTCGCACGATTTCCCCAAGTATAACCCCTCTGATTCCCAGTGATCCGTCAAAAGTACCATCATCAGGTCTGAAATTGGCTGAAAGTTGTGGTATCGAGTTGTTGTCACAGTTGTAAAGTCGACGCTGGCCGGCGGTCCCGACAAGAGGTCTCGCATTGCGTTGAAGATCGGATGGTTGTGAAGGATCTCCAAACGGGGAAAACCCACGATATCTCAGCCAGGTCGGGCGTGGATGATCCACCGGCAGTGGCGCCCAGGGGCGGCATATGATATCTATTGAACCGGATCGGGAGCAGTGTGAGATGAAGTCGGCGTAAACTTCCAATGTGTTCTTTTCGTAGTCTGGGACTATGCTTTGCTGTACTCCCATCTGAGGCACAAGGCACGGATCAACATCTTCTGCCAGTTCAACATCTTTTGCTAAATTTAATAAGGAATACACCGTGTCGCGGTGGTCGGTTGTGTTGGTGTACGTTGATGCGCTGACTAGGTTTTCAAGGGATAGATCGCGACGCCATTCGGATGGTCCCGCTGTTTTATCGAAAGCCTGGTCGAGTATTTCGAAAAGTTTGGTGGCAGGAGACCCGTAAAATGTCGCCACAAACCTCTGAAACGTCGTTGTGTCGGTCTGCTTCGGTGAGGCCATTATCTGACGAATCTTGGAATGAATATTCGCTACAGCAGCTCGAAAGGTGGCCAGATCCAATTGGCGATCGCCGCAGCAGAAGGTTGCCACTTTGGCGAACGCGGCTTCTTGTATGACCCAACCACGTCGGAACCATGGTCTATCCATGATTCGGCAAATTGCAACAAATTGACTACTCTCCCACCATTTGTCGGGCCAACAGAATCCAGGGTCGATAAGCTTTAGAAAAAAGTCCATAGCTTGTCTGCTGGTTGAATCCTCCTCCCCGAGCCATATCCAAACTTCGGTGGCCTTTCGATAGATCTCAGACATCACTCTGACTTGTGCAGTTCTTTCCGACATGTCGATTTGATTTATGCATAGCGAATCGACCCAAATCAGCAACGCTTTCTCTTGATGCCTTTTGCGTTGCAGGGCATAGAACAAATTCGGTCTTATCATCTGCGTGAAACAATCGTCCAGACCAATTTCGTGAAGTGGAGGCTCTTCACCCCAGACGTAACTCAATGCTACGTATTCTGGGGCAGTCTGAAGTCTACGTTCTTGTAACCGACAGTCAACGGGATCTGCTATACCGCCACTCTGCAGTTGAAGAAGCCGAAAGCAAGACTCTTTGAGAGTGCCGCGATACAGTAAATCGGGAGATGCATTTAGACTTCGATAAGCCGCGTAGCCCAGTGCTTCGGAATGCTGACCAGTAATTCTTCGTTCACCTCGTGAGAAAAGGTTTCTCATCCTCGCCTGCAAGCGAACCATCTCCGAACTGGTGAACGAGTTTGAGGTAACCGCTTCGTTGTACGTAGGCCTCTTCCTAGGGAGCTCTATGATCTTGGACCATGAGCCAAGGCTGCTTCGTCAGCGAAAAATATACGTCCCGAGACTCAATGCTGGCGATAAATCATCCGAGAATTACAATGCTGCCAGAGCTGGCATTTCTCGTGTCCCGATTCGGTCCCTACAGATGAGGAGTAGGAACGCGAGAAATAAGGCTGGACTTATCTACTATCAGCTGAGGGTACCCGAGTAGCCCGTGCGCCTGCAGGCTACAGCAATCATTCGCCCACGTGTCGTTAATGTTTTCAATAAGGGGAATCTTCTATTTCTCAATCATCGATAGACTGCTGTGTCTCGTCACGCCTCCCGGTGGCTCGGCTAGTGGGATTGCACCTATGGGGGCATGCAGTGTATATTATTGTAAGCTGGGGCATAAAAATCCATGCATTAAAGCTTTATGGATATTTATGGCAATAGTGACGTGGGGTACTGAAAATGCCCACTCATACGGTGGAGGGGCTTAGTAGAATGCTAGAATTATAGTTACCATTACAGAAATGTAATAATGATACCAGGGGGCTCAATGTCAATCCTTTAGGTGACATCATCCCCACTCACTCTGCTGAGTCTTCGTTTCTGCCTTGAGCTGTTTCGGTACATACGCGTATGCCTTGCGCTGACAGGCAGACATTAATGTTGCGATAAAAAGACTTCTGAGCAGATCAGTCACCATCTAAATATGTAAAAAGGTCGCCCTGCGTGCCCGAATGTTTCTACGCCATAAAGCGTCGTGTGCTCCGTCACCAGCAAAGCGCTTGTCGGGGTTAGCTGTCCTACCATACACGCCTAGGCATTTCAGCCGCCATCATTATAGGTTAGTATCTCATCTCACTCTCAGTGATGTCTTGCATTCGCGATCAGATCTGGACAGAGGACAGTTGAATGTCAATGAGGTGTGTCTTGGTAGGTGACATTGAATTATCACTAATTATTGATCTTGTATCGATACAGGTCCTTGTGGAATCAGTCAGCCATCAAAATGAAGACTGATGTAGAAGAGTTCAAGAAGCTCTTGAAGGGCTCGGATCGGGTCATGGCCCTCTGCGGCGCAGGACTGTCGGTCGCATCTGGACTACCCACCTTTCGAGGCGCAGGCGGTCTATGGCGCGAATTTGAGCCCACCGATCTGGCAACGCCAGAGGCATTCGAGGCTGATCCCGCGCTCGTGTGGTTGTTCTACGCGTGGCGACGGCACATGGCGCTCAAAGCACAACCCAATGCTGGACACTATGCCCTCGCCGAGCTGGCCAAGAAGAATCCAAACTTTCTCTGCCTGACACAAAACGTCGACGGCCTGTCCCCTCGCGCAGGACACCCTGAAGAGGGCATCCGCATGCTCCACGGCAACTTGCTAGACCTCAAGTGCTTTAATGAGCGCTGCAGCTACATTGAGCACAATGTCAAACGCGACCCGTTGTGTCCCGCGCTCGCCGCTGCTGCTGTTGACGCCGCGCCCGGCGAGATCTCGCCTCTCCTGAACCCAAAGGTGCCGACGCCCGAGATCAAAGTCGAGGACCTACCGCACTGTCCCGACTGCGAGCGGCGGGGCAAGAAGAGTCTCCTGCGGCCGGGCGTGGTCTGGTTCGGCGAGGCCCTGCCCGACGGCATGCTCGAGGGCGTGGACAATTGGCTGTACCGTGGCAAGGTGGACGTCATGCTCGTCATTGGCACCGCCGCCGCCGTCTACCCGGCCGCTGGCTACACCAAAAAGGCCAAGCGGCGGGGCGCGGTCGTGGCCGTCGTCAACCCGGACCCCAACTCGGCCGAGGGGCTGGATGGCAATGACTTCTTCTTCCAGGGCGGAGCTGATGAGTTCCTGCCTAAGCTCTTTGAAGATGTGATTGGAAAGCTTCCGGAGGAGCAGCAGAGGCCAGTGGCGTAGGGAAATAATAGTCCTTCAAACATGAAACATGAGGAATGCCTCAGATGAACAGATTCTGGTCATGAGCTTTACTACGAAATGATTTAGCTCGGACCACTGGGAGGAATAGTGATTCTTTGCTTCAAGCCCTCAATGCACTGAAATTGAAATAGCGCGTCTTTACGCTTCTTAGATAGTGTGCTTATTGAATTGAGTTTGGAACCAATTGCCCGAGATCTTATGGACTAACATGAAATGTCTTTAATTGATCACCATGATTCATCTGGGGGGCACTAATTAGCTCCTCATGAGTGTATACCTCTCGCTACTTCAATGTTGTTTCCGAGAGCTTCGGAGCCGAGGCGGCCAAGCGACCCAATAGACAACGACCCGATTGCGTGCAAGCTAATCCATGCAAAGAGCGGCATAACTAACGGCTCCTCATAGTCCGCTATCAGTTCCGCGGAATCTACTATAAAGCCCCTCACAAGTGATACTTTTATTTCCTTATACTCCTGTATCATAACTAGTATTTCTAACATAGAACCAGTATAATTGGCACCATAAGCCCATATAGAGGACTGTAACATTTTCACCATGGCCAGCACACAACCCCAAGATGCCTGCTCCCAGCTCCCACCAGCCAGTTCCGACTACAAGTCCAAGGGCAGCTGGGACACCATTGCCGGCCTAAACACGTACACGACGGGGCTCGCCGACGCCAAGCGCGCCATCATCTTCATCTACGACATTTTCGGGCCCGCGCCGCAGACGCTGCAGGGCGCCGACCGCCTCGCCGACGCTGTCGGGGCTATAGTCCTCGTCCCGGACTTTTTCGACGGCGAGCGCGCCCAGCCGGGCTGGATGCCGGCCGACACGGAGGAGAAGAAGACGGCGTTTGCCAAATTCCGGGCCGAGCGCGCCGATACCGCAACGGCGGTGGAGCGGCTTCTGGCGCTGAGGAAGGAGGCCGGCAGCCGCTACGGGGCCACAGTGGACGAGGAAAGTGGGTGGGCCGTCTTTGGGCTCTGCTGGGGCGGCAAGGTGGGCGTGCTGGTCTCGGGCGCCGGAAACGAGGGCAAGGGTCGGAGGTTTGCCGTGAGTGGTACGGCGCATCCGTCGTGAGTTGATTCTCATCTCTCGTTCTTGTTTCCATCTTGCACGACACAGTGTGTACTTCATTCCAATCTACTAACGGCTGTGCTTTCTACAGTCGACTCGACGCGCAGGACGCCGAGGCGCTGAATGCGCCGTACATTTGTCTGGCGTCTCCCGGAGAGCCCGCGGATCTGGTGGCGCAGTACGCCAAGATATTGTCCAAGCCTGGTAAGACAGGTTTAGTAGAGACGTATGGCTCGATGTTCCACGGCTGGATGGGCGCAAGGGCAAAGCTGGATGATGAGGAGAACCGTAGCGAGTATGAACGAGGATATCGACAGGTTGCGGAGTTCTTTAGCAAGCACCTGTCGTCATAATTTCTACTTGATTTTATACGACGGCGAACAATTAATACAATAGATGCCATGACTTCAAGATGAGTCTGTTGCGGTATCCCCCTGAGCAGTATCTCCTGGGCTAGTGTGATCTGCGGGCGTTGAGGCCAAGGCTCGAATATGGTCTGATTCGGTATCCTATCTTGAACCGTACGCGATATTGTTGAGTATTATCGTGACTCGTATCTTCAAATTTGTTTCTTCAACTGGTCCAGAATGAATTCGGCTTCCTCCTCCGCAACTTGAAGGAGGTGATCTGCCGGATACTGAGGGAACCACCCAATCTCTTGACCGTGTTTTGCGGTGTATACACAGCTGTAAAGACATTAGTCGAGCAGTCAAAAAATTGAAGGTCAATAGTTACGTACTGTCCACCGATCCATACTGGTACGAAGTCCGGTTCACATCCGAGAGCATCTGCCATCTTCTCAAGCGCAGCCGCATCAGGTTGCAAAACCTTTGCGTCCTCGACGACACCGTGCCTTGCCAGGGCATTGGCGAATGCCGAGTAAACATCGGCCCATGCAATGAGTCCAGACGAGGCCAAGTAATAACCATTCTTGCCATGCGCTGGCGATTGGTCTTTGATAATTGCATGAAGTAGCTCGACATACAAGCTAGTGGTGTCGTTAATGTGACATACTGGCCAGAGCTAGATTTCCTGTCAGCTAGACCCATGAGGAGAACAAATAGACCACGTTACCTCGTCTGTCCTGGGATTAGGATTGTAGACTCTGCGCGCTGCTAGCGCAGCCTTTACAATGTCGACGACCTGTATCGAAATGCGATTGCCGAATCCTTGGCCCTTTCCGTCTTTACGACCACGTTAGCCAATGATTGCATTTTGAATGCGGAGAAGTAAGCCTGAAACGTACAAACCATGCAGGGCGAAAACATGTATGTACAGACGCCATTCTTCTCCCCCTCCTCGATGACCTCGCAATTGGCCGCAACAGCCTGAACGGTCAGCATATTTACTTTGATAGGGAAGATATTGACCTACACCCTGAGCCCATGTATATGGGCTTTTTTGGTGTTTTTGAATCTCGTATAAGTCCGGGGTGGTATCAAGCAGTGGGCTGTCGGTTGGAGCGCCAGCGTGCTGGCCGAATTGTTTTGTCCCAGTTGTCTTTATTGGAGACTTAGCGATCTTGACTATATGTAGGTGGTTTTCTACTCACAAATATGAAGTGAGTCTGCTTGCCAGATTGTCTCTGCAGGTCCCCAAGCGCCTTGATGAAGCATATAGCACTATCGGATTTATTGCAATCGATGAGATAAAAGACAATCGAGATGCCATTCTCCGTGATGGCTTTGCTCACAGACGATTGATCATACGCATCAAATGTGAGAGGCTCTGCACCGAGCTGTCGGACCTCATCTTGCTGAGAGCTTGATCGTACCAGGGCGAAGACCTTGGCATCGCTGGGCAGGCTGCTGCGACAAACTTGCGTCAACAGCGAACCTCCAAGATAACCTGAGGCTCCTGTGATGAGGATATTAGAAGCCATGGCAATGATAATGATAAGAAGTTTCTTATATAACTCTTTGCACGGTCCAAGTGTGATTGCTATACAAAGTATATTTCAGTCTATTGAACCTTACCATTTATATTGCATTGGACTGCTGGACATGGGCAATAAAATACCCTACATCAGTACACAGGTATTTTAACCCCCGACTTAGTCATTCAGCTTTCTGATTCGAACTTTTCATCGAATGGAGACTGTTCCAATGCAAAAAATTTGTTATAGCGCATCAGTGTCGCTCACACGGGGACTTGTATGCCCGGGTTAGTCAGCCCGCTCGCCTATAGCATACACAGCACTGACAGCACTGACAGCACTGACGCAGTCGCCGTATTTAGTGGAGAATAGTCCGAAATAAGGAAGGTCTCTGGACAGAACAGCAGCAGCCATAATCTAGGCCAAAAGTGAGAAAGTGTCACGCTAAGATCCCCCAGACCGGATTTACGGAGATGCAAGGTCGAATTTGGATTGGATGGGGGGGTTTGAATCATCACGTCTCTACCCTCCATCGCCTATGTACTTTCAGCTGGCTGCCAAGTTCAGCCAGTGCAGTCAATGCAGGCGGCCACAAGGGAACGCGGTAGGATATCAACTTTTCATCGATTGAAACTCAGAGTCTGCTGCTCTCTTACTCGTCAGTCTGTGAAGTTTTGATTCGAGAGTCAATTGCTTATCGCAAACACTCCATATTTGTCTCGGAGCACGCGGCAGCACCAATTCGTCCAGCATCTCATAAATCCATAATTCCGAGTCTGCACTTCCCCGGATTCTCACTCACGCGCTTGGCATTTGCAATCCCCATTCTGAGAGGGGACGGGGAAACGGGGCACCCTGCCTGCTACCAACCATGGATGATGTCGTGGAGAAGATCTCTAAAGCCTGTGAGCCGTGCAGGTTAGTAATCCATGTTATACCTTCCCCTATTGTTGTCTTTAGAGTATGAAGTCAAGACAGCTTCGTCTTGTGTTGGAATGTATGGCTACTTAGCTCGCGATTCGGCCCCGACGGATTCAAGGAGGGTAACTATTGACACCTATTCATTGGTTAGGAAGAAGAAAGTGCGGTGTGACGGCAAGCGACCCTGTCGGCGATGTCAACGGAGACCCGCCGATTGTGCTTATAGGGAACGTGCCAGGATTCGCAAATCGACGCGCCAGAGCCTGAGAAATGCCCTGAACGAAGACCAAAGCATCGATGAGCTTCAGGGCGAAGGTTCAATTGCCGAAGCCAGCGATGACGCTGCTCGGCCCAAGGAGAGAACCGAACAAGCCCGGGCCCAGCTGTATCAGAGCGTCGCGGCCACTCATGGTAACGAGGCCGACTCGGTCGAAAGCTCGAGGCTATTCTACGGCCCCTCTTCCCAGTTCGCCTTTCTGCAGCAGGTGCACCGTGAAATCTTGTGCTCTGGCACGCAACAGATCTCGGGCGAACGTGAGGTGGCAGAAGGGGGCCCCGGATTGGACCTATTTGTGCAGAGGTCAATCTTCTTTGGTACTCCGCAACGAAGTCGCGCAAATCTCCTTCCATCCCATGCCTCCCTCTTGTCTGCATTGCCGGTCGGACAGGCTGTCGAGTTCCTGGCCGGCTTCAAAGCAGCATCATCCATAGTGCCACTATACACTAATCAGGAGCTCGACGATATGCTTCATCACTTTTATAGCGATGGCTCGGACTCACCTTTGTCTCCTCAGAAACGGGCAATCACCTTGGCCATCCTAGCCATCGGTGCTCTTACCACCCCCGAGACGGACCTTGCCGAATTATTGCTCATCAGAGCGAAGCAAGAAGCCGCCGTTTGTGATGATATGGCGAGCTTGTCCATGATCCAATTTTCAATTCTCACTGCCATATATCAGATCAACATGGGGCGTCCAAACTCGGCGTACATTAATCTCGGTGTGGCCTGCCGGAAATCCCTAGCAATGGGCCTCCACAAGGAAAGTTACATAAGCCTCCCAGCGGATATTTTGCAGAAGCGTCGCATGACTCTATGGTGTCTATATTTTCATGAGAGGTAAGCTATTCTGTTGTCCTAGATAGAAGTCCTACTGAAGCGATTAATGTTTTAGATGGCAAGCATTGGCACTTGGGAGGGAAGGCTCTCTGAAGATGTCCGACATCTCGGCACCCTTTCCCGACTCACAACCTGTGCTCGTTGGTCTGTGCAAGCTGGCTCAGATTGCAGAAGACGGCGCAAGGCTTATATATGGACGAAGATACGACTCGCTCGGCCAGCTCTACGTCACTGCTGAAAAGATTGGCTCGCGCCTCCGCGAATTTGCAGAACAAAACGGGATAGGATCAGCCGGGATACCCAGTAAACAAGCACCCAGGGGAACAATAGCATCTCTACGGTTGCATTTCGGTAAGCACTCTCCTTGATCGACCATTATCATGCATTCAATCATTAAGATCCAATAGTCTACTACCACGTGATCATGCTCACTTATCGACCATTTTTGATCGCCGAGTCCGCCTTGAAGCCCACCTCTGGTGATAACAAAGAGCCAGATGTGATGTGGCTTCGGCAGGCATGCAGGTACGCGATCGATGCAGCTCAGGACTCGATAGTCTATGCAGCGTCTTTGTACAGAAAAGACGGTGCCTGCAAGGTATGCTCAATCCATTTTGCTCACGTTAGAAAAGTCTGCTAAAGCCCTTGCCGTTAGACTCTGAGATACAATGCCTTCTTTTTCGATGCGGCTTGCGTAGTACTCATGTACGACATGCTTCGACACCCGGCAAAACACACGTACAATGTCGATTACATACACACGGCTCTGCGTTGTCTAAGTACCATGATTCAAGACGAGCCAGTCACGGTAACACAAAACTCGATCCAGCAGATCTTGCGTCTGGTCGAGTTCACCATTGCCAGCATTACCAATGCACACAACCCTGCAGCCGAACTGACGTCCCTGGCGCCAGACACAGCCCCGGATGAGGCCACCAAAACTGCAATTCAGACCTTGCCGCAGCTGAATACCCAATTCCCATCGCTCAATGCCAATCCAGCCAACTCGTCTCAACAATTCATCCACTTTAGCGGCATGCCGTTTGTGCCAAATCCAGGGACCTTTGGCAGCTCGACCGGTCTGGGTGAATCCAACATGTCCTACAATGACCCCTTTCCGTACTTTCAAAATGATGTGGTCACTACAGATCTCTTCAACTTCTTCCCGATAGACCTCATGTCGCCATATAATACCTCGAGTCTTGACGGGGCGGATCATCATACTACTTGATACAAGCGCGTTACACTGCCCAGTGATCCCACAACAGGACGACCCTCTTAGCAATACAGTTAAACTTAAGGTAATCTGTGTGGCGGATGGTTCCTGACCGGAAGTCGACCACTGTGCATGGTCTTTGGCTCGGAACGTTCCTGTGCAGTTTCGCTATCCTTTGGACCCAAAGACCAGACGGCATGAATTGAGCCATGACGACCAATGCTACGGCGGGCAGGCTGGGTCAGTCGAGATGAGACTGCCATGGCTCAGCGCCAATTGGGATGAACCCCACAAGGGTATCAGCCGGCACAGGAGCCGCCGATCTGCGCCATCGGGCGTGGCGGCACATTTGACAGATTTCCATCAGCAGAAGTTCAGATCAGTGCCACTTAAGCTAGGTAAAATGTTATAATTGGGCCTTGTCGGAAATAATTATTCATAGTATGTAGTCTGATGTGGATCCGCTTGTGTAGGATCCGCGACGTTCCATGCTTTGGCTGAGCGGCACTCGTCTGATCTGGGGTTTCAGCGCCCGCGGGGCAGCTTCAAGCGACAAGGACAAGCTAGGAATGATCGTCATCAAAGGTCGGCCGACAGGCAAGGCTTTCCGTCAGACGCATGTACATATCAGACGCCAAGTGATGAAGAATTATATATATCATGATTCACTCGCTCGATTGACAACAACTTCTTTCCATCAGTCAATCAATCACTCATTCATTCGCATTTATCGCATTCAATACTTCCGGCCCGGCGCCTTTCGCTTCTGTAAATTTTAATTCCACTCATTTATTACGGATCAGGACATTCGTTTCTACAAACAACACAAGACAAAATGGTTCGCATCAGCATCATCGCAACTCTCGCTTGTAAGTCCGAACCCAAGGTCGCGTGCGCAGCGACTATCGGGGACTAGATTGGACTGACCATGATTGATTTCAAGTCGCGATCGGCGCCATCGCTCTTACTCCCAACGACGCCGGAGCTCGTGATGTTGGTAACGGCCAGGGCCAGCAGTTCACCACCGGAGGCTGCGTCGCCGACGACGACTGCGCCGAGGGATGCTGTGCTGGCGGTGCTACCGACGCCCAGGGCAACGCCGTGGGTATCTGCTCGGGCATTGGTGCCGAGTTCCAAAATGTGAGTTTTAATCACGAACATAAAACTGTCCCGAGCATTCGAAAGGAAATAAGTAGGCTAATATTCATCTTTTCTCTAATCATTTAGGGAAAGACTGGTTGTGGCTTTGAGGACCCCAACGCGGCCCAGAGCATTGCCAATGCGCAGAAGATTGTCCAGAAGCAGGGTTTCTAAGCCTGCCGGAAAGCAAGGCGGTTATATCATGAAGGGACTTGGACACTATGTTGAACAATATGATAGATGCCTATGTTCAGGCTCTATCTATGCAACAACCGCAGCAGAATATAGGGGCCTTTGGCTTTATAGGCATTTATGGGACACTTTCCCATCTGCGTACAACAAATTACAATAAAACACTTATTGGATATAAACGCACCCTCTTGAGCTCCATTGTTGCCGTAGTAGATGAAGACGTTTCTCACAAATTTTATTTATCGCGTTCTGAAGTAACATTTCAATACTTCTGAATGTCATTTTGACAACTTCTAGATGCCAAAATCATATGATACGCGTATTCATGAAGATAAGCATGTTCCCACTAAACAGACATGTCACCCCTGTGTTTAGTGGCTGCGGTTCCTGTCTAGTGCATCCTAGCGGCGCAGGGCGCCAGAAGACGTAATTATGGCACTTTCAGCACCAATCAGCGCTCCCAGGCTCCAATACGCGTATTCCCACAGCCAGTATTACATGACCAGAATACACGTATTCCCCATAATATGTGGCACATACTGTCCAGCCTACATCAAAGAATCTCACTCAGCCATCCGGTATCAAACTCGTCTGGTTCATATTTCTGCCGATCCTGAATCCTTATTCGTCATTTCTGTATTCTTCCCACGTGGATTTCCACCTGCCATATGCAAAGAAAAAGGCACAGCCCCTTGGCTCAGCTGGAGCCATGGCCAATATGCCTGATCTACCATGTGTTGTTTGTGACTCTCTGGCCGTGGTTCCACATTGCAATACGCGCGATGAAAAAGGGTCTTCCTGGTTGAGGCCAACAAGGCTGCTAGACATGTCAGAGGGAAGGATATGATTATAAAGTCTTGGCTGTCACATCTCACAGGATTTCCCTCTTATCCATCAGCATCAACACACAATACTACGACAGGTCACTATACCTGGTACCTTACGCCTCTCAGAGTACTATACTTCTATAACCGGAGCGCCGTACCATATTTTTCGACCATGTCTACCGACCACTCCTTGCCGATAGCCATCTTGGCTATTGATATCCTGCTATCATTCCCAGCCATCTACAATATCTTCACGCATGGCGTTCGACGTGGTGCAATTATGGGATGGGCTTTCTTCTTCATATTCCTGACGTTGCGCATCATCTCCAGCGCACTGCAGCTCTCCGACTCCAACAGCAGTACGGCATCGCTCGTCGCCAGTATTGGCTTGTCACCCTTACTGCTCTCGACACTAGGTCTCCTTCACGAGTCGTAAGTACTTTACCTTGAAACCCTACTCAAGCGAGTCCTTGTTGGAAAAAGAAACCTTGATGTTGACTTGGGTCCCTCTCTTCTCACAATTTTAGCCGATCCTACATTTTCGATCATCTCAACCACAAGACGGAGAAATTTTGGGTCCTCGCCCTGCACGTCCTCATCACCGGCGCGGTGGCCATGACGGCAGCCGGCGCCTCGGGCATTAGCCAGCCCGGCGCGACCGACGAGATCCGCGCCAAGGACAAGAAGCTCGTCACGGTGGGCATGGTCGCGCTGCTCACCAGCTGGGTGCTCATCACCCTCGTGGCCGCGACCTCGTTCTTTGCCCGGCCCTCCTCCACCCGTGCCACTGCCACTGCCGCCACCCACCCAGACGTCAAGCAGGGCAACCGGCTGCTGTACGCCGTCATGTTTGCCCTGCCGTTCCTCGGCATCCGCGTCGTGGTCGGTCTGGTCTACTTTGCCACGCTGAACCAGGACCTCAGCCCCGTCAGCGGCACCCTGGGGTACAAGGTGGGCCTGGGCTTCATCGAGGAGCTGCTCATCTCCCTGGCCTATATCGCGGTGGGCATAGTGACGAGGAATATTGGAAAGGAGGGAGCGACGACGCGCCGGCCGCAAAAGGTCTCTACCGAGGAGGCTGCTTGGGGTAGTCGTCGATGAGAGGAGAGTGACGACAGTTTTACTGCAAGAGAATGGGGATAATGGGATTCGGCCACGCAATGAATGGCCATGATTTAATTAGTTCTTTCTCCGTATACTACATATTCAGATTCAATTCAGTTTCATACTCAGAGAAAAGTAGAACGGGTATCATTACCTGCGTACATGCTGGCCGTTCTACAAATTCTTGATGAAATTCGAAAGCCTTCTTCAAATTGAAGTTAAAGTTCGTAAAGATAGTCCGGATAGTTTCTAGAGGTCTCGTTGTGCAGCACGCATGCACGTCTCATACAGCCTGGTCAACTGGAGATGGCCAGAAGCTCGATGAAACGGAGGCTGCTGCACGCAGTACTTCAAGGTTATCGGCGGTTCAAGGCCCGAGACCATGAGCACACCATGTAAGGTTATATCAACCAGTTTTGTACATGTGGTACCTCATCGCACAAGGTGCATGAGAAGTGCATACGAGCGTAATGTGTATTTGCTAATTCCTGTGCAGATGCCCAAGTTATGCAAATCTGTTCAACTGAGAACAAAGCACATGAGAGTCGGGTGCTACATTTATCGCCGTCGAGGGATATATCTTCTACCGAAACAATCATGGCGGTTGTTGTCCCGGCGTATCCAATGCAGTACAAAGTGATTGTGCCTCTGGGTAAGGCGTGTGCGTACCTGTTATTTACTCTAATGGACATCAATGTTGCACTGTTGGCGGCCATCAATACCCGCCCTAGGTATCGAACGGGGCCCCACTTCCCCGCACTTTCCGGGGGCTTAGCTAGGAGGGCCCCGCTGCTGCAAGAGAACAATTGGAAAATCGACGGCGGGCCGCTGGTCGATTGAATTGAACTCCACATGATTGCTTGATGCTAGGATCATGGACAGGGTGGTTGGACTGTCCATCAGACCATTGAAGTGCCCATCTCGTGCCACCTTCGAGAGACGATAGAAGGAAGAAGAGGGATGTCAACCAAGTAGATACTCGAGATGAGAGAGAGCACGCAGGTCCGGACGCGCTTTTGCACTTCTATCCCCTTGAAATGAAGACGTTGCAACAAAGACAGGCTACACGGGTTACAATTTCCCCCAGTGTCGTGTCCATCGTCTCCAAAGTGCTCGGTCGTTTTCTCGCCGAGCCAATCACAACCTTGCCTTGTGCTCTGCTCGGCGTCATCCCATTCGTCCTCGATCCATGAACATCCTATTCTGCTACACACCTCCAAGCGCCAGTATATGTAGAAAGCCACTTGGGGGAGGAGCGGGGAGAGGGAGAGGAAGAGGGGAAGTCCAAGAGACCAAGCGCCTGATGGTGATGGATGACCTGTCGACTCTGCTGGTAATGGTGGTAGTAGTGGTGGTTATTCGGCTCGGGTGATGATTATGACTTTTGGGTAATGTAGGTTTGGGGGAATTGGTGAAAGGGCAGGAAGGTAGAGTTCAGGGTCCATCCAATTCAACCAGCCCAGCCGTGCCAGCTTGCAACTACTCCCCGCGTGGCGTTTTCTTATTTTTCTCTTTCTCGATTTGTTTTTCCACTCACTCTCTTGCTAGCATTGTTCTTGTCAGAGTTAAAATTTCTTACAATTTGTTTTCAATCTGTTCTGGTGAGCAGTCGAGTCGCGAATGAATGACGGGTGATTGCCTCAACCGGCCCTTTCATCCGGGCAGTCAACTTCTATCGTGCTCCATTGCCTCCCTACTCTTTTCTTCTGAGCATCAGTGCAGTAGCTAGCTAGCGATTCAATCATGATATGCCATCCGGTCCTGCGGCCAGCATTGGTCGCGAGCAGCGTCAGTTCACGCGCGACTGAACAGCTTGCCCGAGCTGCAACGTCGCGCATTTTAGGTTCGTCGACGCTCCAATCCCCATCCATGTCTACCTACATACCTATCCAGTAGCGGCCTCTTCATCCAGGCCGTTCATGCGTTGAATGCCTCTCTCCCACACACACTCACACACACACCTACCCGGGTTATTGTCGTCCTCCATCTGTGCTATAGGCAGTAAGCACCATGTATGTAATGTATACCTCGTACTAAAGCACGCCTCTTAGCCACACAACCAATCACGGGCCTCACCATCTCATGCCAGCAGCAGAAGAAGCAATGGCACAGTACCGTAGTCAGGAAGCCCGTTGTGTTACCAGCGGCTGTCAAGCATGATCGCCGTCAACCTGCAGCATCTGCAGCATCATCTCGCATCATCCCCACGACCGCCTACTCCACGGTTGTTGAGCCGCACTCAACGCCCTATGATGGCCTCACCGTCGGTGTTCCGCGTGAGACCTTTGCAAATGAACGCCGCGTGGCCCTGACCCCTCAGAATGTGACACTTTTGAAGAAGAAGGGCTTTGGCAAGGTCATTGTTGAGCGCGGCGCTGGAACGCTGGCTGACTTTCCCGACGAGGCTTATGAGAATGCAGGGGCCACGCTCGTCGAAGCTGGCAGTGTCTGGGCCGCGGCCGACATTGTTCTCAAGGTCCGAGGACCGAACACTGCCGAGATTGATCGCATCAAAGAAGGCGCAACCGTCATCTCGTTCTTGCAACCTGCCCAGAACCCGGACATTGTTCAGCGACTGGCTGCTCGTAATGTGACCTCGTTCGCAATGGACATGATTCCGCGCATCTCTCGTGCCCAGGTCTTTGATGCACTAAGTTCCATGGCGAACATTGCCGGTTACAAGGCTGTTTTGGAAGCGTCCAACAATTTTGGGCGCTTCTTGACTGGCCAAGTTACTGCGGCTGGTAAAATCCCTCCTTGCAAGGTCCTTGTAATTGGCGCTGGCGTTGCTGGACTAAGTGCGATTGCCACGGCACGGAGAATGGGAGCCATTGTTCGTGGATTCGATACTCGGTCTGCTGCCAGAGAACAAGTACAGTCGCTGGGAGCCGAGTTTGTCGAAGTTGAACTACAGGAAGACGGTTCCGGTGCCGGAGGCTATGCCAAAGAAATGTCTCCCGAGTTCATCGCGGCTGAAATGAAGCTCTTTACGGAACAGGCTCGAGAGGTCGATATCATCATCACGACTGCTTTGATTCCTGGCAAGCCTGCCCCCAAATTGATCACAAAGTCCATGGTAGAAATCATGAAGCCTGGTTCCGTCATTGTGGATCTGGCTGCTGAGGCTGGTGGTAATTGCGAAAAGACTGAAGCTGGAAAATTGGTCACGCACAATGGGGTCAAGATTATTGGTAAGTCCAAAGATTCATTGGTGGTTTTACACAACGCCAGTAACACTTTCCAGGCTACACTGATCTTCCTTCTCGTCTTCCTACGCAATCTTCGACACTCTACTCCAACAACATTGTCAAATTTCTCCTGTCCATGGCACCAAAGGAAAAGTCCTATGGAATCGACTTTTCAGACGAAGTCGTACGAGGTGCGATCGTAACAATGAATGGCGAAGCTATCCCTGTTGCTCCTCGACCTGCTCCTCCTCCAGCACCAGCAGCGAAGCCTACAGCGACCGTCGAGGAAGTGGTTGCGATCACTCCCTTCCAAAAGACCACAAGGGAAGTTGCAACGGTCACCGCTGGAATGGGAACCGCTTTGGCTCTTGGCAAAATGACCGGTCCGCTCTTCATGGGGAATGCTTTCACCTTTGCTCTAGCCTCGCTCATTGGATATCGAGTGGTCTGGGGAGTGACGCCCGCTCTTCACTCACCTCTCATGAGTGTTACGAACGCCATATCTGGTAAGTTTTGTATCCCGCTCTTTCTCAATACACGACTAACGTTTGTAAGGAATGGTTGGTGTTGGTGGGTTCTTTGTCATGGGAGGCGGTTATCTCCCTGAAACCTTCCCCCAGGCACTCGGTGCTGTATCTGTACTCTTGGCGTTTGTTAATGTTTCTGGTGGATTTGTTCTTACCAAGCGCATGCTCGACATGTTTAAACGTGAGGGCCTACCATGATATCTTTGTACTATCTCCGCTTACACTTACCAGGTCCTACTGATCCGCCGGAGTTTCCATGGCTCTATGCTGTCCCGGCCGCACTGTTTGGAGGAGGCTTCCTAGCTGCTGCTTCTACAGGCGCTGCCGGGTTGGTACAAGCCGGATATCTCGTGAGCTCGGTCTTGTGTATCAGCTCCATCTCTGGACTGGCAACTCAAGCGACAGCCCGCATGGGTAATATTCTTGGTATACTTGGTGTTGGTACCGGTATCCTTGCCTCCCTACTTGCCGTCGGTTTCTCGCCAGAGGTTTTGACACAGTTCGGCGCGCTTGCTACCATTGGCTCCATTGTCGGCTTCGTGATTGGTCGTCGGATCATACCCACTGACCTGCCACAGACGGTGGCAGCTCTTCATTCCGTGGTTGGTTTGGCTGCCGTACTCACAAGCATCGGAAGTGTCATGGGCGGTTTGGACCACATAACGACCCTTCATCTTGTCACTGCATACCTGGGAGTACTCATTGGTGGTATCACCTTCACTGGCTCCATCGTTGCATTCCTGAAGCTGGCTGGAAAGATGTCATCACGGCCGCTACGCCTCCCCGGGCGTCATTTGATCAATTCCGGAATGTTGGCTGGAAACTTTGCGACAATGGGTGCGTTTGTCACCATGGCACCTGGTTCACCCATGATTGCCGCACTTGCCCTGAGTGCTAATACCATACTGTCCTTTGCCAAGGGCTTTACAACAACAGCTGGTATCGGAGGTGCAGACATGCCTGTCGTCATTACAGTTTTGAATGCCTATAGTGGCTTCGCACTCGTGGCCGAGGGCTTCATGCTCGACAATCCTCTACTGACCACGATTGGCGCTCTGATAGGCGTGTCTGGTTCAATTCTGTCATATATTATGTGTGTCGCCATGAACCGGTCTTTGACTAATGTGCTCTTTGGCGGCATATCGGCGCCTGCAGAGACAGAGTACAAAGTGGAAGGAGTGATCACACAGACGAATGTTGACGAAACTGCTGAGGCATTGACAAATTCCGAAAGTGTTATCATCGTGGTCGGCTATGGCATGGCGGTAGCAAAGGCGCAATATGCCCTCAGCGAGATTGTCAACACATTGCGATCCAAGAACATCAATGTCCGGTTTGCCATTCACCCGGTCGCTGGCCGCATGCCTGGGCAATGCAACGTCTTGCTGGCCGAAGCCAGTGTCCCATATGATATTGTGCTCGAGATGGATGAGATCAACGATGACTTCCCTGATACAGACCTGGTCATGGTTATTGGAGCTAACGATACAGTCAATCCTATCGCTCTCGAGCCAAACAGTCCAATTGCTGGAATGCCGGTGCTTCACGCTTGGAAGGCGAAACAAGTTATAGTGATGAAGCGGGGCATGGCTTCAGGCTACGGTAAGAAGACATCCCAACTTTTTGTTTTGCGGTCCGATGTTTTACTGACTAGAAGAATTCAGCCGATGTCCCGAATCCCATGTTCTACATGCCTGGAACCAAGATGCTGTTTGGTGATGCCAAGGTGACTTGTGACGGTGAGTGTCTGATTAGCCTCATACCCTATGACCAATACTGATATTTCATGTGTAGCAATCAAAGCGGCGATCGAGTCTCGGACTTAGGGACAAGTGGAAAGTAGACAGATGCATCCTCTGCAGGCATATTGGGTTGGCGCAGTGCATGCAATCTATCTAGACACTCGGGTGCAGGCTGTGTTCTAAAGTTTTGTCTCTGGCAATTATCTATCTACAGTACCTATTTAGATTGCCTTGTTCTGACTATGAATAGACATGGACCATTGTTTGTCGTCGTATAGGTATGCGTCCTGGCTGGGGTTCAGGATCCCTATTCAGCTGGGTGCATTTTTATCTGCGTTTGATGAGTTGTCGCGATATTGAGTTTAATCATTAGTTTCACTCGATATTGAATGTTCTCGGACCAACGTCATTTCTTCTGAAATGGCCTGCGCATGGGTCAATTGATAGATAAGGATACCTATTCAATAGAAAAGCAAAAGGACACGACTGAAAAAAGCGTTTATTCAGTCCAGCGGCTTGGCTTTACCCCCAAAAAGTCATGCCCGGATGTAGAAATGAAAATGAATCGCGGGCTCGGAGGTTCGGACTTGATTGCGAGACTGCAATGAACACACTTCAGAAGTTCAGCCTGGATCGTGACTCAGATGATGGGCAGGAACGGAAGCCGTGCCAAGTGCCAGAACGGCGCGATGGAGACGGGATACGCGCTGTCTGCCATGGTGTGCGTTTTTTGCATCAACCGGTCGCGGCAGATTTCTTCTTTTGGCACCAGACGGTCGTTGTGCTGGCTGACGGGCCGCTAGAAGGTGCAATCGCGCGGGATGACGATGCTGGCTGACGGACACCAAAGGCACTCGTCTGACAGGCTAATGACTTACCATCACTCCGCGTAATTTAAATCGACACTTCAACTCCCGGGGCCATGTGAGGAGAGAGAGAATGAATGGGTGCGAAAAGGGAGTTTGCAAGACAGCGGGACGGAAATAGCATATCAATAAAACGCGCAACTGTTCGTATGATGCCACGCAAAACTGTTCATCACCAAAGACAGGGTGTGTCTCGCCTGATCACCGACAGACACCAGATTAAGTTGACAAGAAAGAGATGCCGCGTTCGTGACAAGATGGGAGAGACATTGGAGACAGCTCCTTGGCTGCTTGGCTCTCTCTGCCTGCCGAAGTGCCACTAACTGCGCGCCACCCGCGGCGCCGCTGATCCCACTTTTGTGGACAGTTGTTCTACTGTAGTACTGCTGTTCTAAGGGGGGAAAAAGAACTTCAATCCAGAACAAATGGTGGGTTGAGGAAAAGCAGATACCCCCTTCTTGGCACTCTTGTGCTCAGATCAGGTACATGACATTCCAGACTCGGATTCTCCTCTTCTTCTTCTTCTTCTATTTTAGAGTTCGGTGCCTTGTCAGCCAAACAGCTCGGACCCGTCAACGGTCAGATACGACATGCGCTTGCTTGGTAACATAGTAGGCGTGCATCAGTGGGTGAAAGAAAATGCACGCTGCAGCCCTGGCCTTGTTTCGAGATAAATGCGTTGTCTCTCGGTTCAGCACGTTCAGACTCCATAATACAACACCTTGTTTTCTGCGCGCGATTGATTCGGCATAACAGTGGGCATTCGAAAAGACCGAACGCCTTTGTTTTTTCGTTTTCCTAAATTTGAGGAAACGAGAACAAGAAAGAAATGAATTATATTGTATGGATCCTCTTTTGGCCCAAGAATACGGGAAGGAGAGATGCATGAGAGGATCCCTTTCAAACAAATGCCAAATCTCAAAATACGGGGGAAAGCTGTGATAAGAATTGGCAATTGCAGTGTGCACAATCCACTGCTGGGGGGTGGTATCCATTCATTCTGCCCTGCGCCCCCCTCAAGGACCCTCTGTAGATAGTGGGTGCTATGCCTATTTTGGCATATGCGCTGGACCCAGAATCGGAAAACATGTGCTTTCTCTCATTCGGGTGTCTGACTCGAAGAAACCATCAAAAAAAGAGTAGAAAAGGGATCATCAAACAAACGCGAGAAAAACCAAAAACAGAATGCCGCCGCGGCCGTTTAACCGAAAGCCAAGAGATATTCAAGTTCGACTTGTTCTCGTTTTCCCACTCAATCGGGCAAACGAAGCACAGGTGGGCGCCAACCTTTGGACAAGCGCGCGCATGGCAAGCATGGCCTTTGCCCGTTTTGATGGCAGTAATGCGAGAGCCTGACTTGCATGCCGGGGGCGGCTGGTATGTGGGCGGCAACTTGGCAAGTGGGTTGCTTGGTTGTGGGTTGTCGGTTTGTTTGGAAAAAGTCTAACGATGGCCTCTCGTTCACGCATGGCTAGCATCTATGACGATACTTTTGTTTTTTTTTTCTTTGCTGTTCATGCTTGAAGCGCTATAGTAGGAGCATTACATACTAGACACCTCACCTCGCCTTTGCCGCCGTGGATCTTCTCCCTAAAAAAAAGTAAACTGCCGGCGTCTTATCGTCTTTTAGAGAAAAAACTTTTTGAGCCTGATTGACGTTTTTACTTGACATGATGTCTCTGCGCGGAACCCGAGCAAGCCAGCAAACCAGCAGCTAGCTGCAGGGGGCGATTTCAGGTCGCTTCAACCTTATCCTCGCCCTTAATCGCAGTGTCCCCACGCAGCATGTTGCATGTTTTTCGGCGCAGGTACAGACATTTTTTTAAGGGCATGCAGATGCAGCAAAGTGGTCTCAGCCAATTGACTATCTTGCATCTAACTCAAAAAGAAGAAATGACAGCACGGAGAGGAGAGAGAGGAAGAGAGAGACAAAATGAAGAGCAGAGATATTGTTACGTTACTGCTTCGGAGTTCGGAGCGTATGAGCGAGGCATTAAACAGGGGATACTGTGAACACTGAACAGAATACTGTCATTGATGTGTACTACTTACACTCCAGTCCTTTTGGTTGAGATACACCAAATAGTCGGCGCGTTGTTTGCTGCAGTTCAGTTGCACAATGCTCTGCTTACTGTGAGTATGTCACTGCAGGCTGTTATTTCCACGCCATCCATCATACTGCATGTAGTTCGCCTATAGGATCATCACGGTGGACGGACAACTGGTTGGCCCAGAGAGCGAGCCAGCCGAGGGGGACGACCAAAAAAGAATCATTCGACAATAATAACAACCAAAATCTCCGAGGACCCAAGGCTCAGGCTGAGGGAAAATCCATTCGTCAATTAACCAGAGTCAAGAGTACACACAGTAGAGCAGCTCTGCTGTTCGTATTTGGCAGTTCGTATTGACACCCCCTGTCCCGACAGTAGTACCACCCATCAGCACACATCAAAGAAAAAATCAGATCCATTTCTTTCCCCCCTCTCCCCTCTCCCCCAAGCCACCAGCCTCATTCGGGCATTAGTTTCGCTTCTTTATGCTTCACTTTACGACTCGTGATTGGTCGCGCTTCAGGTAACCTTACTTTCTACCACTAAGGAGACCAGGATTCTCCCAAAAGATGAAGTCTTGGTCGATCCGATCTGCATGTGGTTTAGCCAGGCACCGCTAACTGACCCTGGGCCCCTGCTTTTCCTGCTATCCTGTCCTATCCTGTATCGTTCATCAACTCCTCACGAACCGAAAGCCCTGAGCTGAGTGAGTGATGAGGTACTGTGTTTAGTCGCTGTAGTTAGTCTCTGCTGTCACTACTGCTCCGTGTCTCTGTCTCCCACTCACTCTCTATTGTTGCTGTCTCTCTGACCTCACGCGCATACTCTCACGCTCTCTGATCATTGCTCAATTCATCCCTTTTTACCGCCGCAGCCCAGAATAGACAGAGAGACAGACAGTCAGTCAACAACCGCCCATCATATCATTGCACATGACTCCTCATCGTCCCCATCATCATCATCAGCAGCATCTTTCATCCACGCCCCTCAGCTACATATCTCGCTAACCCCATACCTACCGTAAAGTAATGTACTTCGTACAGCTAAATGACTATTCAAAAGTGCTAATACTCCATATCCTCTCCGCTATCCACACCCACCACACCAAATGCTCACTGCGCATCACCTGTCACGGATGATGCATGGCGTCTGCATGGCCCAATTCAAGCGCGAAGCCATGTTCCGTAAGATAGATTGACAATCTTCCACTTCATGTGGACCAGAGCGTCGGGCTAGTATTGACCAGTCTCAACGCCTCCTACTCCTCCTCATCCACCCTACACCCTACCCCCCCATGTTCAACGTCGCTCGAACCCCCTGGTCCTTCGTCGGCCTGGTCGGCCTAGGCTGGGCATACCCTGGGTCAGCGGCGTTGGCGGTGACCCTCTTTCATACTATCGTGCTTGTGGTCCTTGTAGTCCTTGTGGCTCCTTGGCCCTTCCCCCGATCGGTAAGCTAAGCCGCAGAACCAGTCCTCTCCCTTATAATAGAAAAATATACCCGCCCGCATACGTCGTTTTTTACCTGTTTGTTTTCTTCAACACAAGTTCAAACTCCCCGTGGCGATCTTTATCATTTTCGCCTTCCGCTCGTTAGCCCAACCCTTGCCTCTTGTGTAGCCGCCCTTCCTGCACGCTCTCACTTGGCGATCTTATAATAGATCTTAAAAAGGTTTTATTTTCCTTCTTATAAGAGAGACCGTCCGTGTATACTCTATCAGAGAGGCAAACCTATTCCGATATATCAAGTTGGGAAGAAAGAATCACAGAACGGAACCATGAAGTTGTCAATAGTAGCATCGCACGCCCTGAGCGGTGCCGTCGTCTCTGCGCTCACACTGCCTCAGACCACCCCCAACAAGCGTGGACTGGATGCTGATCCCCTCGACCTGGACCGGTTTGGATGGTTCGAGACCTTGTCGCTTGAGGATGCCAAGTCGGGCATTGTCAAGTCGCACAACGGCAGTCTCTCTAAGATCGTCGGCGAGATCGCAGACGACTTCTCGGGCGTGGCCGACGCCATTGCCAACGCCCTGAGCGTGGCACCCAGCAAGAGCAAGGGCACTGACTCGGAGACCACTGAGACGGAATCCTTCTCCAAGGTCAACACTGTCCAGGCCGCCTCGGCATCGTGTCCCAACCCCAACATCCGCTTCGAGTGGAGGAACTACTCGGACACGGACAGACACGCCTTTGTCAACGCCGTCAAGTGTCTGATGGACGCCCCGGCCTCGGGCAACTACGCCCCCGCCCAGAACCGCTGGGAGGATATCGTCCGCGTGCACCAGGCCATGACCAGCACCATCCACGGAAACAACATCTTCCTCTTCTGGCACCGCTACTACGTGTGGACCCTCGAGCAGATCATGAGGGACGAGTGTGGCTTCGACCGGGCCTTCCCGTGGTGGGATGAGACCCTGGATGCTGGTAACTTTGCCGGCTCCTCCATGTTCACGGCCGACTTCTTCGGAAGCCTGCCGGGTGCCACCAATGGCCAGGGTACCTGCATCACCGATGGTGTAAGTTATATATGACAGGACCTCTATATACGAAAGTTGCAGCTAACCTTAAAATTTTCCAGGCCTTTGCCAACCACATCTGCCACATTGGGCCCGGCACGGGCAACACGGACCACTGCCTGTCGCGGGCTGTGGACGAGTCGCTGACGGCGCAGTCCAACGCCGACTTTGTCAACACGTGCAACTCGCGCACGTCGTACCCGGACATGGAGAACTGCGCCGAGCTGGGCCCGCACGCCTACGGCCACAACGGCATCGGCTCCGTCATGGCCGACGTGTCGTCGTCGCCCTCGGACCCTGTCTTCTTCATGCACCACCTGTTCGTCGACCGCAACTTTTGGCTCTGGCAAAACGCCGACGCCAGCCGCAAGACGTCCATCACCGGCTGCATCGACAACGCCTCCCCCTGCACCCCACTCACCCTCGACACCGTCATCAGCGTCCAGGGCCTCCGCCCCGACGTCACCGTCCGCGACATTATCGACACCGAGGATGGCGCCATCTGCTACCTATACACCTACTGATCAAAATCAAATCCTATAGAATATAGTAATTAATCATTTATTTATCCTTGTATCACCTTTTTTGGGTTACACACAATTTTCCCTTCAAAAATCACAAAGTCTTACGCACAATCAATTATTCTTTTTCCTCGTCTCCCTGCATCAGTATGGATTGAAGCGCCAATGCGCGTCCGGTTTTCAAAATGTGCAAAAAATCATGATATCATCTTTCAGAATTTGGCGTTTCCGTATAGGACTGGGGCTAGGGAAAGGCGGCATAGCAAGAGAGATTTCTATTACCTCTGCGCGATATCCAATCATTTTTCTTCCTTGTTTTTTTATCTAATAGTCAAGCAAAATTCCTAATGCTAATCCAAAAGAGTATCAAACTCCTAAAAGCTTGTTCTTCTTTCCGCCTTCAGTAACGTGCAGTAGCTTCTCTCCAGTAGTCGGCAAGAGAAAAGTTCGTATTTCTTCCTCGCCATGCAGATCCTCTAGTTTGGCATCATTCTAGTCGGCAACTATTCTGCTGGTGTCTTTGTTACGCGAAGGAGGCTACGACCTGCCAGCTGCATAGTGGTTACGCGATGGAAGGGGACTTTTTTAGTGTAAGCGGAAAGATCTGACGTCGGTGGTCATGCCAAGAAAGTGGTGCTTTTGTGTGCCACCCCCTCCTTTCACAGTTACTCCACGTGCTACCTCGTTATTCCCAGTAGCGTGAGCGCCTTTTTTTTTCGTCAACATCAGGTTTTCCTGACGCTTTTCCCGGCATGCCGTTACCCGGACGCCTTGGTCGCTCTTCGTATTACCGGTTGCATGCAAAAACACGTCGTTGGGTCAGATGTTGCGCGACGTTACATGCTTACCAAAGATGGCCCAGTGGCCCAAAGGAGCAGAAAAGCCTATGTTGTGGGACTCGATCTATAGTCAGCCTCATGCGGGTAAGACCAACAAGGAAAGAAGGATAAAAAAGTTCGTGTAAGAGTTGCGGTCTAAGCAAGAAAGCTTAACATGGGCTGATGGTAACACTTGAAATATGCGGGGGAGGCTCAGCAGCCCATCTAGTCAAAAGGCTTTTGCAGGGCCAATATTCATGACGTGGTGCTTTTGGATTTGTTATAGTCGGCTCACCTCGGTTCACACCGTTGGAACCGTATGGTCAGCGTAGATGCAAGCCACCACACCACCAACGCATGAGTGAGATGGAACTATTGATTTTTGGCCTTGGTGACAGTGGCGACGGGGGAGCTGAAGAGTTTACGATACCTCTATCTCTTGGGTATGGGATACCCAGGTGAGGTTAGACTAGAATCGAATATAATGAATATTATTTCGAGTGAAGAAGAGTTACAGGATGCGAACAATGCTGGCGGTACAAGTGGCGTTCGTACGAGGGTGTATCTAGTGTTCGGTCAGGAATCCGGCCAGCATTGGACTCGTCTATACTAATCCTATGTTCGTATCATGAGTATGGCCCTATGGTTAACGATAGTTCAAACCGAACGCCCAGACTGGATTAGTGAATGTCGCAATCGAGCATTCTCAAAGTGATACTTTTGCATATAGGCATCATTGTCTTTCTCAAGTTCAATGGAGTTTTATGCGGTAGACTCTGGCCATCATACTCTGTAGGTCATAAACAATCGACTGATAATTTTCCGGACCAACTGTTCATCCTTTAATAATCTCTTTTCGCAATCGAAAATCTCTCAAACTGTGTCTTACGATCCTGAACGACGCTCTATATATTGCTAGCCAGCAAATTTCAATGGAGTTGCGCTATATATCGACAAGAAATAATCTGGGACAGTGTAACAAAACATGTAGAACAACTGGCACTTGTCTATTTCATGAATGTAGTGGCGCTGGCAGAATTCGACTGGAGGAGCAACGATCGTGCCAATTTAGGCCATGTTGACCTGCTATAAGATGAAGTGGTGTGCTGGAAGTCAAATCGTTCCATCAACTCCTCATCTATCTAGGGATTTAAGACCACTTTACGACCTGTATATTACATACAGGAAGGATAGCATGTGCGGTTCATGCTATAAGATCGAATTCTCTCCCACGCTATCAATGATAAGCACACCCGACGACTTTATGCAAAAAGTCTCATAAAAGCCAGCGTCGTGAACGACGGCACACTGGTTATAAGAGGGAGAAAGGCTCTGTAGCAATACTACTTCAATTTTACACGAGCTGAGATCTTGTATCATTTTTTGAGGACTACTTCTATACTATTTGGAATTCTCGTGTTCTTTCAACCAACGCCTCATCACTCAAACCACAAAACGCCTCACCATGCATCTTTCCATGTACATATGCCTCGCCGACGATTCTCACGTATTTGTCTTTTACTGGTCTGATCACGATGGGTACCGAACCGCCGAAAAGAATAACAATCAAATCCCCCACTTGAGCCTCTCTCGGCACAAGCCCGATGAGGGTCTCTTCGTAATGGTTCACACCACTACTGCTGAACATGCGCCGATCCAATATCACGTCTCGTACGCGAGACAGGAACTCCACAGTGTTGTGGTCGGTTTCCGTCTTAAGCATCTCCTCTGTGTCGATGCAACGGAGCCGCAGGATCTGCTTGAAGAGTTTGAAGAATGCAAGACCGAATGATGTCGGTGCCACGAAACCCTTATTGTTCCTGTCGGCCACGAGAATCCGCCAAAGTCGCTCCCATACCTTGCGCGGTTTGTTCTGCACGGCCTCGCAGCCTTCAGAGAATGACATGCCGGCCATTTCCAAACAATCTCGGGACACGATGCCACCAGCCATTCGCATAGATAGGTCTGTGATCGTACCGACTTCAATTCCAGATGCGACTTGCACGCTATTGTCGACTGCTCGTGAATTACATGTGCTCTCAGCATCGCCAGCTGGGTTGGATTTGAGATTTAGATGCTTGCCGAGCGAGGATCTTGTTGGCGGTACAGAGGAATGCGACGGCACATAAGATTGGAAGCTCACATTTGGAAGATAATCCTTTGAGGCGGTGAATGGAGTGGCTATCCCCGTTAAGCCTGGTCCGATCCTACTCGAAGCCTTGGCCGAGAGGCGTCCGCGACGTTGCACATAAGCTGAAACCTGATCGCGTGCAACACAAACCCAAGAGGGCGTATCTTCACGCCAAGTCTTATCAGTCCAAACGTGGGTGATGTTCGCGTACTGGGGGTAGGCCCATGGCGTCGTCAAAATATCGAGAGTTTGGGAGGCATCAATCTCGTGTTTGATCACAGACAGGTAGACGTCGCGCAACCTTAACCTGTAATCTGCGCGACACGGCCATTTGGAACCCCGTCGTTCAACCATGGCATATAGCGCGAATATCTTGTCGCGGGGATCCGTGGCGAGTGATTCTAGAGTCTCCATAATCATCTCCCACAAAGAACAATTTTTCTTCAAGATTTCAAGACCATCCGCAGATCTCAAGATCGAGTTGCTCGTCAAACGGAAAATTCTTGCGGCATGATGGACCGGCTCAAAACTCAGTTGCTCGGATGGTGAGCCTGACTTGGCGAGGCCGAGCTGAATGTCTTGGTGCGATGATAAGTAATCCAGTATGAGATCCACGATCGTCTGTAGGTCCTGCGAATCAAGCTGGGTTTGACCTCGAATGAACGTTGCTCGTCTTGCGAAGGCCAATTCTTGTAAAACCCAAATCCGCTTGAACCAAGGGGAGCGCAGATATTGGTTCCAAGCCACACAGAGCGCCAGGACCGTTGACTTTGTTTCGCCTGATGTGTTCAGGCTGAGAATCAAGTCAACGTTCGAGACCGCCCATGTCGTGGAGGCATTTTCGTTGCCGAGCCAAACCAGCACACGGCTAGCCTTGCTGTAGATATCGGTCAT
Organism: Neopestalotiopsis sp. 37M; assembly: GCA_011058875.1. NCBI lineage: Eukaryota > Fungi > Ascomycota > Sordariomycetes > Amphisphaeriales > Sporocadaceae > Neopestalotiopsis > Neopestalotiopsis sp. 37M. The sequence goes on along the minus strand of SWKT01000032.1, from coordinate 41,685 downwards.
CAAGTCAACTTGATGATTTTTCTCGTTCATGTTATTTTGGTCGATACATAGCGCGTCGACCCAGAGCACGAGCGGCCTGTCGGACCTGCGAAGATCTCTCAATGCATCGTACAGATTCGGAGTCACCATTGAAGTTCGTGGCGCCGTGCAGGGATCAGCTATCTCCTCATCAGATAGGAAGATTTTCTGAGGAGGAAGATGTTCGCCCCACGTATAAGACAGGGCCTCGTAGGATGACGGGGCGAATATGCTGTCAATCACCAACGAACAATGAATCGGATCATCCCAACAGCCTGAGTGGAGATGAAGAAGTCTGATTTGACACGATTCCAGGCGCTTGTACTTGTACAATTGGGGCTTCTGTACATCTTCGAAATCTCCGTGCAGAACTGCGAGTGAGGAGAGAACGCTTTCGGGTCGCTCTGGAGGAGGTATTGACGAGATTGGCAGCTTTTCGATGAGGGATCGGGCTTGGTTTATGATCGTAGGGCGCTTGCGCGGCTCGTCACCACGATTCTCTTCTTCGGCGAATGCCTCGCTGGTATTGCGCTTTTTCGTGACATTAGCAGACATCGCATCAGACGATGTCGAGCTTGGATTAGAGCCAGTATCTTTCAAATGAGAGTTTATTCGGCGGGAATAGTGAATCTCTGGAAATATGAATGAAATGCTGGCGGGGGCTGCTTGTTTTGGCGATTGAAAACATTTTGGACTGTCTCGACAGGGTGTATCAGTGCATCACCACAATTGGGCATCAATCATGCAGACCAGTCACAAATTTGACCACTCCCATGCCGTCGTTCTGCGACCTGGGCATCTCGGCAGAAGCGCCCGCATGAGCATCCTACAGTTCCCGAATCTCACTGCATATGCACCACACGAACCAAGTCGGCTTATGCTCATGAAGCTGCCCGTTTCGCAGCCATAAGCCAGTCTCATGCTTTTGATTCTTAAAATAGCCTCTCAGATATGCTCAAACCGTACCCCTGGCAACAAACTGATTGGCGGATCGGTTGATTAATTCAATAAGTAGGATTTGAGCACAAATTCGCCCAGTTTTTGTCGATGATCATCTGTAATAATTTGCTTGCTGTATCTCAAGACCTAGTACAGGATAGACGGCGGGCTCGGCTGCAAGGCTACCACCTGCAACTTGGCCACACTTGGGGGCAACCCAGATAGCACGACGGCGGGACCAATTTGAGCATTATTGACATCAATCGTGGTCTCACCCAAGGTCATGTCTTGGATCTACAGGCCGGCATAGCGACTCTGACTTTGGAGGTGGGTTGAGAACACTGACTTTGAGCATGGCGGGGTTGTATAAGAAGAATTGGGTCACATAAATGACATTTCATGAATTTATGATTACATAATCAAGTGTGAGCAACATTGGAATCATGTGTCGCGGTAAGGCTCTGGCAAAAGGATGTCGATTGGACTTCAAGCGTCGTAACCAACAATGTGCCGGCCATAGAGTTCGGACATGGGCGCAAAGAAGAGGGGACCGAAATCGAAGCCCAGAAGCTGAAACAAAGCGATGAGCACAAACAATCCAAGACATACGATTTTCATCCGGATGCGTATCTCGATGGAGACGACAAGAGTTCCAGCAAATGTGTCATCTGACTGAAAGTCCTTGAGCAACTGGGGAATACCAGGAGCAATGGCCGAAGAGGCGGTAGAGCTGGCGATTGTTACCAGTCGCGAAACAATGCATATGATTGAAGATATCTTACCTAGGCATGAGGACACACATGACCACTCCGATTGTGTAGGCTCGTTTATATACAGGCCAATTGCGAGGGCTACTAGGATCATCGGGGCCATCCCAGGTAACCTTGTCGGAGTTGGGCGCATTTGATGCGATACCCAAGGTGATTTGTTCTTTTCCTATTGTAGCGATATCAGGACCTGATTTCTTATTGTCGTTGACGGTCGGTGGCTGCGGTTCTGCGTTCGACTGTATGTTGTTGATGCTCATGGTGGAGACGGTGGTTCATTGGGTGCTTTGACTTCGACTGACTGGCTAAGGTACTCACCGAGTAAAAGAATATGATAAATCGGAAGTCAAAATAAAATGAAATCTTTTTACCAAGTTGGCAAATTCGTTATAAGTCATGTGTGCGCCGGAGAATTTTGGCCCAAATAGGCAATCCATTCTCCGAACATTTGCACGTGTATAGACGACATATTACGTGCGGAGTGGCTGGCTGCTATTGGCTCAGAACGCGATATCAACCCCAAAACAGCGAAATCATATTGAAAATGCAAAAATCGCAGTCTGGTGTTGAATGTAAGCTGTGATCAGATTTTGGTCTTGTGTATTACTGGTCACTCTCATTTAGTGAATTGGTAACCGTTGCTTCTCGACAGCAGGTAGTGACCGCGTACCAGATCTGTTTTGGACTGAGATATTCGAATATCTCTTATGCCGGCTCTTGGGTTCATCCGAGAGTGAACTCGAGAGTATTGACTCCCAAGATTGGACATCGTGAACGAGATGAATACACTTTATAGTTCGACGAGCGTACTGTGGGACTAGTTGCATTTTATACTGTCATTTCGTCAGACTCGGGCCAAGAGACCCACAGCGCCCAGAAATCTTATTGGGCGATGTCGAGGTTGTCTAGCAAAAAGTTCGCGGGGGATTGAAGAATTGGGCCCAGACACAAATTCCTGCTCTTCTACTAGCTACTCTGGTTGTCCATCACGATACCCCATCGCTATAATACCCAAAACCACTGCTTACACTAGTCCATCTTGAGAGTCTCTTTGGATTCGAACCAAAATCTAGCTGTTTTGGCCCTTGGAACTGTGCCAGAATCATCGCCCTCATCATCTTGACGAGCTATTTTCTCTACATCTCGACCACCATAGGTACAAGTTTTGGTACTACAGCATCTCGCCATGGCTCCGGAACAAGCAACTGTTCCGACGGGGGTTCCCGATACAGATCTTTTCACGATAGAAGCCATCCCTTCCAAAGGCAAAGGTCTCGTAGCTTCCAAAGCCATACCCGCCGGAACACTGCTCATTAGCGAACCGCCACTCTTTACCACGGCCTCGCTCACCAATGCAGAGACCATTGAAAAGGACCTACAGGCCATTGTGCGCGCTCTGCCCAAGGAGGGACAAAAGGCCTTTCTCTTTTTGCACAACAACTTTCCGGGCCAGCCCAACCCCTTTTCAAACATCATCCGGTCCAACGGGTACCCCCTGGGCCCCAATAGCGACGTGGGCGGCATCTTTCCTCTGATCGCGCGCATGAACCACTCGTGCCGGCCCAACGCCCAGCACCGCTGGAACCCGGCACGGGGCGAGCAGACCGTGTACGCGGTGCGGGACGTGGCGGCCGGCGAGGAGCTGACGCTCTCGTACCACAACGGCGGGCCGTCGGCGGAGCGCAAGGCGGCCCTGCAGCAGTTCTTCGGCTTCGCCTGCGCGTGCGAGCTGTGCGCGCAGCCCGCCGAGGCCCTGCGCAAGAGCGACCGGCGGCTGCGCGACGCGGCCCGGGTCGACGAGAGCATCGGCGACGCCCGCCGCGTGCGCCTGCAGCCCGCCGATGCCCTGAAAGACTGCAAGGAGCTCCTCCGCATCTACGAAGTGGAAGGGGTGCGCGACACGCGGCTGCCGCGCCTGTACTACGACGCCTTCCAGATCTGCGCCATGCACTCGGACGCGGCGCGGGCGAGCGTCTTTGCCGAGAGCGCGCGCCGGGTGCGGGAGCTCAGCGAGGGGCCCGACAGCGAGGAGGCGGCGGCCATGAAGGTGCTGGAGGAGGCGCCCGAGACGTTTGAGAACTGGGGCTCTACCTCCAAGAAGTGGTTGAGCAAGGTGTCGGATCGGGAGACAAGGTACAAGGACATTGAGTGTCCCGTCAGCGTCAAGACGACAGCTATTTGGGAAGCATAATTGGATAGGAGGGGTTTGGAAAAAGAGGCACCATAGTTGGTAGATTACAGAGAAGAGAGAGCTCACTCTCGTTTGGGTATACAGTCGTGTCGACGAAGCTCAACTTTCAAGCATAGACTGGGCGGCTGTTTGTTCATGCCTTGCTCTATTCTGGCCAATCATTAATTTTCTCACACCATGAGACTGTTCATCGAGACTGTTAAACTTTGGTTCAAAGCCATGTGTCCCACATCTTGTTGGCAAGTCGGAGTGCATGTTGAGCACACGCGTCAGTATAGTATGTAGTCCAAAAGACACCAGACACGTAAAACAGCATTCAGTCAGTAGCCTGCCAAGCTGCTTTGCCTGCCCCACCACCAACATCGCTTAGGACCCTTTTCGCATGGAAAACGGTATGCAACCAGCCCCAAATCCCCCCCATCAGAAGATCGGACCCTCGATCACGTTTTTGGTCATGGTATCGAAACGGAATAAAAAAGAAAAAGCATCTTGGCTTTCCGTCTAGGCCAGTCTGAAACCCACAAATTTTACGCGAAAGATGGTGTGCTGAATTGTGTGTGGCTGATGCCAGAAGAGCTTCCAAAGCTTCTCAGATTATTCAAGTTCCCTGTTTGAGAGGGATGTCAGGCAGCCCACCAATCACGAGCCCCCTTGGCCGTGGTATGACGTATGAGCAGCCACACCCACCCGAGAGTATGCGTACGCGGGATTACGAAACCTGGAATTGCAAAGTTAGAGAAAAGGCATGGCACGGGGGGAAATATGAAGTAATGAGTCTAATGACATAGGTTACTTGGCTCCTTGTCTGGGAGGCCTTTTCTGGGGCTTGGGGCGGACATGATAAAAAGGAGTGGCTTGACTGTGCCTATCGACCGTTGACGCTAATCCTTTCCTTCTTGTAATACAACAATAGCAACAACATACTACTACAAACACCACGTTTCCAAAAAAACACCACATTTAATATCTCCATCCGTATAATCACTATCGAAAATGGCCGAGAACAGCACCATCAGCGACCCTAGAATCTCCTCCTCGGACTTCAAGCCCCCGGCCAACTTCAACCAGCTGTCCGAGCAGGAGCAGAAGCAGACTTATATGGAATGGGCCAAGCAAAAGTACAATGAGCAGTACGAGAGCTGGATGCCGTGGATCGAGGACCACTTTCTCAAATACTTTACAAAGGACAACAAGGCTAGCTATGCCACCAAGCGTATGTTTATTTCGTCCTTTTCTCTTCCATCTCCAACTCTTTGCTCCTCCCACTTTATACTCGATATACAATTGGACATTGGTTGCTCTCAAGGCTAATCCTTCTGTTACATCAGAACAACTCGACAAGACCAAGGTCACCGGCGTCGAGCAGGTCGACACTCTCCAGGACGGTGTGCACAACCTCGTGGCCGGCCAGGTCGGCCAGGGCGGTCTCCTCCAGCCCGTCGGCGATATGGTGTCCAAGGAGGGTGTCAACCGGGCCGAACGCCAAGGCAAGGACGACCAGGGCGGTTACCTGCCCACCCAGGTGTCGAGCCTGCCCGGAATCTCCAGCTTGACTGGAAGCAAGTAAACGAAGTTTGCATTGCGGCCATATTACTAGAATGATGTCGAATGTTGGCGTTTTAGGAATCTACAAGGATATGCTTGCTTTTTTGGAAGAAATACCCATAATATCAACAAATGAATCATCAATTGAACAATAAATCTTGCCTTCTATATACAGCCATGTGACAGCACGTGTGTTCAGTAGTTGAAGATATAAGCTCTATGCCTTGGCAGTCAAGTTTCCACCATTGACACTTGCCGGTCCACTCCACTGAAGTTCACTCGGCACAAGAGGCTGGATCAAATTGAGCCAGACTGTAGTGTACAGGCCAGGGCTGCCATCGACGGCGGTGCTGCCAGGCTCGAGACTGCCGAGCAGCGTCGAGTTCGTGCAGCAGGGGCTGTTGGAGCCCCAGAACGGACCAGCGGCCCATGCAGTCCAGCCAATGTATTCGGGGTTCTCAGCCATGTAGTTGACCATGTCTGGGACCATGGTCTGGCACGACGTCGAGTTGGAACCGCCAAACTCGGTAATGAACGCCTTGAGGTTGTTTTCCTATGTCTAGCTGTTAGTTTCAAACCATTTTGCACGAGTCTAGCATCTCATCACTAACCTTCAACCACGCAGTCAAGGCCGCCAAGTTGGTGGCCGGGTCCTGCACGCACTCCAGGTGGGAGCCGGAAAAGTCCACATCCAAGTACTCGTGAATGTCGATTGCCGTGTTGTTCAGAGGGTCCACAAATTGATTCATGACTGCCGAACTCGGGTCTGTACCCTCGGTCCACGCGTGTCCGCCAGTCCAGCTGTTGCCCGGCATAATGATCAAATTCGAAGCGTTTGCGGCACGAATACCATCAATGGCCGCCTGGTTGTTGGCGAGGACGAGCGAAGAAGCCATATCATGCGGCTCATTCATGAGCCCAAAGATGACGCGCTCGTTGTCGGCAAACCGGGAGGCCAGCTCGCCCCAGAACTCGCCAAATTGCGCCGTTGTGGCGGCAGCCGAGTCCGACGTGTCGCCAATAATGCTGCCCGAGTATGGCTGGGAGCTGGGGTCATTGTAGCGCATGTAGTTGTGGGGATCCAGGATAGCATATGCCCCTTTGGTCAGGGTGACATAGTCAACAGCTTGCTTGAAGTAGTCGAAATGTGTCTCGTTAAAGGTAGCACCGAGTCCAGTGGCCGGCGGGTTCATGCGCTCGAGGAGAAAGGCGATGCGGAAAAGGTTGACCTTGTTCTGATCAACATGGACGTCCACGGCTGCCTCGCTGATGAATGAATAGTCGACACCAAATCGCCCTGGCAGACCAGTCCCTGGTGTAGCAGTCGCCGACCAGACTCCAAATTCGCCACCGGATTCAGCAACGCCGGCATAGTAGATTGTGGCCGACGCGCCAGATAGCAAGCAAGCCAGAGAAGCCGTTGGCAAATGCATCTTGACAAGTACTTGGTAGTGAGAGCACTAAACGATGAGAAATAAGATTAATCCGTCAAAGCGTGCGAGGTTGGGCGCAGGTTATATCTTCTAGTCATTGATCAAAATCCTGCAGGCCTTCCATCCTTGGGAGTGAAGGTCATATTGAATCAGACGCTTCCAAGTCAGTTTTCCGCCTATAACGTGATGAGGAATGGAGTGCCAAGCTCCGTTCCTGCTTTTATTGTATACTCTGCCCCATGTCTATTGCAGATCTACGCTATATAAGTGTCACAAAAGGTGGTGGTACTGGCACTTCAAGTTCGGTAGCCGGGAAGTCTCCCCGACATCACCTGTGGACGAATGTCCTGTGCATCCTACAACTGTGTACAGAGCACGGCGTACCTGCTCGGAGCCCATGATGGATGCGGGACGGATATGCGACCGTTGGCCAAAAACACTGGGCCTAGGTGGAATACGGCACGGGGCAGTTGGCTCCGTACCGAATCGGTGGGTGAGCCACGCAAAGCCAATGCCGACGGCCAATCTGGCTGAGGCAAACTAATCCCTGCGACCAGGGTCCTGAACAAGATGAGCATTCAACAGATCACCTTTGGGACCGATCCAAAAATTGGTGTTCTACAAATTCGGCGGTGCGGATGTAACTCATTATAGTGCGCCGCCGACAGCCTTGACAATCCACATGGCTATCCGGACGTGAAGGCCGACTCGCCGTTCGGTCTTTGCAAAGTCGTCTAGGGACACTGGCTTGGCATAGTCCTGCAACCAGTTCTTCTCGGCTCCGAGCCTCTGTTTCAACTCGGCGTTCTCGGTGATAATAAGCGCTCCGGCCTCCAAATCATGCGTGTAGCTACGCTTCGTATAGTTTGAACTTCCAATAATGCTAATGGACGGGTCCGACTCTTTTGGTAGAGTAATCCAAAGACCCTTTGCGTGATATGTCCATCCTTCCGGTTCGCCAACTGTGCCTTTGCGCCACTCCTTCAGTACGATAGCGGCATCGCGCTTTTGGCGATGGATCGCGTCCAGGAAGCGCCGTGCGAGCAAAGTGTAAGCATCTGGCAACATCCCTGACACGCCCTTGGAGCCATAGAAGCCATTCGCTTGGGGCGACGCAGTGATGACGGTGCAGTTCGACGATGCGGTAGACATCAAAAGATTGGTCAACGAGGGAGCTGGGTTGAAGTAGCCCGCAGTGAATGTCCATGAGGAACCAGCATACTGAGAATCTGCCAATGTCCTGAGAACATGAGTTACTGCCGGCAACTCTGTCGATGAGTTGGGTGATAGTAACTGCGACAGCTGCGCAAGCATATAAATCGTAGTGTCTGGGGCCGAACTTCCCGGTTTGGGCGCAAGGATAGCCTGTTGTGTGGATATGAGGCCGCTCAAGGTTGTCGTCGAGTCTGATATGAATTGCTTCGGGTTGTCCAGTGGCGAAGGAGCGGCATTGGTAGTAGGCCAGACCAGCTTGAAACCAGATGGTTCCTGACTGGGCTCTACCAAGAAGCTGAGTGATGTGACGCCCTGATAGAGTCGGTCAAAGTATTGTGTGATATCGGCCGACGAGAAGAGATGGTAACGATCCTGACGATTGCTGAAGTAGTCGGACGACAAGTTTGCGCCAGAGAGGATTATTTCGTCGTCAATGCCGTAGAGTTTCATGTGTTGCAATCCCCAGCCCTCGTTAATTCTCTTTGGTATATGTTTCTTTCTGAGTCCAGTAAGATTTGGCGTGTGATACATGCGTATCTCGACTCGCTCGGGTCCAAATTCGGTGATCAAGGGCGCCAACAGTGACGCGCATGATGCGTTGGGTGCCTCTCGTGTTCCTCGCAACGCATCGGTCAGGATACTCAATTTTAGCTCGGGATTCGCCTTTAAAGCTTCGTGTAATGTCGCGATCTATCCATCAGTTAGGACCGCTCACTCTGGGCAAGAATTTAGACCAAAAAGTACCAGTTCCTTCTCAGTCTTTCCTATGTATAGAGTCGACAAAAAGATTCTCCTCTTTGCGCCGCGTATCTTTGACTTGAGCGTTTCGTAGAAATCGGTCGGGGTTCGAATCACTTGGATCTGTGACCCGTGTATCTTGAACGAGGGAGCAATCTTGTCGAGCTCATTGGTAAAGGGCGCCAACATGCCGACTGAGTTAGTTGTGCTACCTGCCGGAGCAGAGCTGGCTGGCATTGAATAGCGTCGACGCTGGATCTTGCCGCATCGTGGTAAACTTCGTGATATTGCTGGTCGCAATGTCCTAGCACATGGTCCTACAGTCCTTGCAAACATTGCAGAGGGTCAGGAAGAGATGCAATGTGCTGACAGCTCAAGACGTCACGATAATAATGGACCAGGGAAATCAGATCTGGATAGCTTCCTCAATTTCCCCCAATCTGTTATCGGGAACCGCGAACCGCGACTTTTTAGAGGGAGCTCGGGCCATCCAAGCTGGCTTGGCTGGGTGGTTCCTGCTGTAGTAATTGAGTGACGGTGACTTGCAGGCACCTGGTTTGGCGCCCCACTACTAGAACAGCCAATCGTCGTCCGAGGAATTACCGACCGGAGCTTTGGAGGTCAATCGACGTTCGCCAAACAGTCAAGCCTCAAGCGATCAGAGAGACGGGAGAGAGCTGTCAGTCAGCAATTGAGCTTCGCCCATCATGTCGACCATTGGAAGAACGATCCGAAACTTTTGGAAGGTTGGAGTCAAGGTAATTAGGACATTTCTGGCCGGCCATTGGAACGATTGATTGCTGACATTTGTTTGCGCGACAGGACTACTTCCACCAGATGAACGTATGCAATTCTCATCTTCCCCAGCTTCGAACCGCGTCTTGCGAGCGAATTAGCAATCTGACTCTTGGCTCTTGCCTACTAGTACATCGGTGATACCAAGGCTGGTACCTTTGTCGGCGCGGATAGATTCGGCAACAAGTACTTTGAGAACAGCGAGGAGCTGCCGCGTATGTGAACATCCATCACCACCACCAGACTGGAAGGAGGATGATGAGGGCGGGAAAAACGAAAGGCACAGGGCTGACGCAGTAATATTGCTCCTTAGTTCGAACACGATGGGTGGACTACGCAAAGCACGACTATGATGCTGCCCAAATTGAGCCCGGCTGGCACGCCTGGATGTCGCACGCTGTCGACAAGCCTCCTTCCCAGGACGCCACCCTCGCATACTCGCGCCGGCTCTGGGAGGACAAGGACGCTCAGACGATTCCTAACCACACAATGACAAGAGGCGCATACAAGCCGTACAACACGTAAGTTGAGGGGATTCGGAGCTGGCTGTGGAGAATGGTACCTAATGCTAATAATGTGTAGCGTCAAGCCGAAGCACTCTGCCTGGGAGCCGGTCGCTGCCCGAAGGCAATAAATTTGGTTGGGCAGAAAGGCGAAATCAATTGTATATAACGAGTACCATTTGACATTGCTAAAGACAAAGAAAATTCAGAATCATCTAGAGTTTGTCGCCCCTCCATTGCGGCATGCGCTGTCATGCCTCAGATGATGGTCAAAGATCCATGATAGAAGAAAAGATTCACCAATTCATTTAATGCTATTCCAACCCACGACCGAATAACATTGTGGATGAGCTCAGGACACAGACTGCTGACAAGTTTGATGACGACCTCACTTTGTGTTTTTGCACTTGCATCTTTCCCACCCGAAGGGACTCTTCTTGATCCTCTGACATAGCTCATGCAAGCAAAGATTCCTGCTAGTTTCTCACCCGTCAATGGGTAAAGAGCTAGCAATAGGACCAGGCAAAGAAATGAACACGATCCAATATTTCCCACACAGATGAACTAGCTCTTCTTCTTGCCGACCAGTCCGACTTACGCTCGAGTGGAATATGAGTGATGGGGTTTGCCACTGTTTAGTTTTATACTGATGTTCGATTTCGGCGGGCACCCAGTTGACTAAAAACGACACTATGGTATAATCCTTCGCTCGTGGGATGTTCGGACCCGTAGCATTATCGAAAGATCAACACCATGTCATGACTGCCAAATCTGTATAGATTTGCAATAATGAAGATACGACTTGAGATTGGGCTCCGGTCGGATTCACTTATGAGAGAATGTCGGAGATACGAGACAAGTGCTACCAAAGGAAATAATGGCCGACGATATTCCCCAGTATGTTTCGCGCAGACGGCCATGCGGACATATTGTGTAGGTTATGATTGCATGCACTCAGCGATGGTGGTGGCCTTGGAGATGGTCTTGTTGCTATGTCGATTTTCTCTGAACGTGTGCATGGAATTCATCTAGTATGAATAAGGTCCTGCCCGACTGGGGATATTTCGAGAACAATTCCTGATCCCAACAATGTGCCAGTGTGCCAGTGACCGCGTAGGTAAGCTAGGGGGTCGCCGGCTCACGATCGACTGGTGAGAACAGACATGTTTCCAGTGCCCACTACTCCCAAGCGGGAGTTGATCCGGAAAACGGGTCTTCGCCCACATCTACTATGGATGTTCCATTAACTAACGTACCTATCAGGAGTCTTGAAAAATAGTTACTAGTATGTATCCTACAGTAGTCGTTGCGAGGAACCTCGCAAGCAAAACTTTTTTTCTTTCTCTTATTCCGTCTATTTGCGACAACTTTGTGGATGAATAATCTACCCAACCCTTGCGCTCTTGATTCGGCTAGACCTCAAATGTGCTTTCCCCTTCCCATGATTACTCATTCATGCCTTATGGTCCCCATCCATATCCATTCAATATTTTCAAGGAACTATAAGTCTAATTTTACTTGATGCCCACTCTTCTGGTGGTCTTCGGAAATGGGCTACATCCTCGAGACTGTTGTTCTGAGACCAATATTCTACTGTTATTATAGCATGAATACTTCTGCGGGGACTTCTAAAAATGCAGGCCGGGTCATGCCGTGGAAAAAGACTCGTCCATGTAGGCGTTCGAGGATCTATAGTCTCTCATGATGGTAAGACCCCGAGACGTGCTAAGTAATGATGTGGCTTTGACCATATTGGATTGCGGTCCTGAGTAGTTGTAGTAGTAACTACAGTACTATTATACGCCTTGTATAGCCAGTCTTTGATTTGCGGCTCAAGAGATAATTCATTGCGAGGATCAAACCCGTGAAGCCCCATCATTCCAAATTATGGTATCATTTGGTAATTGCCACGAGAACGTGGCTGTAGCATGTACAAGAGTCGAGGTTCTTTGAGGAATAATGTCTTGATTTGTGTAATTTGATCCAGTCCGGCATCGTGTGTCGTCGAACCCCAGCGCTAAATGATTAAAAAGAACGGCCTTGATGCAGGCCAGGTATAATGATAAGATGGATATAATGTCGCCCCTTTTTTTCCCTTTGATGACTGCGCCGCACAACCCAATGGAGGGGGATGCAGTTAAGAAAAGGATCTCGCAAGACCTCTTTTAAGATCTTGTATAATGACAAAAGAAACGAGATCCCTTTTTTTCTTTCCCGTGCCCTTCCCAGAACCCAGAAGAAGAATTGATATTACACAAGCCTGGTTTTATTCCTCATTTCTCGTGAAATTTCTCTTTTCTTTGTTGAACGCCGCTTTGCGAAATTAAAATGTGACACGCGAAAATATTGATCGCCTTTTGGTTTTTTACTGGTGATGGCTGATGTCAATCTGTCGGCTGACGACGATGCCGCCGGCGCCAAAGGACCCGCCGGCGGCCGCGCTGCCGCCCTCCATGATGTGCTTCTGGCTCTCGCCGTCGCTCGACAGGGAGCTGCGGTCGTTGCCGACAATCTGCGTCGAGGTGGCCATGGACGGCTTCTCCTTGATCGAGTGCATGGTGCCCATCTCGTAGCCCGGGTCAAAGGATCGGTAGGGGTGCGTGGCCTTGCTGGGCAGGCCGTTGGGCGTCATGCCGCTGGGCGCCGTCTGGCCGCTGGAGCCGCCCAGGCCGAGGACGCGGCGGAAGAGGGGGCGCAGGGTCGAGAGGTTGCCGACAAACATTCCGATGCCGTTCTCGGCGTATCCCCAAATGACAATGTTGGCCAAGCCGTCTATAGATTTAATGTTAGTATGCGGTGTGACGGTTTCTGCTATGCGTGGCTGATGTGTATCAACTTACACAAGTATTCAGTAGCTGATGTCAGGTTGACCGTGTACTTGAGACGGATACAAGCACTGATGGATGCGCTGGAGAAAAGGATTGTCAGTTGTGGGCCCTTGTCATCCTTCTTGCATGTACTCAGTGACTTACAAGATACCCAGTCCCAGGATAGCACCAACGGATAGCTTGGCGTTGGTGTTCATCTTGACATTCCACAGCAGGGGAATGGGCATGAGTGCGGTAGCCCAATCGGTAAAGATGTTGACGGCCGTGGTCGCATAGTAAATATCGGCCAAAATGTAACTCGCGTTGCAGGTTCCCACGTTTGTCCAGGCGGCGGAAACTGGTGCGCACTGGAAGATGATGTAAAAGGCCGCGATCGCGTTCATGATGGTGAAAAGAGCCATGATGCCGTACTGGCACCACACGAACCATGATCTGTTCTCGGCAATTCGGACCAGCATGAATGAGATACTGAGCTTGACGGGAATGATCGTGACACAGTAGAACACCTCGAAAAGGAAGAACCACTATGGAACCGTTAGTATGGCAGTGCCGTTATGACAAGGCTGTTGTCTACTGACAAATAGTCCGTTGGTCTGGTACTTGACATTTTCCTCCAGTTCAAGTCTCCATTGGTGTATACCGACGCCGTTGAATGCCGCGGTGGCGCATGCTATCGTTAATATCAAAAGAGGAAACTAGGTCGAGTCAGAATGGTGTTGTTCGTCACGAGATTTCGAGTGTTGGTGGAACATACTGCGGCCACTGTCATCAACCAGTCCTCCATTCCCCAACTGCCTCTCGTAATTCGTGTATAAACTCTTAGGCCAAATGTGAGGTAGGCCAGCACGGCGATAGTGATAACTGTGCCGAAGACATGAGGCGAATCATCCTGTTATTGTTTGTGAGCATGTTTCCTCTTTCTCTTGGTCAAGTCCAGCCGTGACGACTACGGGGTATTCGTACCATAAAGATGGCCATCTTTGCTGTAATATTTCGAGTAGACAACGAAACGACCGTTACAAAAAGTGCAAAACAAACTAAAAATTCCAGCGTCCGCAATGGACGGTGCGGGAGGACAGACTAAAATGCAACGGCAAAGAATCGACGGGAACGAAAAAAGTAAAAAGAGAGCAAGTGGACGTTCGTCTCAAGAAAGAAGAGAGATCCTGGGGAACCGTGACGCTTTCAAATCCACATTGTGGTTCTTTCTTATGGAGAGGGAAACCGTTTGACAGCGTTACACCCCTTTCACAATCGACTAGTTATGAAGCTGGTTCTGGTTCTGGTGGAACCTTCTTTCTTGCCTGGGCTGGTTTCTAATACCAGGCAGCCTGGCTGTTGTGACCCCGGGATCCTGGGTTATATGTAGTGTATGCAGATGATCCCTGGAAAACTACATGAAGGGGACCGTCTACTGGCCTCGCAGCAACAAAAGATTCAGATCAAAAGACAACCCACAAGTGGCGTACTGGCGGCCGCGGGAGGACGGGTTATGGATTATGGTAGCCGTAGTCTGGGACCGAGATGATCCAGGCCGGGGTGGTTTAGTCTCTGGAGTCTGCGACGACCCAGGAATGGTAATCGTCTCGCGTCAGTGTCGAGTCCCCTAGTTGACCTGTGGTGTATATCCAGTTCTGCCAGACTACTACGTGCATAGTACAAAATGGAAACCTTGATGAGTCTAAACCAAGTATTACTGCCCTATTCGGGGTCTTGACATGTTAGTGCAAGACCGTCTCGCTGGGAAATTCCTAGGCTCCATAGCAAGGTCTCCATACACCGCAAGATGCGCATAATATATTGCTCCATTCAGTGTCTCGTCCGCAGGCGATCCCTAGTACCTCCCAAGGTACATAGTATAACAAACCGGGCGACTAGGTCCAGACTGCCAGTCCCCTGACTAGACTAGGCCTGCTTGCTGGAAGCGCGCATCCGAAGCCGCGAGGCCGAATGTGTAAGTGCCTTGTTTAGTCATGATTATAGGAGCAGTAGCATTTGTATCAAAGGATTTTGAGTTTCGATGCCAGACACGCACGACAATTCTGATGGTTCAGATCCATGGATGGAAGATCTCACTTCACAGACTTTTGTGTCCGGTCTGACCCTCTTCATGCTCACGGACATGCATTGTTGGTTGAGTCAAAATCCATCTTTTTGCTCATTGTGGGCGCCGAGGCGGGTTTGCATGTAACCTAGACTAATGTGGCAGGGTTGGCTGGCAACAAAAGGGCTCCATATCCTTTTAACATTCAGCCACTTGCATCGTTGCGCTACTGGCGACTACTCCCGGGAAGACCGCGGCTCGCAAAATTCCGTAGTGGATTTTAGAGACGGTCTCTGCTGCTAGTAACACTCATTATCACTCTCTCTGCGTCGTCCGCTACAGAAAAACAATCATGGCGTCTTGGCAGGGCGACTGCTCCATCTTACTCAGGTCTTACACAGATCCCTCGCAACAGGGTTTTGTTACCGGTGTTTTCTTTCCACCGTCCGCCGTACCGCACTCAAGTGCCACTTATTTCTCGTGGGAGAGGCATCCGGCGGCCCCCCGGTGGGAGATATGTTACCTACATACTGGAGTCGCGTTGCTTCGAATGTTCCTGGAAGACTGGGCATAGTGCTAAGCTACATCTAAGCATCTTAAGCGACGATGGATTCTAGATTTCAGCCCGGGGATGCCCCTCACTTTTATTGACTGAACCCTCCAGGTCTTGAAAGCTGAATAACATCTAGTTTAGGATCACGAACTAGTAGTAACACTCTATTCCGTATATGTAGATTTCTTAGTCACAAGGCCGCGTAGTGTTTCGTGCCTCCCCTCCTTCCAGCCACTTTGCCGGTAGATGAGTTTTCAGATGCCGCGTCAAAGCAGATGTGCCATCCTGAGACTGACATTTCAGCATGACATCTGCCAGAACATGACAAGAGGAGCTCCGAGGCCTCGACAAGTAGTAATTGGTGCAAAAACAGTTCGTGCCTCGGGATTGGAAAACTACGGTTTCACGGACGATAATTCAATACCGCCAAACGATACACTCCCCAAACTCGTCCGGTCCAGTGAATTGCCAACTAGCCTTAACAGTTATGAGATCGGCAGAGATACGTTTAGTTCATTCTAGCCATCGCCAAGAGTGTCCTAACAACGTTGATCCGATTGGGGTCCTGGGCAAATTTGATCAACCGTGCTGTATCTAGCCATATTTGGTGTGTGTTGCGTGGCGCCGGCAGCAGTTTCTCTGCCCTTTACCAAGCAGTTGGGACCCTTAAAGAGAAAATAGAACAATGATTGTCGAGGGCAACTCCACCGCTTGATCACTTGAACTGCGCTGATCAAGACAGGTACGGGCGAAGTGATTACCTATACGATCGAGCCCGGTGATCAGGGTAATTACACCATAGCAACAACTTTTATTGTCATCATCTGCTTTGTCTATTTCGTTTTCTTCCTTTTGATTTGGGGGAGCTCTGCTGGTATACTGCCCCGTGCAAACATTGCAGTGCGGTGGATTGGCAGGCTGAGTTGCATCAAAGTGGTTCCACCTCATGCTGATGGCAAATGGAAAGAAGTAGAGTCGTGGACTCCAGGAGATTGAAACGAGCCCCTGACGATGGCCTCCAGAGGCAGACCTGGCAGTGAGGTGAATGAGCAGCCCGATATTGAACCAATGATCGTGCAATTACCGTCCGATATTATTACGGTACGTAGAGGGAAGGGTCTCTATTATTTTTTCCTGCTAGTGTTTTTCTATCGTAGACGGTTTTAACGTCGGCAATATTCTTCCTACCACTCGGGAGCCCGGGTAGTGCCCTGGTCGCCACTCCATTCTCTCTCCACTATATTCGTCGCTGTCAGCACTGGGGGGTAACTTTTTTGCGGGTAAACCCCCACCAAATAGCAGTCGTCCGGGCTGATTCCGCATGCTCTCATTGTCCAAATCGCGATTCTTGACAAAAAGTCTGTGTTCACTGTTGCCAGAGTCCCCGAAGGTCCCGGAGAATCCCATTATTATATCAAGAGACCGGGCCAAACAAACAGACATGATTCAGTGTTCCGGAAGCTTCTTGTCTGTTGAGAAGCTGCCGGCTTACAGAACAGTGAACAGCCGGCATGGTCCCTGGCCTACGGATCTGACAGCCGACACTCATCTGATGGTCTAGCATCCAATATATTCTATCGATCGCCCACCGCAAACACCAGACCTAATCTATCTATAAAGAAAAGTACCCAACATTTGAAGCCTGCCAAGCAGCCAAGACACGCAAACAAGCTCCTGCTACGACTCTACGGTAGTGGTAGATAACCGTTCCATGGCTCTTGTGAAAGGACCCTGCTCGGCCGCTGCGTTTTGTGAGTTCTGCCGTATGTACTTACCACTCAAAATGGAGGGGAGAATTGATAGCCGGCAATTGCATCCGCCAAAGAACTGCCCTCACTGCTACGTACGCTTTGTTCCTTGCAGGCCTGGCAGGCAGGCAAAGCAGGTACCAGCAGGGGTGGGCAGACGAGGCAGAGGGCTCTTTGCCATTGCCAGGAGGACGTCTGACGAAGTGTGCCGAACACCCTTGCCGTAGAGCGGGACTTTAAACAGGCGAAGGCAACCGAAATAAGATGATCATCGATCATCATCGCAATTACCAGGGCACAAGTGGGCGGCCCATCATGATGATCCAACCCTTGCGAAGAAGAGGGCCAAAAAAGGCCTTGCACATCAAGTTCACACTCTACAAAGGCCACAGACTCGACAGGCACTTTCATTATGTCTGTTTTTAGTGCGGGACCGACCGAGAATCGCACGCAGTGAATAGTGCTGTCATTGCTCAAGTGGAACCAAATAGTTGCCATTCGTGAGCCCACAGTGGATGATTTCAAGAGGGTTAAAAAAAAAAAAAAACGAGAATGCGCAGCTGACGTTCCTCGGCAACACGGGGAGACGGGATACGCAATGGATACCCTCTATTGTAGTGTAGGGCAGAAGAAAAAGTGACGGGCAGACGGAGAGGTGATCGTCAGGCAGTACTTCCGGAGAGGAGCGCAAGTGGGCATTTACCCTCCACTTCTTGCAAAGTACATACACACTGACACACAACCATAATGGCATTAAAGTGAAAGAAACACACAGACGAGAGGAGGAGACTGCCCGCTTTCCATGTAACCTCCCCTCCTCTCTCGAAAATGCCCGCAGAGTGCGTGCAGTTGCATATGCGTGTTTGCTGTAGGCACTCAGGAGTAAATATTGATATTTCAGCCTCTCAGGAGGAGGGCCGTTGGAGAACCGTTGTCAACTTGTCATTCGAAAGAGGGGCGGCGTACGTTTCAAGGCAGGGAAGTTGGGCCAACATGCATGAATTTACCAGGTGTACCGCCGTAGGGATTGCCCATCAGTGCACTCATTGTTTCTCATCGCAGATCTCCGAAGTTATATGCCAGACTTCTAGAGAGAACCCTTGGAGTTTCAAGGGCAATCGGACATGTATCAAGCCAGTAAAGCGCAAAGCGGCCGCGGCATTGTTGCGATTGGGGGTTGCATGGCATAGAAAGTCCAGTGTAATCAAGCCCGCTCACTAGGCCACGGGTCATACTGCCCGTTTGGGAATCCCAACCAGTGGAAGACCCGAAGGCCTGGGTCCCCTAAGCAGTGAGTGCAGTGAACAAAAGAGCTTGAACTGAAACAATAAACCGCCAGGCTACGGGCAGATTGCGCTACACTTAATAATAACCAAGCCACAATACATTGCGATTTGTTCGGCGACCTCAATACTCTGCCAAGACGCCAAAGGGTGCTTGTCAATGAATTGTTTCTTGTATTCGCTGATTGACTACTGCCGTGCGCTAAGGGGCAATTGCAATACGGAGTGTTCTCTCGAAGCCTCGGAATGGTGCAATCCCATTCCGCAACGTCCCATAGTCAGTTCTCCCTCTGCTGACAGGAAGTGGGTTTCCTGGGTTTCCTACATATCAAACGGGCCGGGGAAGAATACTGTTACGAGTACGGCTGATGGTTTACTCGGAATTACGTACGTACACATCTTACGTCGACCGGAGATCACAGCAAACATTGGAATTGCCTGCCCGCATCGCAGTCTTACTTAGCATCTGCACCTAACTGCTACTGCCATTTGTTTAGGTAGGCTGCCGCTGACTTATTTGACAGCATCCGAAGTTGTGCCTTTTAGTCTGGCACATCTGGTGCTTTAGTGCACTAGAAAAATGCCCGTCGTTGCAATCGGCGTTGTGACGGACTGTACCTTAATAATGTTCTACGTTGACATGCATCTGTGCGTTCGACGTATGGGAAACAGAGCCATGACGACAACCTTTTTTGGAAGAGGGAGGCACGGAGGGAAGAGATGGAAATTCTCCGGTGTCTGCAAGCCACAAAGTCAAAATTTGCTGGCCCTCCCAAGCCAAGCAACCAGGCCAACCCTTCTATACCCTCCTGTTCCAAGCCGCTGGGATCGCTGGGCAAAGAAAGCTGGGCTAGCGCAGAGTGGCGCCTGTCGAAGGATTTCAGGTGGGCTTCTTTCAAATGTTCGGCCTTTCTTGGCTTTTGCTTCCCTTCGATACACACTATCGATAGGGCCGCATCCTGGACAACCATCCCCATATCCAATCTCCCCTTGCTCCCATCCCATCAACTGTTTTATGTGCGCTCTTTTCGGGAGTGCGTCTCGAATATGCTTAACCTTGGTGATCCGATCCTTCATTGCTGGGGCGCTGATGATCATAACGTTTCGAATCCTTCGACGCACCTGCTATAGTGCTGTGAGTGTTGGCCACGCCTGAGCTTGTCATGAGCAAAGAAGTAGTGGATCTGGTACTGGTCCGACTACACAGTCAACTTCTGTCAGCCTACTTCATGATGATATCTTGGACTAGTTGGGTCTGGGCTACCATCTATCAGCGATTCGATCTTTGATACAAAAGAGGCGTTGAAAGCGTCGAGTAGTGCACATCATTTTCGATCACGTGCTGTCATCCCCTGCCACGGAATCGAATCGCCATCAAATCTTGCTTGTATCCATCCGGAGAATACATGCCGGGTGCGCGAGTCATGGCAGTTCTTAGGGCTGAACAGTCCAGGCTTGAGGACACCGCGCGCGTCACGCGGATTATTGGGCACTATTTACTGAGCTTCGAAATATTCGGCTCCGAACCACCAATGCATGAACACCAGACACTAATGAATTTCCTAGATTTCAAGATTCTAGATTTCTGATACCCCGGATTTCTGCCGATGTCCTATAACGGGGACCACTACCAGGCACAATTTAGGCTTCAGCGGCGAGGTAGCCAGAGCGGACGAAAATGAAAGCCTACCAATTGCCAAGATGTGTTCGTCTCTGGCTACTTGCTTCCGAGCTCCCTTCTCTTATCATCTTCTGCAATCTGTTGGACCACCTCGAGGATTCTCTCGGGCATGCTGAGAAAGGGGCTATGTGAAGCGTTGAGATGATGCTCGGCGAATGACACGCCGTACCGCTGGCAGACATTTTGCACCATCATCTGCTGGACCTCATACGGCAAGGCCTGATCATTGGTACAATACAGATAATGCACGGGGTGGTAGAGGTAGGCCAGATGCGTAATGGGCGTGATTTGCGTGACTGCCGGGACCTGCAGCAGCTGGCCTACGGCTCGCTCTCGCTCGGCCGGTGGTTCAACATCGTGGTAGAAGACTTTCTCGCCACTGACCGGCTCACACATTCCGGACTCCTAGCCTTTCATTGTCAGCGCAGGAGATTCTTTTTTTGGAGGAGCATGAGCTCCGGTATCCTTATTCTTGGCTCTTCCTTACGTTGTGGATGACAATCCAGGGAGGCAGCTTGCCCTCAAATGTACCTGCTAGACTCGTGTCCATTGATAACATGAAGGCGCACATGTAGACGAGTGATAGGACGCCACCTCGCTGGCCATTCTCGAGTCTGTTCTTCTTGGAAAAGATCTTCTCGACTGCCTGAGTTGTCACAACGCCACCATACTAGGTAGTAAGTCAGTGTAAGTCGAATGATCTATCCCGAACGAAGCTGTCCAACATGCTTCAGTACAAAATGATACTGCTCCATCTCTGTTGCACTCGCTATGCTCGAACCGCACGCATTTGATGAAGCGCCTCGTGATTTAATACTCGAAAGACGTGATAGTCCCTGCTACAGAAAGGCATTACGTACCGAGTGAGCCACAACAATCACATCCTTGTCCTCGCTGACCAGTCTCTCAAGCTCATCGCGAATGCATCTGGCATCCTCCAAAAGTCCTACAGGTGGCAACGCG
Source organism: Neopestalotiopsis sp. 37M (assembly GCA_011058875.1). NCBI lineage: Eukaryota > Fungi > Ascomycota > Sordariomycetes > Amphisphaeriales > Sporocadaceae > Neopestalotiopsis > Neopestalotiopsis sp. 37M. Next base: position 20,441 of record SWKT01000032.1, on the reverse strand, counting down.
CCAACGCTGGGCTGCCGAGGGCATGCAGTCGGATAGCCAGCGTCCTCAAAGATTTCACGTATCCTGGTGAAATGCCATGGCGTATGCCATGAGCCGTGAACGAACAAGACTGTAGGGATTTGTTGTGCCATTGCTTTGTAATGGTTTCTCGAACTGGGATTTTATTGTCACGTCTAGGGATGACTTTGCTCTACCAAGACACTTGGTCGTGGGCAAAGTCGGTTTCTTAAATTGCACATCACTGACATGTTTACCGTGATCTTGATGCTCACATGAGTGAGTCTAGGGCTTACTGTCAGCGCTGCTCAACGGGTATCAAGTTTGTTTTAGTAGATCTTAGCGCTGAAGTTTAAGAGTAATAAGCGAACTATCAGGATAATAAGAATTCTAGCAAGTATATTCGAAGGAAGTAGTAAATATCAATAGTGTTCGAAATCAGTCGTCAGTAATATATAAATGTTACATCTGCCTACATAGCTCAAAACAAATCCAGACTTTATCGTTCCTGAAGTCGTAGTGTCTACTGATGGAATCAATTGACTGATGGTCCTCTAAGTCAGACATTATGCTGGACGATTAGAAGCCATGCTCCTCGTTGATAGCCGCGCCAATCCCTCCAAGCCTCCTGATGATAGCTCGACAGACCAGCGGCCGCTTTGATGCAGCACCAGAGGCCCAGAACAACCTCAACCGGAACCGGAAGACGGAGGGAACGAGATGAGTACTTGAAAATCTGCTGATCGAATTCAAAAGAACGGTTGACGATTGGAGTTGCTTATTCCCCCATGCCTGGATTGGGGACCCGTTCGATGGTTGGCCTGGGCCGAGGCAGGTCCAACGGCCCGCCCTCACCACACCCGATTCCAACCCGCTTTGGGAACCTCTGTCTCTGTAATCGGGCACCCAAAATGGCATTTATGTTGTGGCATATAGAAAAATACAAAAAAAAAAAAAAAAAGCATACGGTAACGTGAGTGGGCACACAGTGGCTCTTTCTGGGAACGGATCGAACCATTTCCCAATTCGGTCCTATCGATTGGCAGGGACAGTTTGGGATCCCCTATTGTGTGAATGGGTCCTGGTACCACGAGGCTTTCCCTATTCTCCGGCCTATGCTTTCTTGATATTCCTCGGTACACTCACCTGGTCCAGGCTTGGGCAAAATCCAGGCACAGAAAGTCAAAGGTGGAGAGCTGGGCCGAGAATACTTTGGTAGCCTGCGCAACCTAGTCTTCTGTGAGAAATGGAGGTGATGGATACCTCATCAATCGTGGCCTTCAATGTCGTGCGACATACTCGTGTTGCTCGTCGATCAGCGCCGTTGCGAAAAGGCGAGGATGGTGTATCTCGCTCTGGGCCGTATGATATACGGCTTGGCCACGACGAATTGGTCCAAGATTGGCATTGCATTATCACCGACTGTGGTTGACGACGGACATACAAATCACCGGGATTACCCATGCCTGTCAACCACTCTATGCTGTGCCCGGAGGTTTGGTTCCTCAGCCCGGCTTATAAGATTCGCTTTGCACCGAGTTTCCACATATACCCAGATCAGATCCCTGCTGTCAGGTTAATCGGAGCAACTTCAGGAAATACTTTGGCATAGTCAAACATGGGATATCCTAGACAAATATGCCCATGGCAGATGGCAGACAGCAAACGCGTACAGGGCAAGCTAGGCAACGTAGCAGTGGCCGGAGATGCGACGGACGAGATCAGATCATCAGGTAAACATTTCTGCATTTGACGGAAAATTCAACGGTCGGGCTGATGTGGGGAACAGGGGTGAGAAAAAGATGGAGAGTGTTGTATTCTGTTCAGGAGAGCAGGCAGTGCATATCACCGATGGGGGCCCCGGTGGACCCCGTGCTCGTAAGATACCGAACAAGAGTACGACGTACAGCATAATAACAATGCGAGGGATATTCATTGGGAGTTTCGCAATACTGCTGCCTCCATAAGAAATGTCAAATTGGTTCAAAGGGTAAGATCCCCAAGGGGGAATATATCCGTGCTCGAGGGAAGATGTTGAGTATAGCCAGCATCAATCAGGCGTTGACCCGCCTCCATGACCGGTCTGGGGATGAATTGTGGGATCTGGAAGCCCTTTGCTGGATAGCTGTGGATCCGCATCAGGTCGCCGACCATGATGTTGATGACCAGGTCGCGGGGATTATCCTCGTCCGGGTACTCGTCCCAGGCCAGGGGCGGCGACGTGATGGTAATGGACGCCGACGCCGACTCCTCGGCGGCGGGCCACTGCTTGAGAAACGTCGCATAAGTCCGTCTCTCCATATACGGCTTCTGCACGAGCACAAAGGACCCGAGGCGGAGGGAGCGCGCCTCCAGCAGCGCCCAGGTGAAGCGGACGTTCTCGCCCGTGTTGGTCGACGCCGGCTCGACCAGGATCCGCGCCCTGTCCACGCCCAGCGCGTAGGCCCGGTCGGCAAAGGCCTCGGCCTCGGGCTTGCCGCCGAAGCGACCCTCGGTCAGGACCCCGGAGCCGCCCGAGAAGATGAGGTAGTCCCCCGCGCCTTCGAGAAACAGCTTCGCCGCGTGGTCGGCCACCCGGAGGTCCAGGCTGCACAGGCAGAAGACGGCGTCGACTGGCTGGGAGACGTCAGGTGGCTGGTCCATCTTTAGGTAATTATACAGGATCGCTGCATCCTTTTCGACTACTTCTGCAGAAGAGCTCGGCATGCTCGATACGTCAGACATACTGCCTGCTGGTGTAGCTGATCAGTTTGTTGCTCGGTTGCAGAACGAGAGATCAATATTCGTAACGTGAGACAGACCAGCATACGGGCGCTGGAATCTGGATTTGACCAGCGCCCTTCCAGAGCATTGGATTGCGCTAAGCGTCTATACGAAAGCGTACGACCGCTAGGGTCAATAATACTGCTCGAATTCATCATGAACTCGGAAATGTCGCATTTGCAAAATCACTAATAATTATGCTTGAGAAAGCTCCCAACTTTTATGCTATTCAAGCGAACGCTCGATCGACGCTTGGTCGTTTCATTTGGTTACTATTTCACACAGAGCATGCGCCAAATTCACTATAAATCAGTGCCCCGCAGTGGGTGTTGGGCACTATTGATGCTTTATTCAAGTGCAGTAACAAATCTGGGCCTTTACACACAAGACTATGTACCTAACATACATATGTACCTAGGTACTTCTCTCGCACAACATTAACCAAAACAAGCAGTCTTCTAGACACACTTTACAGCTTTGAAGTCTGAATCTCTTTCTTGGCTCTATCGCGAAGCTCGCGGCGAAGGATCTTGCCAATGGCGCTCTTGGGTATCTCGTCAATGACTGTAAAAACATGTGTTAGCAACTACAGAGAGAAATATCGTGAGCCTATGGGAATTTGAATATTTGTGTGGGATTGAGCATGGATATGTTGGTTCTTCTGTCGCTGATAATCACAGAAGTGACGATGCGACGTGATTCTATACTTACTGCTCGAATTATTAGTATATCGCCGCAAGTTTGAAAAGATTGGAGATTCACATACCAAACGACGCCACCGCGCAGTTGTTTATGAGCAGCAAGCTTGCTAGCAATATATTGCTTAACATCATCCTCAGTCACCCTGGCATTCTCCACGGGCACGACATAGGCTCTGGGAAGATCTCCCGCCGATGGGTCTGGTAAACCGATCACCGCGGCCTCCTTGATGGCTGGATGCTCGAGCAGCAATCCCTCAATCTCAGCCGGTGCAACCTGGAGACCCTTGTACTTGAGCAGCTCCTTCTTGCGATCGACAACGAAGAACTTGCCATCGCGCATGACGCCAATGTCGCCAGTCAGGAACCAGCCGTCATGGAAGGCTGCCTTGGTCGCCTCCGGGTTGTTGAAGTAGCCATTGGTCACGACGGCCGACTTGACAATCAGCTCGCCTTCCTGGCCCGGCTCGACGTCGCGAAAGTCCTCGTCCACGATGCGCAGCTGCACGTTGGGCAGGATGGAGCCGATGGAGCCGGTGTCGTCGCTCTCGCCGGCCGGCACGGCGGTGACGGCGCCGGTCGTCTCGCTCAGGCCCCATGTCTGCCCCAGCATCTGCTCCTTGCCCTCGCCCAGCTTCTGGTTGGCCGTCTTTTGCAGCTGTCCGTCCATGGGCGCGGCGCCAGTTGCTGCTCCGGCGAGGTTGGAAAAGTGGTCGGTCACCTCGGGAGATTTGCTGATGCGGAGGTAGATGGAAGGAACAGTGTAGAAGACGGTGATCTTGTAGTGCTTGGCGTACTTGAGAAGGTCTTGCCAGTTGTACTTGCGCATCCAATAGACGGTACCTCCTGCATAGGTTGGGCCAATAAAGTCTTGAGAATCGGACAATGTTAGCCACTCGATAAGCTCAGCAACATCATTTTGCGCTTACATCCAAAAAGGCCTGCAATATGCGATGTCGGCAGGTGGGCGAGGGTCTTATATTCGACCGGGTTGAAGGTGCCTTCTTCAATCTGCTTCTCCACAAATTTCCGGCTCAAGACGGATGTTATAAAGGTCTCAGCAACAAAGTTCTGGTGTGAGAGCATGACTCCCTTAGGAAGACCAGTCGTTCCACTTGACCAGAGGATCCTGATGGTCGGCAGGTTAGCATTGTGCGATCATTGTATATGAAGGGGAAAATGAAATCGAACCACGACAACAACTCACAGTATCAGACTCTCTTTGAGCTCTTGCGGATCTGTAATGCGCTTCCATGGCAGGCATTCGCTGGAGATCGCATCCACCTTGCCATCGAGGCTCTTGAGACGCCAAGGTGAAGAGTCGAGGACCAAGATGTTGCGCTTGGGAAGATTGATCTCGGCAGCGGCCTTGCTCACTACATCGACATGCTCACTGCCACAGATGACCCAGTTGGACTTGCCCAGCTCGAGCTGCCGGCGGAACTCGGCCACCGTGCTTGACGGTGAGGCAAATGAACACACGCCGCCGGCCGCGATTACGCCAAAGCCTGCCGCCGGAAGCAAGATTTGGCCATAGCTTACCAAGGTCACGACATCCTTGCCCGGTCCGCTGCCTCCAATGTTGTAGTTCTTGCGTAGACCATGGGCAATGCGCTCAATGAGGTCCTTGAGCTGTGCCTTGGTCACCTTGTTCTCTGTGGAAGCGAAGTAATTAGTGTCTGATACATTAAAGTTCCTTGAAACCCAACTATGCATTGGCATTAGAGAAACTTACGAGGGTTCGCGGCTTCAACGTGCAGGACGGTATCGTTTTGCGAAACGGCCAGGTCCGAGTCTGCAGTCTTATAAGCACAAACATCCCACCTGAACCAACCATAGGCAAAAGTCAATTACCGAAAAGCAAACTTAGAAGATCCAAGGCCGGGATGTCCGGGGTTGGTAGTTTTGGGTTTGTGTAGATACGAGCCATGGCTAATCGAGGAATGCTGCAATGAGTTGTCGATTCAAACACTTGCCAAACGCTGGAACTTCTTGATAGTGACGAACAATGATACTTTAGCAGGAAAGAATTGAAAGTAAAGTATTTCTGCCATTGCAGCAAAAGCCCAATGTACGTTTCGAGTTCAAAGTTGTCCGCCGTCACCTCTGTCGTGAGGGGTAAAGGCAAAGCGACCGAGGCTCGATGCCCGCATCGTAAAAAGCCATACTTGCTCAATTGGTGACCCCTACCGAGTTGGGGATGAGGAGAAGTGCTAGACGTATAGTACGTATAGTCGTCTTCCCAACGCCAAGAACTAAATTTGGAGTTTCCGGCCTTGGGAAACTCTAGATGGCAAGCTCCGAGAGCTAACTTGCAGCACCACGATTTGTAAATCACTGGCCGGTCGTCGCTATAGCCTATTATTTATTCATTTCGTACAGGTTGTACTCCGATTCACTCTCAAACACCTCCCACTCAAATCCGTACCTGATCGATCTTTCAAAGCAAACAAAACCGTGAGCATCTGATCACAACGGGCTGCGCACTATGATTGGAATCCAAGAAATTTATTTTGCTTCCGGCCCAACGCAACGATACGGCAAAACTAAAATTCCTGAGACAATTTCTCGAGATATTCTGGCCTACATCAATTCAATAAAGGGGCGCCTTTCCGGCAGAGAGCGTAACAAGAATATAGTACTTCCAATCGCCTGCTCTGACAACTGATTCCTTTCACTAGACTTACATGGACAGCTCTTGGCCACTACAAACTGATTCTTACATTGGGGATTTCCCCATTGAGAATACTGAATGATGCACAAATTTCTCTTCAAGTAATCGCGCTTCAGCGCATCACGGTGACTGCACATAGTTGCGAGAAGGCCAATAAGCGCCACATACGTGACCGAGTTGCTCCTTATGAGACAACGCCGCTCATTGCTGCTGCATTACAGAGCTTTTCAAAGTTGAGCCCCCAAATCCCTCAGAAATCAATTATGCCTCCAAGTGGTAAGTTCATACAAGATGACAAGAGAAATGAGTCGTTTCATATGGTAGCCTACATGTGTTGCAATTCCACAGGCACGTACAGTCACCAGCAATAGAGAGGGCGCAGTCCCCCAAAAAGGCAAAATCACTAAAGCTTCCACCCTCGTCAAGGCTTCCGGTGAGCTCCATACAAGAGCCTGTGCTGTTTCCGGTTCGTCAAAGGATCTCTTGATATACCCAGATCTAATCGACGGCCTGCGCTAGACGGGACTTACTCTGAAAGTTGCACACGCGCTTGGCCGCGGCTTCTCATAAGTTGATTATGGAAGGTGAAGCCGGAAAAGTGGGCGAGAACGAGGTTGTAAGATATTTTGCAAGCTATGAAGAAGTTAAGTCTGCAACCTAGGTAGTATTATCTCGAGCTTTAAAGCCCTTATAAATTAGCAATCTTTGCATTTTAAAATATTCTTATGGCCGCATCTTATTAATCGCTCGCGCATTGATCTCAGATATAACAAATACGTAATAACTAAAATGCTTAAGGTGTTATACAAAAGCCACGGCGCTGAAGTAGAGGTATCGTTTCCTAACTTAAGATAAGCTCTTTTTAATTAGTGACAAGCATGGCTTAATACCATGTTGCTTCCGCCTAACGGGCTGGCCCGCACAACGTCTAAATCGGCAGTGGTTTAGCACTCTTTGGCCCAGCGGTAAATCTGTCAGAATCTGAATGAGTTATAGGAGTCGCAACGATCTGTTCCAATCTTCATGACCCTCAACCGGGAGGTGCGATAGACATATAAGGACTACCCGTTGGGCTTTCTAGAGTGTGCATTCAGTGGTGGGCTGCCTGGCTACGTATTTGGTAGTAGCTAAATGAAGGATTCGCTAACCTTACTTGGTTGAGATCGGATAGCGGGCGCTAATGATACCGCTTGCTTTTGTTCCAGGCGCCAAGGATAAACGCCGCCTCGGGACTTTGCAATTACTTAAAGAATTCGTCTGACTTGATATCGCATATCAAGGTACCTTTTTGCCAGATTCGCATGTGACTCCTCTGTCGCTATATCGGGATGCCAAATACACTATGGATAATGCTACACTTCGTCCGTCCACCGGATCTTACCACTCATGATAAGACGCGCATTTTTTGCTCGCGCAAACTGGGGAAATTTATTAGCCGTGGACCTGCAAAAGCTCTTTGACAGCTTTGGACTCTGTGAATTTAAGATTTATGCGTATTCCAGCCTCGACACAGCGCTGCATACCGCCCTTGGCCAGTGTGCGTTCCGAGGGGAGGCGCATGTCTCGCAAGGCGAAACTACGCTGTTCGGACTCGGTGTATAGCTCTTCATCATCAGATCCACTTGAGTCATCGCTGTCATCGTCAGGCGAGTCAATGTCGAAGACACGTTTGCTCGAATCCTCGGACATGGCTTCAATTAAGAGCCACCCCTACAGTACAGGAGATGTGGCTCAGTAAGATAAGACGATGGTTCAGGAAAAGGCTGTGAGGCTGTGATCGCGATGTCGGCCTGTGACTCGCATCTGGTAAGGCACAAAAATAGCCCTGCTACATTACATAGTACTTACCTAAACTAGGCGAGCTGGGGTAGTGAGTTCTGCACACTGGACAGCTGTAATTATGTTGAACCCCAAGGTACAGACTCATCCAGTCACAAAGTATACCCGATAATAAACACATCACGGTTTCCCACTCGTGATTTTTACATCTGTGTATCTAGATTACGTACTTCCTTACTAGTATTGGAAAGAAAAATGACGCAAATATTTTCGAAGCATTTCCAAACCAACAAGTGCGTGGTTGTTTTCGCGAACCAAGCCGCAATTGGCGAATGTGGATCTAGTTGTTGTGGAAATTTTACCTCATTCAACAAGCCCATGGTGATAGGTCATATTTTCCATCCATTCTTGACATTTCTTGCATTTCAGCTCGACGCAATGGATATGAATATTGATGTGACAATGACACGTTAGATGACCCCTGAAAAGACCGAGTATTCCAGGTCGGAACATGATCGTCGAAAAATCTATCTGCAATGCACATTGCTCTGGCGGGACGACTGGGTCGGCGTTTTTGAGTACGTACCCACTCCCCGATAGGTTGTTGAAGGTCCTTGGTAGATAAGCTGGTAGGTATCTGGTATGTATTACCACTCTGCAACTGGCCGAAGCCCTTCTTTGTAGATTGTAAATCACTCCCTACTTGAGAAATTATGAAGTGAAAAAGGTTTCCATGTTTCGGTCTCAATAAATAGTTTGGTGGCGATACGAAAGTCACTTGTTGCTGTGCACGCCATGCTTTTTCATTTATCCGGATAGACAAAAACGGTAAGTGTCACAGTTATCGCCTGCATGGAGCATTCGGGATACAACATCAATGGCCAATGAGTCGGCGAGCTGAGCACATTGCTATTGTCAGGACTATCACTACCTAGGTAATTACGATACCCCACATCGTCAGCCTTTCAGCTCGGTGCCCAATGAAGTCTCGGCTGCAGGCTGTGTGACCAATATAGATGGGCATCAACCGGGATCAAATGTAGTCTCAAGTATCGAGAGTATCAGCACTCACAAGATGAGCGGACCTTCAGAAGTTCAGAACAGCTTTATTAGGGTCGGCGCATTCATCAATCCACTCAACCAAATATTGGTCGAAGAACTCCATATTTGTGGAGTGGCGGACCTCTCGTGGCCCTCGTGCCGATCAAAGCACTCTCTTGATTACAATACGTCGTCAGCGATGTCTTTTTGTATGCTTTTGTCACCTTGCTTTTTTGCCACTTTTTTTTATATGAACTCTCGCATGGCAAAGCGCAAATTCAAGCAATCAGTTTAATTTGTGCTACTTCTCAAGCCCCATTTCTCACCGAAATCCTTATTGAAAACCCAGCCCTTTGGAGACAGTTGTTCAGTGGTGGTGAACATGAGTGAACAGAGCCATGCACCGAGCGACTTGCATCAGGACGCAAAAGTCAAGAGCGGCGATGTGGCTGAACAAAGCACCACCGCATCCAACCCAGCCGCTAATGCCTCAAAACCGGGGGCGACTTTGACGACACCAGACGATAATCAGTCTCCCCCAAATGATGAGGCAGCATCTGACAATCCCGTGCCGATCGCATCATCCTCACGGGAGATGCCAAGTTCTACTAGGAACGTAGCCTCAACTTCACACATCAAACCTCCAGCTGATGGAGTTTCTCGCAACAAGAGCCAGGGACGTTTATCCAGCCCGCCGGAGGAGACAGCACGACGAGCTCCATCTGTATTGTCTTCTGATACATCTTCGGACGTCAAATTGATCAATGCGATTTTGACCAAAAGTAAAGATCGTACTCAAGATTGCCTCGCTCAGGGCGCCAAGGTCAACAAGGACGTTGGCTTTGGATTCGGGACGGCACTCCATATAGCCTGCCGCTTTGCGGACGATGAAATCGTCAAAATCCTTCTGGATGAAGGAGCCAGCATCAACGAACGCAATCGAAATGGAGACACGCCGCTAATGGAAGCGTGTAGGAGGAGGACCTATGAACTGTCAACGACCCAAAACGTTGTCCAACTGCTCCTTGAAAGTGGAAATGATTCAGGCATCAACTCGGCCAACAAGCACCAGTCGACAGCCCTCACGATTGCTTGTCAACACTCATCCGCGGAAATTGTCGAGAAACTCCTGAAGGGCGGCGCAGAGACTGATATCGCCGATGATGATGGGGACACACCACTTATTTTGGCAGCCAGACATGGTACTGAGCAGATGGTGGGCCACATACTATCACGCTGTCCTGAAAAGCAACTGGGCAAACCACGAAAAATTGACCGAGCGAACAAGGCTGGAGTAAATGCGATTCAAAGTGCGATTTTGAACTCAAATGTCGAGGAAGGAGTGGCCATTTACAAGGTGCTGTCGCTGCGGCCTGAGTTCAAGGTTGATGAGTTGAAGATTGACTGGGCGCAAAGACTTCTCTGCGTCGCAAGTGAAGCAGGGAATGAGGCGATGGTAGATCAGCTTCTAGATGGGCGTGTCAAAGACATCGGCGCTCAGGATTCTAGAGGATACACAGCGCTCCAGCTCGCCTGCAGGCAGGGCCACATGGGGATCGCGAAAAAGCTCCTGCAGAAACGAGAGAACAGCGATGTGGTGCGAGATCTACCTGAGCAGAGCCCATGGGCAATGTTTGTACAATTCTGTGTTGAGTCTTGGGAATCACCGGGTCCGCAACAGAAACATGAGGCATTCAAAGATGGTGCATCTCGGATCATGGATTATGTCGGCCTTGATGAGAAAATATTCTCCCTGATATTGGTCAACAAATTTGAAGACTTAGAGAAACTTGTCAGCTTGATGAGTGATGATGCGACTGATCGCCAATTATATACGCTCATTGGCTTATCAGCAAGGTTTCGGACCGAAACAGAACATCGAGAAGCTCTCCAGAGAGAACTGGCAGAAAATGCCCCATATTACCTAGGAGACCTCCAACCTACTACGCCTTTGCAGTGGTGTGCATTCCTTGGCAAAAGAAGGCTGGTCTGGGCGATGCTGCGAAGCCCGTTATCCAGCGAAGATCAGGACCCTGATGATAGGTTCAAGTCGATCAAAATTGTGGACCATTTCTTGAAGGAGATGGAAAAGTTTCAACAGGAGATAGCAGAGCTTCTCCAAAAACATATGGAGCCGAATCAAAACTCCAGCGACGGCAGCAAGAATCCTCGCAGCGATTATGAAATAATCAAAGAACTGCTGGAGAATCCTCCTGTCATCGTTGGTGTGCCAAACGCCACATATCGCGTGCCTTCTCTTGAGGGACCAAAGTACAGCTTGCAAAAAGAGGAGGCACAGAGGCAAAATGCAACGATATTGGATTTGTACTACTGTCATGATCGTACTGAGCCGTTGAGGCGCTCACGTCCCGTGTACGAGGTCGTGTACGCAAAAGCGAATGCGTCGACAGCCGGGCCAGAAAGTATCATGAGGAAAGCGAGGAACGCAGCAAATGAAGTGGAATACCGGCCCGAAGACTTAGGTTTGAGGTGGATTCATCTTTCGTCAAATAATGTAAAGTAAATTTGCATAACTCAGTCGCACAGAAGCTAATTATTGTCTCAGGTAAAATGGATCGAGGTATTGTGCCATTGGCGGCTTTTTTTTTTTCTTTCTTTCTTCCTTTCTGTTGTCCTAGTTTTCTGGATGACTCCCATACTGATAGCTTGCATCAGCATCTCGCCATACAGGTCTACAAAGAAAATGGTCGGTCTCACCAAGATTGGTCCATGTTGAAAAATTTCATGTGGACAAGCTGGCACGAATCGCCAACAGCCACGTCAGGTACAACACGCATGAGCTCCTTGTGCTTGGTGAGTTTATACCCAAAACTTGTTGTTGAAGTCCCATGTTGATGTCTCAGCAGAAGAACAACATTAAAAGGCATGCCCGGAACCCTGACGCTCGTAGCGCATCAGCCTCACTGGAAGATCCAACAGAGACTATGTCCACCAAACAACCTCGCAAGTCAGACAATGGTGAGTGTCAAGATCATTTCAGTTTTCACTCATGACCATAACGAGAACTGATAGCCTGGTTCAGACTTACACGAAGGAGTTGTGATACATGTAAGCACACTTCAATTCGACCAAAGCCGGACTGACTTTTTAGCTGCCATATATCACATTTGGCTACTGCGATAGAGATACCAAAACTTTGACACGAGGGAACATCGTGAGAGATGTCAAGCGCGCTGCAGGAAGCGTTCCAAAACAGCAGCCACCCAGAGGTGATGAGCTACTCATTAGTCGCAGCACCCCGCAAGATTTTGAAGCTGGTGAGGGGATCAGAAGTAGCAGGGTTCCCGTTGAAACTGACAAAGCACTTACCCACAATGTGGACGGACCAGCAATGTCTCTCGATGAGTTTTACTACAACTTCGGGGACATGGAAAAACGAAACGAAAATCAAGTCGTCACTCGATGCTTTCTAATGGACAAGAAACGCAACAAGCGACGCACTGACATCGGTGAAACTGACAATCGAAAATCTTTCCACGAAGAAGGTCCAAAAAGGCAGATCAGAAATGGCGATGGTGTGCCTGGAGACTACACAAAGTGGCCATACCTCATGGTTGGTCAACTATGGCTTTGGGTTATCGACGAAAGTATGTGCTATATCTGGATAGTCATTCATTGTTCCAACCTCACATTCGTCGAATGATGAAATTAGCAGCAATGCGCGAGAAGAGAAAATATGCTGATCATATCATCGTTCACCTAGAAACCATCATCACATCCTCCTCACAAAGGCAAGAGGGCTTCGTTGACCCTATCATGGAGAAAGTGTATCAACAGATACGAAGAGCACAGGTGGGGGAAAGCGGGCAGACACAATCGCTGTCCGTGCAAGCTATGAGCGAGCTACTTGTTGATTTGTGCGTCGGTTTCATCAAAAACATGACCTGGAACGAGTCAACCGAAAAAGACGACGACTGGCACCGTGATGATGCTGGAACTGCATCAAAGTCTGTCCTGAAACTATTTGCTGAGAGTTTGAACGAAGTTGTAGGTCCATCATAATTGAAGAACTAACGTCCCATGAGTCACTGAACCCCAACCTCAGTTCATGAGAAGATACTGACGAGCGTATATATAGACAGCGAGTGAGAGGCGTCTTTTTGAAGACTTCAAAAGCAGAATGGCAGCCGAGCAAGCGAGCAATGCAAGCAAGAACCAAAGTTTCTTCCGTGGAATTCTGAAGAGTTTTCGGGGCACTGGACGACAAGGACGACCTTCAACGCTCACGGAGCAAAGGACCGACGGAAATGGGGAGATGGCATCGGCCCCTGACGCGGATACCGAACATTCGAAAGTGATTCAGACAACTGCAGAATTATTGGATGAGGTGAAGGACATCCTCGAGGAACTAACAATCCTCAAGGTTCTCCTCAAGCAGCAGCAAGACGTTTGGGAACGCCTCGTCGGCCAAGAGGCAAAAGACAACAAAGCTCGTGGCCCCAGCGTTATCATCAATGATCTGGGTGAAATGATCAACAGGTCCAACGCTATCCATCAATCGGCAAGTCTTTGAATCTTCTGGATACTATGTGAAACTCTTATTGACATTCTTCAGGTGAATGACTTGATGAACCTTGAACTGGCTGAAGAAGCGAGAAAGCAAACCCTCGAAGCTGCCAACCAGGGCAAAACCCTCATGGCATTCACCATCGTCACTGTTATTTTTGTGAGTAATATTATCAGTGGAGCCGTGGAATACTTTTGTATTGACATATATAGACGCCATTGTCATTTCTCACATCACTTTTTGCACTGAATATTGTCGACTTCCAGCACAGTGCCGACGGACAGCTTGCGTACGAGCCGGAGTGGATTTACCCGATTCTATGTGAGTTCTTGCAAACACGCCCTTCTATATTGGCGTAAAAAGCAACTGACGTAAGAAATAGTCTGCGTTGCTGCTGGTATCATAGGTCCATTAATGCTTTACGCCGCTTATGATGACTTGAAAGGCGGCGTTTTCAAGGTAGCGCAGGTGATAGGTTCATCCTTCAAGAAGATACCATGGAGGAACAAGACGCAAGGGACTGATCCCGAAAAGGCGGAATCATCATAAGATACAGTTATGGGCTACCGTGATGGATATCTTGCCATTAACTATCGAGACTCGTCAAAGTGCTCATATTGGCATAGGTACGACTTAGTATGATGGAATATGTTAGGTGGTGTGTTGTATCGCCTGGTATGGATCTTCTATATTGGCACAAAATACTCGCGTACAGTGCACATGAGCATCCTTTCAATATTTCATCTTCTGTTGCCAGGATATCAAGAGGACTCAGCGCACCTAGGTGTCGGTTATTTGAGGTGGTCGACCCATTTGGGCTTAGCAACCAGAGTACTCGGCCGCTTTAGAAATTTTCCACATTCCATCTTCCAGAGTCCAATGAAAGAGACTGACGTATTTCCGAGTGATTTTCTGGCCTACCTGTAGGCCCCTGGTTTCGTCGTCTGTGAACGGCTCAAAACTCAGCTCCCACTCCCAGGCCGTGAACTGAGGATTGGTGTTGATTTCCCTGGTTGTCATTGACAAGTCCTTAGTTGTTCGAAACGTTTCTTCGAAGAAATCGCATACCGCTTCACGGTCCATGTCGATCTTTCCCCACCCTGGTAAGAATAAGAATTAGCCCACGAACCTGATAGTTTAGTATTTGCGATGGACCAACTTACCGTAGTCTGACCACCTAAGGTTTGAAGCGAAGAACTTGCGTATGGCCTCCATTTTGCCAGAGTTTGCAGCTTCCACAAACTCGGAGATCCACGATTCCGGGGACGAGGTTTGATTAGCCATATTAAGGAGGTAGATCAGGAAGGTGTTAATATTCGACATTCGACTGCATCCCTACATCGGGATGACATGCTGATTTTATAGCTCTCTGTTGCTGAACTTCTATCCGTTCGCCCGAATGACGTTTGCATTCATATGCACAACGGCATCTACAAGTGAGGAAGAAGCACATCATTGTTTGCTTGGCCAAGCGATCGTCGTTGACTGCTGCCTTGCAGATAATCTTGGCAGATTTGTACCCACTGGAGCCTGTCTCAGAACGTCCGAGTCACCCTTGCTCTGCCACGAAATTAATCGCAAAGTCCTGGAGAAACAGCTAGACCTGAGAACACTTACTCACTGGAACAAAAGATGGAAAGCTTGATGAAACTAAATCAGGTTGACCCCAGCAACTCTACCTTACTTTCTAATGCAGTGAGGGGCATACATGTTGAATTCACAATACACATAGTAAGCGCCAATACAGGATCGACGAACGTGCAACCAAAGAGTTCCAATACTCAACTCTGTGCAGCTTGGCACGGAGACTTAACATGCCCGTCGTTCGGAGCTAAGGAAATAAGTCCTAAGTCCAAGTCGTCTCCTCTGCTGTTCTCCAGTGCAAAAGAAATCAGTTAGATTGTACAGTCACCCTCTGCTCAGTTGCCGGTTCTTTCACCTAGAACGCTGAAGATTTGAGCCTACCCCTGAGAAGTTTTTGTCCATTAATATGCTGCCATGTGGCTTGGCCAGTATTATGAGATTCCAAGTCATGAATGGAATCGTATTTCACCCGGCATTTGATTATCACACAAACCACAATGAAGCAATTCTGAAGAAGCGGCACCCGAGTGGTTGTTGCCAACACCGCGCCTAGTAACGTCATTCAATCTGTATGTTCGCGATTCTTTCCAGTAGTTAGCGGGTCATAACTATATGATGATCATCAGTGTACCAAAATAACAAATTCCATATCCTGAGTCCACCGAACAACGTAATACATTTTTGATTGGTGTCGTACATTCTCCTCTCGAGGCAGCACTTGTGCTGTCCGATACAGGGAAATATCCCAAGCTTTAGTCGCCGAGCTGCCAGACCTGCTTGCTCTGCGAAAGTGAGGCTGTGAAATGCACATCTAGGTATATAGTATGCCGTGACCCGTGTGTTATTAGTGTCTCCGCTAGCCCAATAACCGCTATCAGTTAAAAGCAGGATCAAGACCCGCCGGAAATACTAACTGCCGTGAAGAAGAATGTCCGATGGATTCGGCTGCTGCGGACCTCAATTGTTCCCATGTTCCTTACGAAGTTCGATCGTCTTACCCTAGGGCTTGATATTACCTCGTATGAAACCGGTGTCGCCATGGTGAGATCAAAGCGCGAACGAAACGTGAAGGTACGATTGGCTCACGAAGCCCTATTGTGAATAGTTCATGGTGATATCCGTAGCTGCGTAAAGGAAAGAAATACAATTGTTGCCTAGGCATGTTTAATTTTAAATTCAACTGTAGGTATCTGTCGTTCTTTGCTTATTGCCGCAAAAGTGTTTTATACCCCACCATATCATATTATTTACCCCCCAGAGCTGTCTGTACGCGCAGCCATCGGGATGCTTTCGTACCCATTGCTTTCTTGCAGGGAATCGTCGCTACCAGACGCGTTTAGTGCCCCCATTTGTTCCGCCATCGGTTCCCCGTTCGACTTCGACCATTGGAACTTCATACATTCCAATTCAAAAAGGAGCACAACTCTGCAGATGAAAATTGAGACCGCGTACCAGGCCATTACTTCCCCGGCGTCATTGACGGAAATGAACAACAGTGAGGAGAACAATAAGGTGCCATATCCATAATGGGCTATAGCCATAATGGACGCGACCCAGTAGCTGATCTCAGAACTGAGTGTGCCCTCAGAGATGATGTCCTTTACCTGATAATTCGATCCGAAGAAAGACGGCGTGATTTCAGCCCAGAATGCGTCGCTAAGGAAGTGCATGATCGGCGTCAAATCCCTGGCTTTGCTCCAAGAGGGAGTCAGCTGAACTGTGGATCCGGTAACAGTATGTGCGTCCTCGACAGTCTGCTCAGGCTCGTGACTGTCCGATGCGGATCCCACTGATATTGGTCTGTTACTGGAACTCCTCGTCATCCAAGGCAATCTAGGCCATATGCGAGGTAGGACGTGTCCAATAGCGCAGAACCACCTCACAGGAACTCCAAGGAGAATCCAAAGCAGGATCTGTCCACTCATTCCACATCTCCACACAACTCTCGTTTTCAGGTCTAGAAGCATAGTGACCCGGAGTACATTGTAGAACGCGAGAGACACTATGGTGCATTCTATGAGACCTATAGCAATCATCGATATATACTTCCAGCTCCGGCTTCTCGCAGAGTTCGAACGTATCTCATCATACATCCAAGTAAGTGTCTTTCTCATGACTCGGGAGCGTACCCCTAAATTGTTGTCGGGAACAGTATTGCTCGAAGAAGATAAGGTGAAGATCGATGTGGGACTGATTGCAGGAGTTGCAAAGAGCAAGCAGCTTGCAAAAAGGGGTCGACTCAGAAGGAAGGGGGTGGTTTCCTCAAAGGACGGTCCGAGAAGGGCAAGAATGCTGGGGATGAAGGCCAAGAGAATAGCGGCTGCAGCCATGTTGGATTTGACATGCTCCTGCAAATTTGACAGGATACAGGACATTGCGAGAGCACAAGTAGTACCGCATTTTCCGCATCCCGGTTTGAACACATCAGGCGTATGCGACCAGTAGACCTCAAGCTCATAACTGCAGCTGTTGGTCGCAGCTGTCATTTGACGATTGAAGAACGGGAAGAACGACACGAAGTGACGTCTTCTATCGTAGAAGTAAGCGGACATCTTATCCTGCTGGAAGAGTGGCTGAGGGCTGATTTATCCAAGAGTATCACTGGTATGGTAAGTAGTGGTCCTTGGGTTCAAAGCAGTTCTGGACATCAAGGCAGGAATGTCGAATCCAGAGGGCAATATGTATCCGAAGCATGCGTGTGTGGCATATTAGCCATGTGTTGCAGGGAATGACTGTGTTTAAACAATTAAAGATTACGCATTGTCCAATGGCACTCGCTCATTATCAGCAAGTTACCCACCAAGCACCTCAGCCGGTACTGGGAAATGGAATACAATCGGTGTGAAACTCAAGCGCGGGAAGTATTTCAAGGTTTGACGTTTCTCTGCCAAAGCAATGAACGCGTAGAAAAGCCTCATTGTGTCATTAATGTAGATAGTGTGGAGCAACTACGTGGTGTAAAAAGTACACCACATATATCTTGCTGTGTTTTTGGTCTCCTGAAACCTCGGTAGATCGCTGTAACGTCAACGTACAACAATACATAGGGATTAAATCAAGATTTTGCCACATGCCATAAGGCTGTCGCCGAGTGAAGCAAGTGGAGGAAAATCAGGGGCAAGGAACCCACTTCTTATCTTCTGTCCCCCTGCTCAGCTGAAGAAATCAAGCGGCCGTCCAGACGGTCACATCCTATCACTGTCTCACATAATTTTTGCGTCCGGTCTGACTGGTTCATGGACTAGTACTTATGTAAGCCGATCAGTCCCAGAGATCTTGAAGGGACGGGCCGGAGGTAGAGGCTGGGAAACTTCTGTACCTTGCTCATGCAGCAGGGTTGTATTTCAGCACTATGGGGTAACGAGCATGTACTAATCTATTCCAGTCGATGGCAAAATACTAGCACAGCTGAAATATGCAAAGTGTCCCGGTGAGCATACTATCTTCCAGTGCACAAGACAGCCTCGTCAGCGATCACAATATGAGGCGTATTTGAAGCACAGCTGCTGCGAATGTGTGCGGGGCAGCGGAGTTTAATGGGCATATTATAGGGAGCGCGACACATTGTACAGATTTTACACGATGATCAGGCCATAAGGGCAATGCCAGGCAACTGAAATCATGCTGCGTGATTCCAACAATGAGAAAGTGCCTGTCGGGAAAACTCTCCTACTTGGAGAGTCCTGGTATATGCTTGAAATTCCATTCAGAGTGGTTGTCCAGGATGGACGGACGATATGTTCGAATCGAGTATGGTGCCATGAAGTGCATCCCATACGGACGAGGACCGCACGAGTCCTAAGACAAGCATGCCAGAAGCTCTGTTCACCTCGCAATCTTCAATTACCTGGATGGACGTGGTTGTGAGTTCGACGGCGCGGAGATCATCCCGCAGCTACTCCACATTCTCAGCCGCAATCCAAGGATGTTGCAGATCTTGGAAAAATCTGGCAGCGTGTAGATCTAGAGCAGTGACATCGACCACGCCGGTGGCAATGCTGAAAGGTAGGGGCAGCTATGATGCCTAGAAAAATGGATCGCTTTACGGGACATTCCCATTCCCTATATACCCACCTGGGCAGTTTACCATAGTAAGATCCCGATGAAGCTGGAAACCCGTGCACGAGGCTATTATGCTTACGTGATGCGGCTGAGAGGGCATACGCTTTGTTTCGGTGTCAATTTCTCATACTGGCCAACTCGTTTGGACCCTTGCTCAGATCCCTGTTCGAACAATCGTATTGCATGACCTCATTACTTGGCAGATATTGTCAGATGGTGGATAATAGATCTTATACACCAGGGTAAGCGTGCACCTCGTCAAAACTGGAAGCACAGAACATAGAACAAGACATCGCAAAAATGACACACATATCAGACCAGTTTAGAATACAATAGGAAAGCACCACTTTAATCAATAATAACATAGTGCTACACACCAGTTGAGAAGGTGACACTGAACAGCCCGCTTATAGAACTAACCATTTTTAATAATAAAAGCGGAGCTAACGTCCGTCACCCACTTATGGGCACCCCCCACATTTGGGCAGCCCCATTTTCGATGCGCTTATACTTCAACCATAAACTTTAATTAATTTTTATCTTAGTTCTGATGCTATAATAATGCATTTTTTAAAATTACTAGGGTTTTTAAGGTCGCTGGATTTATTAAAATTATCGTTAACCTCGCCAACCTTAATTTAAGTCTTCCGGATAGCTTCGATATCGGCAAATTTCGAATTCGGGCTTATTCTAACCTTTTTACGCTTCCTAGCCCTACTAGCATTAATTTATGCCTATAATACTTTAATTTTTCGATAAGCAATTACTAATTCGTAATCCTTCCCATCGAAGCCTTTTTAAACCTTCCGAAATAATAAACGTTACGTAAAAATATCGATATCGAGCTTGCTAAATAAGCTAAATTAATTACGAAGCTTATCCCTTTTTCGAGGAGTAAACCACGCTATTATTAATATATTTATTATTTATTTCCCATTTTCCTAATTATCGAGATATCCTTTTTAAACCTTTTTAGTTTATTTAGTAGGAGTTTTCGCATTTTTAAATAATAAAGGGCTTATTAGGGGCTTAGCCATATTTATAAATTATAGCCTAATCTATTTCTAGCCACTAATAATATTCTTTTTTATTAAAGCTGCTTTCCGAGCTTTACTATAATATACTAAAAAGTTCCTTTTACCCATAATAATATTATTATTTGTTGCACGGATGTTATACAGCATCGAATAGTGCATAAAAATAGCATTATAACGCATATCACATCGTTATAATAGCTATAAAGGCTGTAAAGATATCGGTTATTAACGATATCTTTAACGTGCGGTGAAACCCCACTAAGTGGTGGCCCTTGCGG